>BGPR01000072.1:1248081-1284585 GCA_013235015.1 Araneus ventricosus
AAAATACTAATATTTTACTAAATGACTAATAGGACTAGGGGACTGTACAAAAAAATTCACATTATAGTATTTATACTCACTTACTGACTAAATATAATATAATCTTTATGTCATTTAAGATTTTTCCAACTAGAAGTATATGCCTACATCTAACAGTTTAGGAAAATTAATGGCCATGTTTATAATGAACACCTCAGGACTGCTACTTTCTTTACTATTCTAAAAGCTTCAAGTTTATATTTTTCAAATCAAAGGCTAAGTTAAATGAAGTTTTGCTTAAGCTCAATCTTATTAAAAAAGAGAATATTCATTTTTAAGATATACCCATGATTATGGGAATTAAAGAAGAGTCTGATAATTTGCGCCAAACACCTACAACCTATTATTTAAGTTTGACCAGACACAAGTAATTTATATTTCTGGGCATCATATCTTCAATGTTAAAAAATAATATAATAGTGTTTTTTTTGAGTATTTGAAAAGACACGACTAACTCTAAATTGAGGGTGCCAAAGTCAGCCTAAAGTAACTAAAGACTAATAACTTCTCTTCCTATACCTTTGCCAAGAACATCTTTGAAACACAAAATCAATTTGATTATATGTGTATACGCAATGACCCTGAAATATTAAAAATTTAATATTGAGCAATATTTTTTACATTTTCAGATTTTACAAAATCTTTTGTCTAATACTTCAAAATAATAAATTGTTGTAAGTAAAGTTTTACGGTGCAAAAGCCCTTTCTCTTCCACTTTAGATCGCCATTTCTGCCGCCAAGCAGAAGACTTGATTGGCATCCTAGATATTTATGTGGCTGCCAGGAATGTCTTATCATGTCTTGTTTGTGCAGAACGATATTTTATTTCACGCCAGCATTCTAATTTTATTGAATATGTATGTACCATCTTATCACATTGTATTCTTTCTGAATTGAATAAAACTTGTTTGAATTGAAATTGCTGGAATTTTTTTAAAAACCTGATCTTAAATATTCAATGGAAAAACAGTTTGCCTGTTTTAATGAAAATTCTGTTAACCCACTTGAGATGCTAGTTACATTGTAACCACAAAGCAACAAAATGCTCACTGTGCACCCAAAACAAATGTTCTACATTTGCCATATTCTCTTGTGGACAAAAAGTTACATCCAATGGGGAGGAATACACACAACTGAACTTACTTTTTACCTAAATTCTTAAAATTACTTTTAGAATACTAATAAAGTTTTAAAATAAAACTTTCTTGCAAAACTGTCAACAATGCGGAAATAGATGACAACAGTACTTTTAGTTTGATTTCGTTAATAAACTGCCTTTTTAATTGTCCAATATATATATTTTTATTTTTGATCAAAAGTGCATCAATCGAACAAATAATAGAAGTTTAAAACCATCAATAAAAAATATGAAAAAATTCATTTGTTTTGTTTCTTTAATTGTGATATTAAATTTCGCTCATCTCTCGAAAATTATTTTATAGAGAAAATTGCTAGAAATAGTTTCTGAAGATGTCACAAGATCACGTAAGATTTAATCAAAATAAATAACAAACAATTATATAAAGAAGTTATAGTTATTAAGAGCATGTAGAAATTTAATAAGACTATGATTTAAATTTTGATTCAAGCTGAACTGACATGTAAATCCAACAAAGTTTATGTTTGTGAATATATTTTATGCCCCAAAAAGTTCATTTGAATTAATTTAAGATCCAAACAAAGACAATTTTCACTTTAGCCTCCAAGCAATTCTCTAAAAAATTAAAACAGAATAACAACTAATACAGCACCTTTCAATAATAAAAAATAATCTGCAAATAATTAAATTGGTGTGTTTTAGTGATTTTGAATTCTTGGTCCTTTGACTGAAAATTATTACTAATTCTTAAGTTTTAAAGTCTTATAATTTTTTTTAACATGTCTGATATCATAAACTGAAATATATAATTTTAAAAAAAAATGAGTATACAAAGGACAGCACAAAATCATAGGAGAAAAGAAATAAATGCTAATATTTTTTTTAAATGTCCAATATTTCAGTGACTTTAATATAATATGATTCTAATGAAGACTAAGAGGACCTTGATCTTATTTTTAACCCTTTGTGGTCGATGACCATAGCAAAGGGTTAAACTAGGAGAATGAAACCTGTACCAAAATCCTACTAGGTATAACTACATGTCATTATCTAATAACCTGAGATGCTGAAAATGATTACAATTAATGGAAAATTCAGAATAAAAAAAAATATAGGCTTCAAAAGAAAAACAGAAGAAATCTAAATAAGCAGAATTATATAAGCAAAGATAACACTGACTATAGATAATTAACCCTGAAAAAAAGACCTGAAACTGTGCAATTTTATAACCAGCCATTTTAATTTCACAAAAAATTAAAAAATAAAAAGTTTTAAAAAAATCTGGAATGAATAAATTTTCTTCTTTTCTACAATATTATCTAACTGTTTGGTTATTTATCTAGAATGGAAGTATATCCTAGGTTTTGACAAAAGTTTTCCTTTTTTTTTCACCCTAAATATTAGCTATTACAGAAATTTGTGCAAAATAATAGGTTGTAAAGCAAAAACAACTTGTGATAACTGTATTGTTAACTATCCACCAATTGAATGAATTCATAAAGAAAAACTAGCTGGTTTATTAAACTAATGCAGAGAAAAGATTTTTCACACAAAAAACATCTTGTCATAAAGAAACTTAAATATAAGCCAGAAAAGGATAAATCATTGAAAATACAACATACATAAAATGCAAATTAGAGATTTAAATAAGTGAATGCTTTTAATAAACTAAAAAGTGTAATGACCACTTTAAAAAGGATTAATAAATAAACTTCTAAAGCAAGTGCACAAACATACCTATGTAAATCAAATTGTAGAGATGTTCTCAACACAGTAGAAGATCCTTTATAGGATTTCCACCAAACTTATGCAAGATACAGGATGAACTGAAACAGACATAAAAGCTCAGAACCGAGAAGAAATTGTGCATTTTATCCAGAGTTCCAGACGAAGCACACAAATCATGGAATGATTTTGCATAGACTCTAGTACAAAAAATAAAAATCCAACTGAATGAACATCATAACAAAATAAAAAAAGTGAATCAAAGAAAAGTATGATCTTAAGGAGAGCATAATAAGTTATGCAGGTTGCTAGCACTACACATACGATGTACTGTTATAACTAATTAACAAACTATCAGATTTGATGTTTAATAAATGACTGAATCTGAAAATAAACTCATCAGAAACAATAAAATTGTTTGTTTTGTAGTAGAAAAGTAGCCTAAGGTAATTGAAAAGATTAGTCATCATCTGATTTTGTCTAAAGGTGCAAAAAACACGATTTCTGAAAGTCACAACATTTTCTCCAGAACCGTTACTAGCCATTTTTTATTAGAGCCTTGCCTAAAGAACCTCATCCCATCCATCTTATTTAGAGACAGGAAACCCAAGGTTGAGATCCATCAAAGAGGAGCCATCCAGCTGACCAGAGCTCAGATATAGGTCTATCCATCCACGCCATGAAAGAATTGGGACATCAGCAGTCCCCATTAATGATTTAAACAGAAGGTTTGTGCTTACAGATTTGAGAGGGGAATGACCGAGGCTCCCCCCCCCCCCCCCCCCCCCCCCCCCCCCCCCCCCCCCCCCCCCCCCCCCCCCCCCCCCCCCCCAATTACCATGATCTTAATCCTTTGTCGACGAACCAATCAAAATCCACTTAATCTATCGAACTTAGAGACTTTACTCAGAATTTAACTTACTGTTACCTGGGTAAGACTGAACGAACCAGCACGAATAAAACCTTGAGGTTTTCGACGCCGCATTGGCTTTTTAGATTACAGGCGATCCAGCCAATTGAACCCGATCTGATCTCTTTTCAAATCAAACTGGCGTAGCGCACTAAACCAGACGTTATTTTGATCATTTACTGAACTGAACAAAACAAGGATTTGTTCATTCTCTTTCTACTTAAATATAGAGAAATTTCAGCAATGTCAGAAGGATCTTCTTTAGCAGCGATTCAAGCTTGTAGAAAAGAATTCAAAACCATCTAAGGGCTATTTACTCCTGAATGCCTTGAAACAAGAAGAAGATATTAAATAGATCAAATGTTTTATTTCCCTTTTCCTTTTGAAGAGAGCAAATTGGATAAATTGACCGATAAATTCTAATGTAATATTCTCATGACTACTATCTAAGGGCAATGAAATAATAGTATTCAAAAGATCTATGGGTTAATGTATTGATTGCCCTGTGAAACGCAAATTTTGTGTATGTTTTCATTTACTTTCTAAAAACAGTTGTAGGCCTTTCTTACAGATTCTAATAAGAATTCTGTTAATTGTACTAAAACCCCAGAAATAGCCATCCATATTTAGTAAGACGATACCTAACTAGGTCAAAACAGAAGAATCCTCTCTGTCCAACTCAGAGACTGCCTCACATGCTTACGAATCTGAACTGGGGCTAATCAATCCCAACCACAGAGGAATGGCTTTACAGACTTGTTCCACCAGAACTCATCTTTCAATGCATGAATGCTGGACAGAAGAACCCGTTTTACCTGGAATCATATATCTACTTCTCGAATAGGAATGTCTGAACAGGATCTGTTTCACCTGAATCCTTATCTACTTATTAGAACACTGAGTTAGAACGAAATACTGGGATCCTTCTGATAATATCCATTCACTTTCTAGCTTCACTATGTTTAAAAGCAGAATTCTATAAAAATCTTTTGGCCAAACCCATAGCTGAACTCCTTTTTTTCTTGAATCATTTTGAAAAGCTTTCTACAATTATATCTTTAAATATTAATTCCATAAGTGAATAAAACGTCTACATTATCGAAATTTGGTCTACTGAAACTAAACGACTAGAGAGGAAGCTACTAACATTTTCGGATCTAGTTTAATGAAAATTTCCAAAATTCAGTAAAAAAGGGGACTGCAGTAGTCTTGGTTTGTCTGAATCATCATATAACCAATATCCATTCGATTAGATAAAATGGATGCTAAAAAATATTTCAATGAGCTTCTTCAAATGTCCTTTTCTCAGTTGTCTCTTTTCTCAGCCAGACAGAGGGCTGAAAAAAAACATCACAAAAGCTCATGGCATTGTTGAATGCACCTTCTTCTTACCGTCCAGTTCCTGCTAATGAAGAGAAACTGAAGTTCTACTCTTGAATCCAAATTCAATGAAACGATGCATTGTTTTGCTTGATCATTGAAACCGGTGCCTTCAATCTTGTAGCATAATGGTTCTGCTTTCCAATATAGGGGAGGAGGCCCTGTAGACATAGCTTTTACTTGGGTGTCCCCAGCACTTAATCTAGCTATATCAGTGGATCCTATAGTGGAGGCGTCTGTCGGCCCTTTGATACTCGTCGTGCCCAATCTAAATCTAAGCTTCAAAGGTATGCAGAGGATTTGATTCCTGTTGAGTGAGCCTGGTTCATGGTATACATTTTAGTTGTTCCAGGAAGGTAGCTTTCGAGAAATAGCGTTCACTATCTACATTCATAACTCCCATCCCTCATCTAAACCATCCGGTCTATTCTTTACTATGGTATAGAGGGTCTGGGTTTTCGAAATCGGTATCTAAACTTCATTGACAAATTAAAAGCATTCTTCTCAGTATTCTTTCATTTTTTGATTTTGAGCGATGAGATGTTATAATTTCAATTTCTGTCCTCGCGTCATTTTATGACCCTCTACGAATTTTTTTCAATGAAAATCATTTTCTCTGTGCCGTTGTACAGAGAGAAATAAAATTATCAATGTTTTAAATATGTTATACCATGATGATACTATTATAACTTGAATTTTTATGGTCTTTTCTTATACCTTTCCAAAGATCCAAAATTAGTATGGAATTTAATCCTTAAAGAAGCGAACTTTTGCACCCAAATTATTCTATTCTAATGTTTTTCAAAAGAGCTAGTTCTTGAGATACTGTCACCAATTTTTATAACTATAGTCAAAAATCAAAAGATCCAAAAAATTAAAGATAGAAAAACAGCCTAATTCCTATACACATGTAAAAGAACTATGGGAAAAAATAACAGACTAAAACACAGTAAACTTAAATCTATAATAAGATTATATTTACCAGTTTTATAGAGTCCACTACCAAATCCATTGTAAATCACTAATATACTATTGATTATAACAAGAAACACGCATTAACCTGAATATTTCTTAAAGTAAAAACAATCCTATCATTTCACCTATCTATATCGTGAGTTTTTTAATATACTAGAAATATATGACAAGTTCAATGAAGAAAAAGGCGCATCTTTCAATAGAATGCTAATACACTAGTTTTTACAAACTAATAAAACAATAGATAGATTTCACTGATATAAAAACAAAGAAAATAAATCCTTTCTTGGAGACAAATAGATAGCATTAAACTTTAAAAATAACATGAAAACTTTATATATAAACTTTGATTTATGACTTGGTTAAAAAAAATTCATTATTCCTAAGTTTTGGAATACATCTAGGATCATTATTAACAAAGCGACTCTTAAGAAAACAACAAATATATAGATTTAAATCATACAGTATAATGATAAGCAATTAGACCGTAAATTTTCTCTAAATTTAATTATTAGTTATATAATTGGTGAAAGTATCACAAAAGACTCCAATAAAATAGAAGGAAAACCATTTACTCTTAATGCTACAATTATACAAAATATGAGATTAAATTTTTTTTTATATAGATGAATTTAGTTTATAAACTTATTTTACAAAAAAATAATAATAAACATTTCAGCAGCATTAACATACAATCACAAAAACCAAATTTCATAAAATTTGAAATAATGAAAATAAGCAGACTTCAAAGAATAATCCCTTTTATATATTTACTTATAAAATGTTGAACTATGAACAAGGCATATCTAACAAATCACAAACAAACAGAAAATAAGAAAGAACATAAGGCATATTTCCATATATTTAAAGCATTCTCTTCTAATAATTAAGAAAATTATTTACAAATGACACTTAAACATATTTTAGAAGCTCTAAAACTTCATAAAGATCATTTCTAAAAACAATTTTAAAGCTGAAATACTAAGAATCAGTCGTACTGAAACTGCAATACATGAGGCATGTACTTATAAATCTTGAACAACTTAAGATTCTACTTTTTTAAAAACACAAACTAATACAAGTATTCACATTATTATTATATGTTATTATTATATGTTTGATAAATTCATAAAAATTACACCAATTCACAAGACTATCTTCTAATGACTTATGATAAGACGGTAATTTCTTTCATGGCATTTAGAATTTGCCAAAATAATTATATAACAAGGGATTCAAATATTCCAACCTTATCTGCTGGAGTTTTTGCAGGTTCATGTTAAATATAATCTTAAATTTCAACTACTTCACACAATTTCTCATCATATATTTTGAGAAATATTTTGTAGTATGGATCATTAGCAATGCTCTCTTTTGGTAATTAACAAACTGCTAATTGAGAAACTTGTATGAAATTTTGAATTATATTTTCTTTTTTTAATTTAGTATTTGAAATATATACTACATAATTAAAACTAGGGATAATTACAAACATCAAGCAAGAAATTTCATATAGCTTAACAATGTTTGCATCAACAACAAAAAACAAATTTTGACATAAAAATACACACTTTATTTGCGCTTTCGGTCAGAAAAGGTCGTCAGTAAGTATGAATTTCAAATGGATCCCTGGTCATAATGGGAATTCCAATCAACTTTCATCAGATCTTTAATTGTTTTTTAAGCATCTTCAAAAATTTCTTAATTTCGAACGACTTCTGAAGAACTGATAAATGAAGCTGACCAGATTTAAATAGCTATTGATAAAATGGGTGGTACGGTGAGTTGATTCCTTTTGGTTTCATTTCATTCGGGAGATTCATGCTGCTGCCACCGCTTCATCCACATTTGAGAAGAAAAATAGAGCCGTATGGAAAGGAATATAAGGCTGCATTCTATTTGACGTTCTAAAATGAAAGAAAAGATGGTTAATTTCAGAAATTATAAGACTGACATTTCTTAAAAATTCATTGTTTGTGTAAAAATTTTGAAACTGAAGTAATTAATATTAATGGTTACGTATTCTTGTTAAGATTTATAAGTTTGCGTCTAAACTATCTGATTCTTCTAACGACAAGGAGTTTTGATTACCGTTAATCATTCTGATAGGCTGACATTGAAAAATTCAATTATTACGGATCACATCTAACTTAATTCATTTAATTATTTTGTCTCGCCATGCCTTGCGTTCGTCCTCTGCTCATCATTAGACGGCGCTAGTTACGTTCCTTAGCTTTTTCGTCTCTGCTTGGAATTAGGGATGACGAATATTTGACGAACTGTTATTTTCTACGCAATATTAAAAAATCACAAATACCAGTGATGAATACTACTGTCAAAACAGTCATTTGTATAAAATGTACGCAAAGCGCTTTTTTTTATTTTAATTTCTTTTCTTAATTTAATTTTCCGAGATTTTATTTTTAGTTCTATATACTGTCAATAGATGGCGCCATCAAAAGCATGAACTACCTTCCCCACATAGTGGGTCATCACTACAACCCACCCCGGGGAAACAGAGTCTTCACCGGTGACCTTCCAGATAAGCAGGTCATGCTTCACCGCGCAGATAACCATACCCCAACTCGTCTGGTATTATATCACATTTCGCCCCCCCCCCCCCCCCCATCGCGGTTTAAGACGTCTTTCTGTGAATCATCCCTCCTGTTGTGATATGCGTTCTCGAATGATAACGTTGCTTTTGTAATTCAAAGCTTCGTCGGGAACTCAAAGGAGCAAGTATTCGTTTTTCTCTTTGATTGATAGAATCGCGGTAATTGTATAAAAAAACAATAGTCGCGGTAAAGACTCCATACTGTAATCGCAACGAAAACTGCGAATGTGACATCGTAGGATGGCTTCTGTGGTTGATTAATATTGATTGTGACCCGTGAACTCAAGTTCCAACATCTCTTTCTATAAGAATTTTTGCTGGCGCCATCTGTTGACAATACAAAGAACTAAACATTAAATCTTAATAGAAAGTATTAAACAATAAGTAGAAATAATAACAGTTTTTTTATTTGAATTTTTTAGAACACTTTACTTATACTTAATAAGACTTTTTGAAAATTAAAAGTGTGATTGAAATAACAGTTATTTGGAATAGATATTTAAAAATAGCAATAGCAAAACTATTTGCTACTCAAAAAACTGTGAATTATATATCCCTATTTGGAATTTCATGAAAGTCTATACTCCTTCTCTGATGTCAATCCATATAATGCTGCCAGAGATCAGTTCTGCAGTTACGGGTGAAGACGTCAAGAGTCGCCACATATGTCCTTATTCGATTGCTTAAGCCGGAGCGAACTTTGAACAAGATTGTTGATCCGTGCTGGGCATAAGAAATTTTTTTTCTTCTAAATTGGAAGGAAATTTGCCATCTCGTGTAAATAATGTTTTTGTGTTTTTATGTTTTATTGTGTTCTTTAGGTGTTTCAGATAATTAAATTGTATATGAATTTTATGAGTAAAATTGCCTCTAGTGTAGCACTGTCAAGTTTACATGAAAACTTTTCCTCCTTGTTCTTCGGTAAATTTTGTTCCCAAGGGGGAGGAGCTGTAACAACACGATGATTTAGGATTCAGGTGGAATTTAACACAACATTCTTCGACTAGTGTCAACCGTCTGAGGAATGACAATGCTCCTCTGTGCAGGTGCGGTATAACAAAGCTTGAAGGGGCAGAGGCGACGATACTTGCTGGAGACCAGACAGGACCATAGGGTTCTTAAAAAAGCGTTGATTGACAATGTCGCATACGTGAAGGGAACTGGACAATGGACCTTATGCATGTGACGTCACATCCTCCGACACGTGACCTACCGGAGACAGCCATTGGTCAGTCTTAAACAGCTGACTCAGAACTGCTTTTATTTCTGAGTCTCTTATAGGCCGATCGTATTGTTTATTCCTCCACAGCTGTTTTTCTATACTCTCGAACCCAAACGGTGCATAAGGTCCATTCAAAGTAACGAAGCGTGGATTTGATGGACGAGGGGCAGCATTTACCTTTGTAGGAAGAGTTCTAACGAGGGAGAAATAATGTTGGGACTTTTTGCAGGTGGTGGAAAGGAATGCCATCTAACTAATGAGGAGACCCGGATCGGTACATAAAACGGGGGGATTTCGTTTGTCGGGGAGAGTTGAGAGTTGGACTTCACCTACGCTGGTGAGCGTTAGGTTGGCTTCGAATCGAGACTCGGAGTACTCCCATCAGGGATTGCGAGTTCTGATATTTACGGATAGACCCAGTCTTCGGGCTCATCTCGTAGGAGTTTACATCGAACTCCGGGACTTTATTGATTTTTCCAGCGCAGTGCAGGTTGGTTTCGCGAAATTAATTAACTACTCGACCAGAGTTATAGTTCCTCCCTTCGAGGTCATTTTTATTGATTTTTTGCACATAGGCATTCTAATCTAGAAAATGTATATTACAAATGTATGCATATAATTTAGCTGTAATAAAATTCGGAAAGACTACTCACTGTCTGAAATCGCCTCGAATTTGCTCAGCCATCAAACCGCGGCCATCGGCCGTGACGTTACAGTAGTTACAGAGTTCGGAACTCTACAAAATTTCATGCACATTAACAATTAATACTGAATAGTCTTTTTAATTAAATTATCTTTTATCGTTACAATTTCGAGTTTAAAATGAAATTAGAAGTCAAAAAGGAAGCAATTTTAACTGTTATATCTAAGTTTGCTAATTTAATAAATTAAGGCAATAAGGTTTAAAAGTAATTATAATAATATGCTTGAAAGGTTTTATAATAATTTTGAAATTTATTTATTCCTCTTTCAATGTATTACGAGACGACTTTAACAGTTATAATTACAGTATTGATTGAAAATCAAATACAAGATTCCAAACAATAAATCACGTGCACATTTTTACGATGAGAATAACACTCGAATTTTTTTCACATAATAATAGATAATCCCATATGTGAGAGCTTTTTTATGGTTAACTACCTTAGCTGAATCAGGCCAGCCTTTTATATACAGAAAAACAAAATGATTGTGTAAACATTATTATTCAAATGAACATTTTGTAAACTATTTTTCGGACATATGATTAAACGTTGATAAATAAAGTGTTACAGTATCATCATGCTGCCATCTGTCGACTGTAAGAATAACTTCACCTTAAAATACTGAGAAACGTCAATAAATATAGAAATTAAAATATTGTATGCATTGTATTGTTTAGTATGATATAATATTCAGCATCTTAAAGAATAATTGTTCCAGTGCAGTCTTTTTAAATGAAACCTCCAATCGAGTGACATCCTGAGTTAAAATGAAGATTTTTATAGAAAAAACAATGTTTTATAATATTTGTGAAAATTTAGTATCTCGGAAATACTGATACATACAATACAATACTTTGTTAGGATATTCGGTGTTCCTCGGTGTTCATAATATTGTATAACATTGTGCAAATATTATATAATATTTCTGTGCTACTGGGGTAGTAAATAGTATTAATTCCAGCGTGACCTACTGCTTTAGCACACTAATATTACACCCAGATAGCATGCACATTTGCAGCAAGTTTGATTTTTTCTTGATATTATCCTGTCATGGCAAACTTGACATGACAAATTTGCAGCAAACCTCCTGCAAAGTAAGATAGCATAATCGACCACCCTCCTCGTAAAACAAGTTTGCAGTGAATTTGAAATGGCAAACTTGACACAATGACAATGCGAAAACTCTTTTCTTCCCCTTTTTTCCCCTTTGGAGTCCCAACTTGTATTGTGGTTAGCCATACCCACCTAGGGACCATCAGATCGTCGGTTCGAATCGCACTCTCCTCCACAACCACACTGATAGTCGAGGTAAGTTCCTTTAAAAATAACTTAGTGTGCGGCAAGAGGGAGGAAGGAAATTCTACCGTCTTGTTACGCGATAATAAGCTCATAATAGCATGTACACTTGCAACAAGTGTGATTTTCCTTGATATTAGCTTGTCATGACAAACTTGAAGCGACAACTTTGCAACGAACTTCCTGCAAAGTTACAACGCATAATCGATCACCCTCCTTTGCAATGTAAAGTTGGCAAGGCACACTTACACACAACGACCTGGATACAGCTGTATATCTCTGGTTTTGATCTTTGTCTCCGTTTTAATAGCATCTCCTAGACCGTCCTTCTTTTTATTAATTCAATAAATCAATGATAATTTGAAAAAATTAACTAGGTCTTTTTATACAAAAAAAAATTTGCTTTTGAAAAATTCTCCATTTTTTTACTAAATATAGAACTTGCACTGTCGAGAAAACTATATATCGCCTTTTTCTGAAAGTTGAAATTTTAACGTTCATAAAAAAATTAAACCTAAAAAACAGTCAATGTTTGTTGAAAAATAATAACTTACTTTGTGTCCCATATTTTTAAAAGTAATTGCTTTTGAACCCTAATTTCATAATTTATTCCACTTGCAAAATGTAGTTAGTAGCGAAAATCGCTCTCTCTTTGACTTCAAATCATATTCTCAACTCAAAGTTTTAAAAAATTAATGAAATCAAGAAGACAGTTATAAATAAAACGTGTAGATGCACGATATATTAGCGTAATCTGTCTGCGGCAATCGATCTCCAGCTGGATGAGTGGCTAAGGCGACAGGTTTAGGAAGCGGCATGCTGGGATTCGAATCTGAGGTTCGTCTGCGTACTCTGTTTTTGCTTTAGTTTGCAATGAGTTTGACGCAACAAGCTTCCCAGATAGCAAAGAAAGTTACGGAAAGATTGCCATTGCACTTTCCATAGGCTGTCCGCGAAAGCATTTCGACGCAAACCGTTTCAGAAACCATTGTCGCAAGGTCTACATAGGAAAGCTTTTTATGAACTACCTCACCGACAAGGTTTAAACAATAAGTCCGCGAAAGCATTTTCGCGCAAACCGTTTCGGAAACCTTTCCCGCAAAATTGACGTAGGAAAACTTTTTATGAGCCACCTGTCCCTTCGCGCGTAGCCCCGTTTGGTATAATGGTAGTGCGCGTGCCTTCCAACTCTATGAACGCGGGTTCGATCCCCGGCTCTGAGGAATTTGAAGTTTAGTCATAATCTACAACGAAATCGTACAAGTAAGTTCAGTTAAAAGTTAGATTAATCAAAATAATTGAAATTAATAACTAATCTCTGAATAATTAAGATTCCTAATTGCTGTAGTTAATTGACATTCCAGATAACTCTAATGACGTCAGAAGAAGGGTGATAAAAAAAGGGGTTGTCCACTTTGTAGGAGTAGGGTTTTGAAGAGGGGTGAATAAAGGGGGTTGGACTCTTCTGTTGGAGGAGGAAAGGGGGGGTCTATTTTGTCCGCCGAAGGAGGGCTTTTAACAACCTTTTGAAAAGCCCGAAACAAGCTTGTAATAAAAACTTGGGGAAATCTTACAGGAAACCTTGTTTCTTGTTGACTAGCGAACCTTTCCGCTACCTTTCCGAAAGGTTCAACAAGGCCGCGGTGGCCTAGTGGTAAGGTCTCGACCTCGGGACCGGAGGGTCGCAGGCTCGAAACCCGATTCCACTGAAGATCCGCCGTGTATGGGGCCTGTTGCACGCAAAATCATACGTAGTGGCCAAACGTCCTCCCGTTGGTGTGGCGCGGAAGTTTGGAGAGGGGGGTGCCAGCTCAGGTGTCGTCCTCGTCATCTGACCGCGGTTCAAAATTACGAGGTCCGTCCCTAAATAGCCCTCGTGTTGCTTCAAAACGGGACGTTAATATAACCTAACCTAACCTAACCTAACCGAAAGGTTCAACCCTTGCCGTGGAAACCTTTGTGACAACCCTTGCAAACCTTTACCCTTGCCGACTACAAGTTTCCAAAACCTTTTAGACAAGCTTTCTTTGCTATCTGGGTTGCTGCAAGTTCGACGCGTGGGTGAGTTCGTCGTTTGCAATAATTTGTTTCAAACTTGCTGCAAGCTTGCAAGTTTGCAGATGAAGACTGCTGCAACTTTGCTGAAAACTAAAATTGCTATCTGGGTAAAAGAGGGTGATCCCTCAATAGATAAAGCTTTGAATAAGGGGGGGGGACATACCCCTGAAGGCAAGCTATTTTTTCTACTAGTCTGCAATGAGTTTGACAAGGCAAGTTTATAGCAAGCTTGTCGCATGGTGACTTCGATCTTCGCGATAACTTGCGGGGAATATTCCCCTAACGGGAAGGGTGGAAAAAAGGCCACCCCTATGCAGGAAGGCAACCCCACCGTCCTATTCCACGATAATAGAAAAGGGTGATCCCTCAATAGATAAGGCTTTGAAGAAGGGAGGGAGAATATACCCCTGAAGGGAAGCTATCTTTTCTACTAGTTTGCAATGAGCTTGCCACGTCAAGTTCACAGCAAGCTTGTCGTATGGTGACTTCGATCTTTGCTATAACTTGTTCCAAACTTGTTATGAACTTGTGGTCTTGCCGTGTGAAACTTGTTGCAGACTTGCAGAGCAAGATTGCTGCAACTTTGCTGCAAACTAAAATTGCTATCTGGGACATAGGAATATAGTGGAATGTAACACATTCCTAGTAGCATAAGATGCTCTACAATATTCATACGATATCTTTAAGATGCCGTCCCCCCACTTTTTGTTGGAAAAGTTAAGTTTTTATTTCATTTTAGCTGCCTAAAATGAATTATTAAAGAACGGTAGTTCTCGGGAAATCTAGATAATGTTGCTGCCTACTCTCTATACTCCCGCCTACTTTCAGGGGACTATAAATTTTTTACCCCCACCCCCGCACTTTTGCTACCCAGTCGCTGCTATTGGCAGAGAATATTTGAGACTGGAAAAGAACAGAACAATTGCCATAATAGTGATGTATCTTGAAATCGGTGAACTTAGAGATTTCTGAAAAAATAAAAAAATCAGATTTAAAATTTTATTTTTTCCTAATAACGTGATATTATATTACTGGAAACAATGGAAATACCTTCGAAGGACGAGTTAAATGATTTAGATCAATAAAGTTGTAATTCTAACCTGTTTTTAAACAAAATCGCGTTAACTGATAAATGAATATCCTGGGAGTCCAATCAGCAGCAATCATATATTCCTGGGCGTGCTATGGATGTTTGAAGATATTTCTGCGCTAAAAGGGACGGCGCGTAAGCGAAATTTATGAAATAGTTGTTTAAAATTATTATTTAAACAAATTGAGTTTTTATTTAATGCTTCTTCTTATAATACTAGAAGATTTGTGCCCGTCTAAGACGGGCTTTTAGCTTGCCAACAATATCTCATATCTGATTGTCACAGATTTATTAAAGAAAGTAGTAGTAGAAAATCTCATGCACATTGGCAGATTGTTTAAGAAATAAAAAAAAGCATGAAAATCAGAAATTATGAATCAATTGACACTAACTTTCGTTTTGCAAAATATATAAATATTCAATTCCAAAATTAAGTACGAAAAAGAAAGAACCCTTTTAACGAAAACGAAAGCAAAGATCTCCGAGAAGTGGAAAAATAAATTAAATCTAGTATAACTTCTATTTGTTATTAACGGAGTTCTGTGTCGATGAATCAATATAAAATAAAAAAGAAAAGAAACTGCTAAACTCAGCTAAAAAACCCTGTCATAACTCCGATTTGATATTAAATCATCGCAGAATCAAAATAGTATCCCGTGTGTAGTTTATGCTAATTTGTAGATAGACCGTCTGAATCTCTTTGGCACGCAGCCAAATTCCTGAGCGTTACCGATTTCGCAGAGTAATTCTATTACAGATTAATTCTAAAACCTCTCTCCTGTTATTTTTATTTCTTATGATTCTGACATAGTGAATTAAATTGTCTTCTTGAATTTTTAAGTGAGTTCGGAATCTAGCCCTTTTTTAAAAATTATATTTTTTCATTTTACATGAAAAAAGATTTAAGAGTTTCATTGCATTTTGCTATATTAAGACCATCTTGGACTCAATTTTGTTCTATGATGTAAAATCTTGACGAGCATAATGAATCATTTTGAAGAGAAAAATAGAGCCTTGGGTTTAGATTTTATTGTTACGACCCGAAAACTGGCTGAAATAAGAGAGAGACGCTTTAACTAGTCGGTTAATTCTATTCATTTCAGAACATTATGTACATTCTTGCAGGACTAAAGGATCATTCAGATGAAGAGTTGGATGAGTTGAAGCATCGCAAGTCGAAGATAAGGATCTATTCCTCAGTGCCAGAACTTAGAAAAGAGCAGAGGCTGGAATGATTCAGAGCTGACAACCCAGATAGCAATTTTAGTTTGCAGCAAAGTTGCAGCAATCTTGCTCTGCAAATCTGCAAGCTTGCAACAAATTTGCGATGACAAGAGTGCAAGTTTGAAACAAGTTTGCAGAAGCGACGAACTTGCAGCAAGCTTGTCGCATCAAACTCATTGCAAACTATAGCAAAAACAGAGTACAAACACAACCCCTGATTAGAACTCGCGACCTACCGCATCTTAAGATGACGCTCTAAACCACTCGGACAGCTAGACTTCGAGAGGAGAAGATAGATTGTGCTAATAGATAGCGCATACGATTTATTTTAAACTCTTTTTGTTCTTGATTTCATTAATTCTTAAAATTTTGTGTCGAGAATATGATTTGAAATCAAAGAGAGAGTGATTTTCGCTAATAACTACGTTTTTCTAGTAGAAAAAATTATAAAATTAGGGTTCAAAATTAATTACTTTTAAAATAGGACAAAATGTAAGTTATTATTTTTCAACAAACATTGACTGTTTTTAGGTTTAATTTTGTTCATAAACGTTAAAATTTCAACATTAAGAAAAAGGCGATATAGTTTTCTTTAAAGTGCGAGTTCTATATTTAGTAAAAAGATGGAAAATGTTTCAAAAATTTTTTGTTATAAAAAAGTTAGTTTTTTCACAAATTATCATTGATTCATTGAATTAATAAAAAACAAGGACGGTCTAGGAGATGCTATTAAAAATAGTATATTTTTTAAAACTGAGACAAAGATTACCTCTTATTGTGCTATCATCTTTGCAGCAAACTTGTTTTGAAATCGTGCTGTGAATTTGTCATGACACCTTCACAGCAAATTTGCATTGCAAGGAGGGCTGGCGCTAGTTGTCTATTTTCGCCGTAATTTCGCCTTGTTATTTTGCAGCAGTTTCGCTACAACATCGACGAGTCAAATTTGCCATTTCAAGATAATATCAAGTAAAAATCAAACCTGCTGCAAACGTACGTGCTATCTGGGAATTCTCTTCCCTTCGTGCTTTAGTTTTAGTTATATTAACGTCCCGCTTTGAAGCCACACGAGGGCTATTTTGGGAAGGATCTCGTAATTTTGAACCTTGATCAGATGACGAGGACGACACCTGAGCTGGCACCCCTTCCTTCTCCGAGCTTCCGCACCACACCAACGGGAGGACGCTTGGCTCCCTTACATATGATTTAACGTGCAATAGGCCCAATACATGGCGGATCTTCAGTAGAATCGGGTTTCGAACCTGGAAACCCTCCGGCCCCAAAGCCGAGACCTTACAACTAGGCCACCGTGGCCTCCTCTTCCCTTGTTGCACACTACTAGATGAGGTCAAACCAAGATAGATATATTTCTTAGCACGGTTTCGTTTTTTTTTCTTATTCTCCAACAAAGACAAGATTCGTTGCAAACCTTTAGAAAGTTGCAACAAAAATGCTCGTTTATTTATTGTTTCTGTTGCGCTTAAGATACACATTGCTATAATTCAACAAAAACATGCAATATTGAATAGTTACATAGCATAACATGCAATATTGAATAGTTAACTGCCGGTGAGTTTCAATATTCTAAGTTACTATAATAAAAAATAGGAATTTCGGTTATCAGAGGAATTGCGCCCGACGTATGGTTAAGATAACCTACAGTGTCAGACGGTTTAGCTAATATCAGCAAAAAAAGTAAATAGTTTTAAATTACGCAACAAAAATGCTGTTTAACAATTAATTAGATATTTTGTTTGGTGTTAATTTTTTCCTAAGCTATCTTTACTTTCTTTGTAGAATTTCACCCTTTATGGATGTATAGCAGCTCTCAGTTACCGAAAAACGTTTGCAATTTTGGTAGAATATCTGCACTAAAATTAATTCAATGAAATTTGTTCCCGACCATCAAGTCCCTAATGATTATTAAATAGATGTACAAAAGTGATGCAATTAATAACGTGTTTTGCATTCTTGAATTAAAAATTGCGCATCTGATTTGAACATCGACAGCAGATCATTAGTTCTTATCATTACGATTTTTATTTGTAATTATTATTGACATCTTGACTGAACTGATTGAAAAGTTGTAGTACAGTTGTCAGTTACAGTGCTGTACTTCAACTTCATTAAAGGCTGGTAACATGTGCCCTATTTTCCGTCAGTTTATTAGTGAAGTATGAAGCTTGTTCCATAACATTCCAGCCTTTTCATTCGATTTATACGAAACTGGGACATATTTAATATGTTTAAAATATCTATTTTTTATAACTTTTTCCACACTACAAACACAGAACAAGAATTAATTTTTCTACTTTAAATCAACTCCCAACAATTTAGTTGCTCCTTTTCCTTTTTTAGTGACTTTACATTTTTCTTTTCTTAAAGATAATACAGTAGACGCCGCTTAATGTGATCGCGGTTAATGTTATCATTCGCTTTATATTATCAAAAACCTCTGGTCCCGAGCCGACGTATTCAAATGTACACAAATTTATTCGTTTAGTGTGATCACTACATCGTTTAATGTTATCAATTTTGAAGTAGAGAATTGATCGATCCCTCATTTTCAACCAGCGTTAACGATTGGCGTTCGTAGAATTTCTCGCTCCACTTTTAAGGAAACATCTGGGGCCACTTTCCCTCACACATTCCAAGAATTTCGGGGTTTATTTTTCATGACCTCTCTTTGAAGGTCGCCATTTAGCAGGCAGCGACGTGATCGTCGGTAATTTTCATTGAACCTTCTGAAGGTATGCAAAAGGAAGAGTATGAAGAGTGGATGTCCATTGACGAGGACATTCCAGCAACTACAATACTAACATAGTTGGAAATTTGCCAAGCTGTTTGTAAGCAAGACCAAGCAATAAAAGTTGATGATTCCGACTGGGACGAATGTGTTGAAGTAAACCCTCCAATGAAAGTCAAAATGAGGCAAGCACTTGATATTTTGAAACGCGTCGTGCAGCATCGTTCAACAAATTGTAAAAAAAAATACGAGTACGAACAATATATAAATGAATTGTTAAGGACTAATTGTCGTCAAGCAACAATTAATGAATTTTTCAATTGTCATTTTTGAAATAAATTATAGATAGCCCTGAGGTAAGTGAATTTTCCTTTTGGTTTCTTTTCCCTTAATGTGATAAAAATGTAGTTGATTTTAACTAATTCGGTTAATGTTATCAAAATTCTTAAGTCCCGGAGTGATCACATTAAGTGGAATCTACTGGACTTAAATGCATATATTCGCATAATTATGCAAAACAATACACATCCTTTATTAAACAATCAGGTATTACTAGTTATAAGTGATGAAATCTCAAATATTTACTTAGTTCTGAAACTTCATTATTACCAGAACTAAAATATTTTAAATATGATTCATTTAAATAATTGAAGAAGTTCTATTTATCAACTTCATAACACAAATTTCGGAAATGTTTTCATTTACTTATCTTACAAGATAAATCGAAAGTGTTTCAAGATCATTCGAACTATTTTAAAATTTTGCTTCATCTTTCTATTTCCAACAATTGATTTGTTTGTCGACACTCGATAGCTCATACACAATAATATATATAACACATATTCCAATAATAAACTCCTAAGCGAATTGTAACGTGATTATAACTTCGCACTCAAAGGACTAAACCGCTCAGCCCTGAGACACACAGAAAGGGGAAAAAGTACAAAATCACGAACCAAAATTGAAAAATACGATTAGAAGCTAATGAGACCACACTTCCCTTCCTTTGATTTGATTTGAAAAAGGGGGTTTTGGGATTTTCAGCAACAAAGTCTATTATCTCCTATTCATTCCAAAGTTCTTTTCAATCCGTAATCAATAAAGAAAGAAAATTTGCCATTTCGGTCAAGACCATTTCCCTTCTTTGCGGTAAGGAGGGAAGATGTGGCCATTCATCTAACTGAGTGTGGAAAATCACATATCGTAATCATCACAAAATAGCTTATTGTCCGGCAAGTCTTTCCTCCAAATGTTTTGCGTCAGTATATTTTTAAAATCAGAACTCAAAGCCGCAGTATACAATGAAAATAAACACCGTTTTATGGTTACCTACTACTCTCTTTGAGTTTTTTGAAATCATACACAGCTTTGATAGCAAATAGTTGATCAAAGTTTTGAAAATATTTCACACTAACATATATATCTACCAAAACAGAAAGCGACACTTTTAAAAAAAAATTATTGGAGTTCATTCCTGATTTTTGATCGTATATGTTTTTGGAAATCTTATATATACAAGGTGGTCCCATTGGACCCATTTCAAAAATTAATTTTAAAAAACCCTATAGTGTAGCAACTTCTTTTTTTAAAAATGAAAGAGTAGCTCAAAAAGTTTGTTTTTACAGATAGGTAACGCGCCATTATGGTGCACTAAATCTGCGCTATCCAACGCAAGTGTCAAAATGGCTAGCGTGCAATGTGAGGCACGTCTCTGATTCCCCGAAAGCAAATAAATTGCAACAGTTCAAAGAATTATTCGGTTAGAGTATCGAAATTGTCGGTCTCCAAATAAGAACTCTATTAAGCGTTGACATGAGCAATTAAGGAGTGAAAGTCTCCCTCACTGATACACATTTCCGGTTCCCTTTAACTTCTCATACCAACGCTTGATGAAGTTCTTACTTAGAGACCGACAATTTCGATACTAACCGAATAATTCTTTGAATTGTTACAATTGATTTGCTTTTGTGGAACCAGAGACGTGCCATCTGCTGCACCGTAGCCATTCGGACACTTGCGTTGGATTGCGCAGATTTAGAGCGCCGAAACGGCTCGTTAAACAGATAGCAATTTTAGTTTGCAGCAAAGTTGCAGTAAGTTTGACACGGCAAGAGTGAAAGCTTGGAACAAGTTATTGCGAACGAGTTAGTCACCACGCTTCGAATTTGCAGCAAGCTTGTTGCGGCAAACTATAGCAAAAACAGAGTACACAGACAAACCTCGGATTCGAACCCCCGACAACCCACTTCCACTCAGCCAGCGGAACTCTGATAGGAGAAGATAGATTGCGATAATAGATCGTGCATCGAACACGTTTTTATTTTAAACTGTTTTCTTGATTTCATTAATTTTTTAAATTCTGAGTTGAGAATAAGATTTGAAGTCAAAGAGAGAGCGATCTTCGTTAATAACTACGTTTTGCTAGTAGAATAAATTATGAAATTAGGGTGAAGTGATTTCTTTTAAAAATATGGGACACAAAGTAAGTTATTATTTTCTACAAACATTGACTGTTTTTTAGGTTTAATTTTGTTTATGAACGTTAAAATTTCAACGTTAAGAAAAAGGCGATATGTAGTTTTCTTTAAAGTGCGAGTTCTATATTTAGTAAAAAGATAGAGAATTTTTCAAAAATTTTTTATAAAAAAGTTAGTTTTTTTACAAATTATCATTGATTTATTGAATTAATAAAAAGAAGGACGGTCTAGGAGATGCTATTACAAATCGGATGTTTTTTAAAACAGAGACAAAGATCAAAACCAGATATATACAACTGTATCCAGGTCGTGGTGTGTAAGTGTGACGTATCAACTTTGCAGCAAACTTGTTTTGTAATTGTGGTGTGAAGTTTGTCATAACAACTTCACAGCAAACTTATTTTGCAAGTGGGTTGGTCATTTATGCTTTGTTACTTTGCAGGAAGTTTGCTTCAAAGTTGCCGCATCAAGTTTGTCATGACAAGCTAATATCTAATATCAAGAAAAATCACACTTGCTGCAAGTGTACATGCTATCTGGGTACCTATCTGAAAAAAATCAGCTACTCTCTCATTTAAAAAAAACGAAGTTGCTACATTATATGGTTTTTAAAATTAATTTCTGAAGTGGGTCCAATAATTTATGATTACCCTGTATTTCACCAAATACCCAAACTGTAATAATGATAAATGCCCCTTTGACATAGGGTCCTTTTCATCTTTCAGTCTGAGATAAAAAATGAAATTGAATTTTTATGGTGAAAATAATCGTTTTGAAGGAAACCAGTGAAGAACAACTGTTCTTCAGAAATATAAAGAGGCATTTCAATCACATTGCTCCTCTTTCTGGTTGAAAATGTTTAAGGACTGAGTGCACCAAAATTTATCCATGATTAAATACAATTGTTGTTAAATGCATATGAATCGCCGGCATATATTGTTTTGCTCTTCTATATTATTAGCATATTTATCAGTAAGCTTCTTTCTGCGTATTTGATTAATACAGTGTCACTCTTGAATTGTTGTATAAAGGGATTTAAAGCAACACAGGCTTTTATCCCCTAGTGTTACTCTTTCGTTTATTGGCGGATGTGAGAAACGTAAGGATTGGTATATCATTTGTGGCGCCATCTGTTGAGTAAGTTTTGCCTTTCTTCTTTGTGCATTCATGCCTGACTAAATAAAAACATTAATCTCATTTAAAAGTGTTACTGAATTTAATTGTTTTCTAATGTAAAACTTCATAACGTTATCAGAACAAATATGTTACTCAATAATTTTACGATATTGTAGGAATATTTGTGAGATTATATAATAACGTAGCATTATTATAGAATATCTTGTGCTCCTACGGATTCACAGTAATTTGTATGCCATTGATGACAACAGTGGACGAAGAAACCAGTATGCCAACTTACCCTCACTACGCCACTAACCCTGTTCAGGCGAAATGTACCATAGGTTCCCTCTTATAAATATATGAGAACAAAGGTGTAAGTGTTGCACTAAATCAACAAATTATTAAATTCGACATTAAAGAATTTTTGTCATATGTTTTCATTAATCATTCATCGTTCAAATTAAGAATTCATTGGGTGGTCTAATGAGCAGTTCCTCAGTATTTAATCAAAGAGAAGAATGAAATGTGATAACACTTGACAGAAAAGGAAGATTAAAAGCTAGGTGCACTAGATATGCGTCAGTGTCCCTCTATGATTTCTTAAACTATATTTGCATCGTTTCAACATAAGTTGCGTATTTTACGACCAAAATATTTAATAAAATTGAGGTTACGATAAAGGTCCAATCCAGTGGCCGACTGGGTCTGAAAATAGTGGTTACCAGGAATCAGTGAGGGCCCACACATATCTATAATCATAACATTAATTCATATATATATAATTTTCAATTTTTTATATTTAATTGTATTAATTTAAAGCTATATTTAATAATTATATATTTAATTTAATTTTTTATTATATATTTAATTTTTCCCAATTTTTAAAATAAATCCCTTTTAACATCTCTTAATTTTCTAAATTAAAAAACGAAACGACTTTTAAAATAACGAAATTATGATTAAAGTTATTTAATTTTAAATTTTGTAAGTTAAATATTTCGTATACGGTTTTAGCGACAAAGTATAAAGGAGAAATGCTGCCCTTTAGTAGGGCATCTATTATAAGTGCCAGGAACTCTTAAAAAAGCTTCTTTGGATGATTTAGAGTTTCGTAATTTGTACTGGTAATGTTTCAGTAGTTTGTAATTAAACTGGTATCATTAAAAAGATATTTATGAATTATAAATAATTCAAAAATCATTTTGTTAGATAGTATTTTTTGAAAATATTGCGGAAAAATGCCAAAATCTTACCTAATATTTAATTAACGGAAATTTTAATTTACTTTAGGACTTTAAAAAGTTGACAATTATTTTCATCTCTTTTTGGAGAGAATCTGTGCGAAATTTCATAAAGATCGAGCAAAACTATAGATTTGCACAAAATACATTCTTATAATATAAAAAACTTTTGTTGTATTAAAATGCAGTCCATTTTCATTCTTTCGCTATTTTTTTCCTTTAATTCCAGTCCTTCTTTTTCTTTCTTCGTTACTTCAAATAGATTTAATTTTTGATAGGTTTTCTATGTTATTTTGATAAATTTACTTTTTAGCAATGGCCTTAAGCTCATCTTTCCACTTAAGGCAAGATAATCTTCTTGGAGATTATGTAATTCATTTATTTGTTATGATTAGGTTAAATTTTAACTTTATAATAAGCTTAATAATGCGCAATAATTGTAGATTATAATTATGCAAAATTTAAAAAATAATCTTCATTGAATCTCGTGTTTTTCAGACTTTTTTAACAGTTGAATGTAAAGACTTATGTCACTAGTTTCATTAGACACAAAAACATGCTGCATCAAAATTTATTTCAAATGCTAATACATTTCCTATCTATTGTTTTTTTTCTTTCTTTTTTTCTTTGCACAATTAATTTCTTTCTCAGTCTTTTGTAGCAATTAATACTTTCAACTTATCAAAAATTAAATAAATTGGCGAATTTAAAGTTTGTTAATATAATCAAATTAAGACAATTAATAAGATGGACTAGTCGGTTGGCAGCCGAATGCGGCTAGTGTTTAATACTACAAAAGCAATGTAAAAATAAAGAAATGATAGTTTCAGCTTACCTCTTTTTTTTCTTTCCTTTTACAAGATACGCTACATACGCGTCTTTACTCTCTTACGACTAAAAACAGAAATAACACTTTTCTCATAAATTATTTTCCATGAAAGACAGACCAATAAGACTGAGGCCCTCTTTAATCGAAACCCCTTTACTCTTCTAAACGCAAACTCCCCCCCAAACGCATAAAGAAAAGCGTGAGTGTCGTCTTTTCATAGATGCCATTTGGCATCCTAGTCACAGTTTTAGCCAAGAAAACTTTTTCCTACAGGCGAGTTCCCTTGTTTGTCAGATTTATGACAGTAAAATGAAATTACAAAAAAGAAAGAAGAAAACACCTCTAAGGCCCGGTGCACACTAACTAATTCGTGTCGTTGAAGCTATAAAAATAACAATAGTAACCCCCATTGGGGAATGCCATTATAGCCATCTCTCACAAAAACCGCACCCTTTCTGCACAAAGGGATGCAATTCTTTCCGTCTCTCCGGGGGCTTCCGAAACCAACAAAAAATCTTAATGAGTAATGCGGCTCGACTTTGCGCAGAAGAGGTACACTGTTCCAAAGGCCCGAGGGTTTGTGGGATGGCTGCAGTATTCTGGAGAAACATCTGTAAATGATTGGAAGGTCAAAGGAAGTGGACAGAGACTTTAGTATAGTTCCTACGGGCAGTTGAGTATGCGTCTCAGGACAAGGGAAATAGAAGGTCTGGTCATACCTTTGAAGTTTTAGAATTGCCGAAATGAGGGGAGGAAACCAGTTTTGACTTCATTACACATACAGGAAGCTTGTGGGGTCCGAGAGCGTCCACTGCCGTTTATTTAATTCTAAGCTATTTTTTCCTGTGTTGTTCAGTGTTACTTGTTATTTTGGTGAAATATTAAGAAAATCTTTCATCTCTTGAAAGTATGTCTACTTGTGCTGTCGCTACGTGCTCAGATTATTGCAGGAAAACGGAAGACAAAGGTGTAATATATGATATGTTTTCAGTATGTCCGAATCTGAATAAAATTTGGATCTCGAAATCTAAAAGGTAAGATCATATGAATGTAAAATACGCTAGGATATGCATTGATCACTTTAAGGCCAAGTGATTGCATGGATGACATAAGAAATCGCCTACTTGGTTTAAATCAAAAGAAAATTTTAAAACCTGATGCAGTTCCGAGTGTCAACTTGCCATTGCAAGATAATGGGGAAGATGTTTCAAGTAGAAGTGAGAAGAAAAGGAAAAGAAGTATTTTGCAGCAAACAAAAATCAGATTAAAATGTCTGAGGCTTAGAAAAGCATGTGTCACGACAGCTATGGAGCCATTTACTACATCAAAAACTGAAAACATTTGCTCATCTTATTTTGAAACTCAGAAAGAAAATGCATTACTTCTGGAAAGAATGAGATTTCTTGATAATGAATTTGAAAAGACAGAAAAGGAGACGGAGAAAAAGGAGAAAAAAATAAAAGAAATGAAGACGAAAGAGCAAATTAGCTGTATTTTAACCGAAAATAAAAGTTAAAAAAGTAAATTTAGAAAAGTATCGAAAATAGAAGAAAATTTTTAAAAATATCTTAATATCTTCATAAATAAATGCCGTAATCTTACTTATAAAAGGCAATGTTTGCGTGTGTGTTTGTGCTATGTCCAGACGAATCTATCACACTTACAGCCATGAAATTTGACACACAGGTAGTCATAATGGTGACTCAATGCACCTCGAAGCCGGAATTTTAAAATTTGAACTAGAAAAATTTTTATTTAATGTTTTGTGTTATTTTGGGTGATTTTTGGCACGTTTTTGGTCGATCCATGAGAAATAATGATCGGGAAAAAACAATCGATGCATCCTCAAATAGAGCAAACAGTTATCATTTTAATGACGTTTGTTTTGAAAGTCTAACATAATTTCTTGAATTTTGAGATATTTTTAAATAATAGTCAGTTTTCTCATGAAATTTTAAGATTTCAAAATCAAATGACTCTATCTCACGTTCTAATTTTGTTATCTTTTTGAAATGTTTTGAGCTAATAAATGAAACGTTTCTGCTCCATTTAAAACAAGAAAGGTTAAAATACCATTTTATGTCGATTTTTAATTAATTTTTTAGTTGATGGGGTCAGATATGTTTTTTCGAAGGAAGAACTATTTTAAGGAAATCCCGTTCC
The DNA here is from genome assembly GCA_013235015.1 of Araneus ventricosus. Taxonomy (NCBI): domain Eukaryota; kingdom Metazoa; phylum Arthropoda; class Arachnida; order Araneae; family Araneidae; genus Araneus; species Araneus ventricosus. The sequence goes on from BGPR01000072.1 coordinate 1,274,993, forward strand.
ATCGAAGTGTGCGCCATCTGCCGGAAAAAATTAGAGCGATGGCTTCATTTGGCATCCTGCCATGAACGAGGATAGATACGGAATATGATGAATTACTTTTATTGCTTTAGTCTGAATGAACTATTACTCCGTTTAAGCAGGTTAGGCAAAGGGTTTTTTCTCCTTTTGGTTATTTTTTCTTTGTACGCGTCTGGTGTGTTATGTTCTCATCAATTTCGACTTACACTTTAAGCTCATGGTAGGCCATTTTTTAATCTAGGTGGATAGCGTTTTGATTTATATTTTTATACTTTTGATTTGTTTGTTTTATGTACTTATTGATAGTCAAGCATAAAAGTTTGTTAAAAAACACATATTGTTTATGTTGCGCATTTTGTTTGCTGTTTAATAATGATTTTCATGTTCCATTTTTTAATATTGTTTTGGATTAACGTACTCTGTACTGTTTTCCTACAGCTCAAATGTCATTATCGCGAAGAAAAATAAGCGGGAAAATCAATAATGTGTATCTTCTGTTTTGATTTTGTTTCCAAAACTTTTTCGTGTCACTGTGGACATTTTTTTTTTCATTTTGTTGAAGTCCTGATTCCACGGGCAACGCCGTGCGAGTACAGCTAGTAGAAAATAAAAGCAAAATCAAGTGGACAGCAGAAGATATTTCGAGACATTTAAATACTCGATCTATTTCCAGGCAGTCTTATTTATACTGGCGAAATCAGATAGGGATACGATTTCCCAATGCTAGCACATTAAAGGGATGGTGTTCAAAATTTTCTTGTAGACATGGTATGCTTCTTGATGTTTTGCTGGTTATGAAAAAAAATACTAAGTATATATAACTGCATTATATTTATTACATATTTTAAGTATAGTTATAAAATGAATAATTTTTTCTTAGCATTTATATTTTTGATATGTTTGCAAAAAATAACGCATGTGTAAGTATTTAAAAAGGTTTTAACTTTTGATTCAATCAAAACATGAAATGGTTTGCGCATGATACATATTATTTGAATTTTTGCCTAAATTTTTAAGATCCAAAACCATCCTTTTATAATTAATTAAAATTATATGTCTGTTTCGAAAATATTTACTATGCTTATGATATTTTGATATTCTGGCATCCAATTTTAAATATTAAGTAAAAAAAGGAAAACAATAATATCAAAACAACTTATGGTAAAGGAATTTTCGTATTTTCGAGCGCGGAATGTCCGCTTGCTGACGTCACAAATTTCCCCCAATGGTTCTTCGCTGAAGGCTCTATGAACCAGCCCTTGTATTTATCTGGCCCTGATGCGTTTTCGTTCGGTATTAGACCAGCCGCTGTTCGGCTGGTCGAATTACGACAGCAATAAATCCCCTACGACGGTTGTGGAACGCCGAAACTTGGACTTTGGGTACAGGACTATTTTATCTATCCTTTTCTTTTGTATTTCATCTTTATACTGAGATGGTTTTGTATAACCGCGTAAACCTTATCTATTCGGTTCCCTCCCGGTGGATTAATAATAATAATAGTAACAATTTGCTTTAGAAAAGCTTACTATGGAGAAAGAGTTCTTTTTTCTCTCCCACACTTCCTGGGGGCCCAAATTGCCTTCTGTTTAAGGGGGCACACTTGCCATCGGGCAAGCTGGCAACCTCGCCAGTCCGCCACTGGTCCAGACTAGCGATGGTCCAAATACGGCAACTCTCTCCTATATCAAAAGCTATCAGTGTTATTTTGAATAATCTTTTAGGCATTTAACAATTCATACTGCATAGGAAAAATGTTCTAAAAATCGAAAAGCTGGATGAACTATGTATTTGGTCTACATAATCAATACAGATTAGAAATCTTAATAATATCAATATTATTTTTAAAAAGTGTAGAGAACTACTTTTATCATAACAGAACTCCAAAATTCTCTCCTTTCTTATCCTAAAACGGCTCGACCCAGAAGGATCAAACAGGTTACTCCGGAATAAATTCTGACGTGGGTCTGAAATTTGCTGACTAGTATGAGCTTTGTAACTCCAGAGTTAGAGAGCATATAAATACGTAAGCTACATTTATGAATAAAATTTTTAAAGGATTTTATTCTCCTTCTAATGGTGCTAATGGGAATTTTTTGCCAACCAAATTCCTAAACAAAACTCTTTCAGGAAGCATTCTAAAATGTGGAAAACAAGAACTGCCTCTGTAATAAAGCATCTCTTTTTTCAAGAATGCACATCATTCTGACATTTTTAAGATCGAAAAGCTAGAGTAAATAATAAATTCTTTGTTGATTTTGTGAAGAATTCAGAAAGAATTGGCACCCTAAATCAGTTTTCATGATTTATTAATTGCATTAGTGCCATGGGAAGTTAATAAAGTTTAAACGGTTTTATTTTGTAGGCATTCTAATCTTCTTATGTGGGATATTTTCAGCTTAACATTTTACGTAACTGTCATAGGGATTCCATACCAAATCAGTTCACCTTACGTTTCTGGAAGAAATGCACTCGTTTAACTGATTATGGTCGAATAATGTCTTATGAATGCAAAAAAATGAAGATGCACATTAATTTTCGGCCTATATTGTTTTTTTTTTTATCCAGATATTAAAAATTTTAAGGATCAAAGTTTTCAACTGAGATTTCATATGCAATTAAGAAGAAGTCTCAGCTGGAGACGACAATGATTTTCGTCATATTCGATTACCGTGTTTCATAGGCTTAACTACAGTCGCATAAAACGTTCTATCCGCGTTGTTTAAATGATGACAATTTTTAATTACATATGTTTTTACTTAAAATAAAAATGAGAAAATTCTTCTAATTTCCAGTAGTTTTGCTTTATTTTATATTTTATTTTAAAACTAAGAATGATGAAGGGTACTGCTACATTCGTTCTCAAAATTTTCAATATTTTGCTCTATTGGACTCATGGCGTATTCTGTGCAGATCGGAAAGAAAGTTTTGCGTAAAAGCGGTTTTGTGCTAATACTTACAATGTCTAATCACTAGATTTTAAATTGTGTTAATATGTTATATCGTATTCATTTAACTTCATTTATTTTGCAGTAAAATGTAGAGTGACTACAGTTGGAATAAATTTCTCTATGAATCATTCTATTGTTTTCACCTCAAATTTACACCAATTCACATCACGCGTCTATGTATTTTGTTCATTAAACTGAGTTTTAATAGATGACAATGAAAAAGTAGAAAACTGTTTCAGCAATAAAAATACTTACTTTGCGAATCGTGTACAGAAAACCCTTAAAAGTTTAATAAATATTCATTGAAGCTTAGTAATCTTGATATACAATAGTTTTGCGAAGAAAGCATGAATTTCACCAAGGCGTTTTGAATATATTACAGAGCTTAAAATTCAACAGAAAATTTTTATTAGCGGAGTGTCCTTTTAGAGTGAAGATATTAATAACACAAAATAAATTTTCTCTCATGACTGAAGGTTTGGATATTTTTGGAAATATTAAATTCGCTAGTTATGAATTTTAAGTATCAGACGTTGCCTTTTTTTTAGTTAATTCTTAATTTTTTTCCCATGTTTGCAAGATTTATACTTTTCTTCTAATAAATTTGTTAAAGAACTGTATATTAACTCGCGGTAATGACAGAAAACCATTTGTCGTCGCATGTTGGAATATATGTATTGTGCAAAAGACAATATACTGAAGTTAAAGGCGAACAAAGCTTTTCACTCGGAAAATTACCTTGAAACAAATACCGTAAATGGAAGCGTGCATCTGAGGAGAAAAGGTAGTCATATTCCATAAAATTCTGAGAGTGTGTAAAAAAATTATTAGCTAGGAAGTTGAATGTCGAATTCGAACAAGTACTCTGGAGAATCTATGCAGTGTTTCTGTAAGATTACGTTGACATTCCGATCGTAACTGTCAAGGGCGGATCTGGGGGGGGGCTTTGGGGGCTCAAGCCCCCCTTCGGGTCTTAAATCACAGACTGCCGAGAATGATACGTTTTGAATTTGTTTTTTTTTTAATCTTTTCTTATCCACATTTTTCAGAAAAGTGATTGTAATATCGTAACAAGTCAGACACAAGTGCGTATTTACAAAGCCCACCCACTCCTTCCGAGAATGGCGGACAATTGATGTATTTTTATTTATTTTTTCGTTGTTTTTTCAGCTGGGCGGCTAGTAATAATTCAAGGGGCAAGAGGTTTGTTGCATGGTTTTTGGGAGAACTCACTGATTTATCCTTGTATTTACCTTGCATTCTTTTTAAATTTTAGAGTGCTGTATTAGTTTGCAATACTTGCCTGTATGCAAGTACTGCATACTAATACACAGCGCTAATACATAACTATGCGGAGATCGTTTTAAAACAACGATTGCTGATGCAGTTTTTAGTGGGGAAAGGGAACTTCCTTTGAAAAAAATAACTTGATATATTTTAAATTTTAATCTTCAAATAGCTATATTGGATTGTATAAAGGTTGGAAATAAGTTAAATAATAAAGTTTCAAGCTTAAAAGATACTGTTAAACGAGGGTTACTTTGCAATACCCATTTTAACATCCTTCTAAAGCTTAAAAAATTAGCTTTTCAATTATATCAATTTCATTTTCATGCCAGATTGTGTTTAATTTTAATTAATTTTTGAAAGTGTTTTCAAACTCAATTAATAACAATGTTTTTATCTTGTTATCGTCTGCAGCTTTTTTTGGAGAATGCACGGATTTTTTTTACATTATAACTATAAAAGACATGAAAATATTTTATCCCGAGCAACAAGGTACCAATAATGTGTGACTACGTGGACGAAGCCGCGGGCGTCAGATAGTATTTGGATAAAAGGAGTTCTAAAACGCCATCCTTATTTGGCCAAATACAAAGGCGTAAAATTGTTGATTATAATCAGGTATTTATAAAATGTATTTTTCTTGTATATTTCCACCCAGGTTTTCAATAAATGTATTTAACAATGCACATAGTGAGTTTTTCTATTTAAATATACACTGTAAAAAATTTTAGTGTAACACAACACCAAAAATGGTGGCAACTACTTTACACCAAAAGTGGTGCAGTAAAACACCAACCATTATTTTTGGTGTAGTGAAACACCAAAGATAATTTTTGGTGTAATCAAACACCAGGGATAATTCTTGGTGTAACCAAACACCAGGAATGTTCCTTTACACTACTTTTGGTGTAAAGTAGTTGCCACCATTTTTGGAGTTCAGTAACACTAAAACACAGGGCCTATGTAATACATAAAATATTTTATATACTGACACGAAACACCATCAAAAGTAAGAAAAATCGGCTGGTTATTCAAGTACACTAGAAAATAAATATCTTACCTATAAGACATATATGAATATTATATAAAATATAGTTATACATGAATATTGTCAAAATAACACAAAAACAATAATATGCTTAAGATATATAAATACATGTGGGTGGGTGTATATTAAACAAATTTTATTACAAAATCTGAAAAAAAAAATAAATCCTTAAGATTCAGTATATAACTCCGAGAAGTTCTAAACTGAAATCATTAAAAAATTATTTAAAATAATTCAAATAAAACTTTGAATCACAGGAGTGAAAATAAATATTCTGACACAAGAACACACTATTCCGTTGTAACTAAAAGACTTGCCAATTATATTAAAACAGCAAACAAATAAGAATAAAATAAAATCATCTGTCTTATTATCGTCTGCGTGTTTCAGGTGGGAGAAAATATGTAAAGTATTTAAATCCATAAAAAACAAAATATCGAATATTTATGAATGAGGTATCAAAATAGGCTAAAATTTTCCAGTGCTTTCAAATATATGCAATTTTTAACTGTATCTTTAATGAGTACAAAGATAGAAATTTGAACTTGAATAAAAAGTTTTAAAAGAAGATGAGAAAAAAAGAGTAATAAGAAAAAAGGGTTGCAACAAAAATGTCCTGAAATAATGTATGCTAAGAAGTGCCAAATAAATTTTTCTTCTGTTTTCACATTAGTGCATTACTTAGGTTTCTCTTTTTTGTAATGTAAATTTAATAAATTCAATTTTTCTGATTTAATTCTTCATAATTATTGCGACACTTGTAATTAGAATTGATATTAATTTGCTTTTTCCGCTTGAAACAAAATAAAAATAAATATTAGTGAGAAACCCTACTCGCTCTGCTCGCCAACACTCAAGAATCACGCTGAGATTCTTTTGGGATCATTACTTGACAGTTATGAGTTCCTGCTAGTAATAGGAAATTATAAATACATTAATTACTAGAAGTAAATTTAAATTATTTGAATAGCAAGAAATTCTAACCAAATTCCTTTTAAAAACCTGTAACTAAACTTTAAATTACTAAAAACTAAATAATCAAATTATAAAATTAAAAATTTACCTTTATACCACATATATGTAAATGTTAGAAAGAAATTTGGAAGCTGAAATGTATGATAAGATTTCTAATAAAAATTATTTTCATCAATCAGAAATCAGGCACTTTAAACTTCTTTGTATACACAATTGAATTTAAACAGATTCATGAGCCCTAACTTCATTCCAACAAACTTCCAAATATCCACACTTATCAATGAATTGTTGCTCAGAAAAGCTTCGCCACATGCATGCACACTTTCTGCAATAATTATTTAGAAAAAAAAGATATAAAAAGCTACCCAGTGAGAAAATTTATATGTTAAAACTTCAGAAAATTTGAGTTTTCGAAAGATGAGTTAACTCATTTCAGAAACTTTTTGTTTAAAAACTACACTTTCAAGTGACAAATGGCTTTAAATATGCTCAGATTCACTATTCAAAATTAGAACCCATAATAATTATTTACTTTTACAATTATAAAATTAACAAAATAGCCTTTATTCAAATTTTTTTAAAAAAATCTAAAATTCTTGCATTTGACACCAAAATTTGAAACATGCATTTTTTTCACAGAAGTAATGAACAGAAAAGCTTCCCCACATGTATACACATTCACTGCAATAAGTATTTAGCCAAGAAAGATATAACTTTTCTCACTGGGTAGCTTTTTATATGTTAAAACTTCAGAAAATTTGAGTTTTCGAAAGATGAGTTAACCCATTTCAGAAACTTTTTGCTTAAAAACTACACTTTCAAGTGACAAATGGCTTTAAATATGTTCAGATTCACTATTCAAAATTATAACCCATAATAATTATTTACTTTTACAATTATAAAATTAACAAAATAGCCTTTATTCAAAATTTTTTAAAAAATTCTAAAATTCTTGCATTTGACACCAAAATTTGAAACATGCATTTTTTTCACAGAAGTAATGAACAGAAAAGCTTCCCCACATGTATACACATTCACTGCAATAAGTATTTAGCCAAGAAAGATATAACTTTTCTCACTGGGTAGCTTTTTATATGTTAAAACTTCAGAAAATTTGAGTTTCCGAAAGATGAGTTAACACATTTCAGAAACTTTTTGCTTAAAAACTACATGCTTTTTTTCACAGAAATAATGATCAGCCACATGTATACACGTTAAAATAAAATTGGTTCGTAATTTAAATGCACAGAGAATATTAATCAGGGCGAATTCGAACTAGGCATAGTAAAGAAAATTTCAGAAGCATATACGAATTAAATGTAATAAAATTCTTAAATACAAATGCATACATATAAATAAAGTTATATTTATCTTATGAAAACTTAATTATCTTTATTACACAACTAACAACCTTCTATAACGTTTCTGTGTAACGGCAGCAACCAACGGAACAGCACAGTTGTTTACTAATAACCTATCGTTGCCATCGGAGACTTTCCAAACGTACGCCAAAATTGGTGTTACCACAGGTGAAAATAATTCACGAATGGTGTCAGGCGCGTGTGAGCAGGGTGTAAGGATTCACCAGTATTGGTGTTGGATGCAAACAACACCACTTAAAGTGTATAAGAACGCTTGATTTGGTGTTAACTTTAAATAAAGTGTTTGTTCACGCAGTTTTTAAGGTTTTTCAACACCAAATTTGGAGCGACATTACTCCACAGTTTTTACAGTGTACCGAAACAAAAACCGGCGCAAAGAATCCTCACAAATAAGGTAACTTTACACCAAAAGTTCGAAAAATTATAATTTATTATTAAATTGCTGTATGATCCAAATTTTGTTGCGAAACATTTCTCTAGTAATCACTAAACAAGGTAAAAATCAGAAAAACGTTTTTTTAGGGAAATAAATGTAAAAAATCTAGAATTTCTTTCTGCAATCAAGAATCGGTGCAAAGTATCCCCGTTTTAAGGTATAAATTTGAGGAAAGACCCTCATAATTTAGTTTCTCTTAGAGAGCAACTGAAATTCAATTTGCTGCAATTCCATTGTCTTTCTGAAGAGTAGCTGTATTTAGCAAGAAATTTCAAAAAATTTCAAATAAGCTACCCTATATAATCTGGCTTCAAAATTATAAAAGATATTTATACTATGTTTTGACATACGTAGTTAAAAATAATTTACAACAAATACTCATATTTCCTTGAATATTCAAAGTATCTACTTTTAATTTTAATATAATGCTCCACTAATATATTGTCACACATTCTATTTGTATAATATAGTTCAAAACTGTAAATTTTACAAGCATAAAACATCCAAAAAAACTGGGGGGATTTCTTAAAAAAAATATTTTATCTCCCCGAATATACCTGCGATATTTTTTAAAAATATTTATGTAAGAATTGCACCCAGCAAACAAAACCAATGATGAAAGACACAAATCGTTATCAGTTTTCTGTGCAATGGTATGAGCCCAAATCATTTTCACTTCCTGGCTTTTCTCCTAGAAGTTCTCGTGACCGAATCTTAACTGTAAAATGTGAGTTTCTATGATTGCGCGTCTCATAATTCTTCACAAATAGTTTTGAACCATTGCATTCGTATTAACTCTAATTTTTTTGCATTTTACGGATTATACTTAACGATCGGACACAAGCGTATCTGACGATGTTAACATCGAAATTAATATTCCTAGAACATGTGGCAATAAAAAAACGAGTGAAAATGTTCCTTCAAGCAATGCTGAGGAATATTTAAGACGAGTGACATTTATATCTATAGTTTATTATTTTATTTCAGAACTTTAGTTAAGGTTTAACCCAGGATTTTATGGGATTTTATCTCTGGAAAGCATTATACCATCGAAGAATGCAACTCACAATGATATCCATGCAGCTTTGAAGTATAACAGGTATTTTTAAATTTAGGAGTTTCAATTAAAATCAAAATTCAAAATATGGCGAGAAAAATGGGAAAGTGTGATTAGGTTGACATATTTTGTAAGGAAAAAATCAAGAAGATTGGCCACGACTAATTGGCAATCTTGTGGAGAAGACAAAACTTTTTGAGTAAAAATAAACATTTTTAGTTGACTATATAGCATATTTTTAGTTAAAAATACGAAAAAATTTTTTTCGACAGTATCCATCAAGGATTCATTCCTAGATCCTCCCTTGTATAGTATATTTAATAAATTAAGTTTAATTAATTAAAATTTAATCAGTTAAAATTTAATTAATTAAAATGTAAACAATTTAAATGTAACAAATTGAATAATTTTACTTAATAAAATTTAATTAATTAAAATT
>BGPR01000072.1:1284595-1403319 GCA_013235015.1 Araneus ventricosus
CAATTTAAATTTAACAAATTGAATAATTTTACTTAATAAAATTTAATTAATTAAAATTTAATTAATTTCAAATTAATAATTAATTCAGTTAAGCAATTCTTAATTTTTAAGATTTAAAAACACGGAAAAGATTTTTCCGCTAGCCTCCCCCTCCCCTTTAACGAAATCCTAGGTCAGCCCTTGGTAACTGTCGGAAGATTGTTCATTAGGGTGGGTCACCGTTTTATGGAGAAAAAAAGAAGTTTCCCGATTTCTGCAGGGCACAGCAAAAAAATGGTGCCAAATGGTGTTTTTAGCAAACATATAAAATTTTGTTTGACTGCGATATCATCTTCTGCCTCCGGATTGACATTGAAAAATACACATTTTGGAAAAAACTTCTTTTTTAATGAGTTTCTACAACTAGGCTAAAAATAGTTTCAAAATGTGTGTCTGTCAAACAAATTGAAATTATATGAGTAATATTTATTTATTATAAGAAAAAGCTTACAAAAATGACATTTATATTATTACAATAATATTTTAAAAGGCGCGAATATTCTTCTTATAATCGAATTTCGGGGTAACTTTTCGAGATTCTATTCGGTTTTTTACGAATCCTTCTCTCTCAGTTTTTTTGCACAGTTTTCAGAAGGAGATTCCACCGAAACATAAATTTCGATTAGCACGAGTTAGTCACGGGGAATGGGACATTTTGCTTGGAGATTTTGGAAATATGCCTGTTGAAACCGCTGATACTACTCTGAATAAATGTTTGGTCTGTAACAATGTAACCCGGGTAACCGAGTTGAATTCCAATGAAACTGAGCAACAGACCTTTTCTCACACTTTTCTAGATCTTTGCCGATTCTTTCAAATTCGTTCGTGTGCAATAGACAGATAAATCCACTGTAATGGTTTACTAACCTTTTTTTCAAGCAGACGTATGAAATTTCCATATTTACGAACGTTCAAGTTAGTTCCATTGCACCCAAATGCCACCGAAGTATTCATAGACATCTTTGATTCCAGGAAGAAATCAGTGATCGATTGTTCTTTTTGGATATGCCAAAAGATGGTGCAATATAACCTAGAGTTTCGACTCTGGTTCATTTATCAATGAAATATGCTGTTCAAGAATGTTGTGTCGATACTTTTTTCCGTCCTTCACTGATATAATTAAAGTTTTATCCTTTCTTCTGTTGAAGTATAAAGCAGGCATTTGTACGACTTCGTCTTCTTCCTCGGCCAATTTTCGTGCTATCTTGCGTTTCCTGCGAACTTATTTTTATCAATAACTTCGAAAGTAGAAGTGTGAATAACTGCTGAAGTAATAGCTGTCCCATCTGTATATGATAATTCCGTATCTGTCACACATTCTTGAAAGTAAATTGTAATTTGCCTTACGGTTTGTAGCAGTAGGCTAATCAACAGGAGACACCGACGTTGAGGCTTGTGACTGTGGCAGGAATACATCATCACTGTCCTGATGACAAGATACAGATGAAGATGACACATTAAGTTTCCCTGCGTTTCCTTTTTAAGGCTGAATCTGTAATTTTTGAGTTATCATTTTCCGTTTCAAAGTATTCGTTATTTTATTCGTTGTAACCATATCTATGGTTCCGATCATCGTTCTTCTAGTGGTTCGTTGGTCTATTAGTAAGCTTTTCTTTTTGACATGCTCTTTTTTGTGTCTGGAACAAAAGCACTCATCGATGTTCTTACATTTGCAGGATGAAATGTCAAACAATATTTTACTGGCACAGAGAAACTCTTCTAATCTTTTCTTCGGTATTTTAGGCCGAGATTTCAAAAGATTTTTGAATTTCAGATAACACTTCTTGAACATCACATTCAATCCATTATGTTGCACAGTAGGAATGAATGCTCTTTACCATATTTCTTTCATTTTTCCAAGATAATGTCCTCTATTTCCATATACGTGGGTCCCTTATTAATTTCTTTATCACGTTTTATTTTATGCCATTTAACACATAGGACATCATAACATATTCGTAGGTTGGTAACATACTACATTTGACATCACTTGAATCACCAAACAACGCACATTTACATTCTGAACGAGTACAATTCATGATAAAAATTGCGCAAATGAGTGCAACACAACACCTCATGTATATGGTGTTGCGCGACCCTTCCTCCACTTGAAAAACCCTCAAACTTGCAATGATGTCGCATTATCTTCCATGTACGAAGAAAGTAACATTTATTGGTTGAAACCCTGATTGGAACTTATCTCGAAAAAATGAAAAAAACACGAAACTTTAACGTCAATCCGGAGGCAGTTAGACTTATCAGAATGTAATAATATTTCACATGTATTAATTTGAGAGCATTTAGCACCTTTTTATCGCTGTGCCTTTTAAAAAAGGAGAAAAAAATTAAAACGACCCACCCTATTGTTCATATCAGGGCAGCGGCTTATTGAGGATAACAGTGGTATAAATCCAAAATGAGAGTGATTTCGACATGAGAAGGCTCTTAGGCACTAGCAGTTTTGCTTTAAACATCCTGAATCAAAATTAAAAGCATAATTTACGGTAAGTAACGATTAATTTCTTTACAATTGTGCATCAATGATAGCAAACAGGATATATCTGAATTTCCAAAAAAAAGAATAAGAAAATAAAAAGTGAGAAATCAATTATTTTTTATGGTGGTTTCCATGCAATTAAAATAAAGAAGGACTCTTTAAACTATGAGTCACGATAGCAAATAGGGCCGCGCATGTGATATTTGGAACCGCGAAAGTATTCACAGCTAGCGATTCTGTTAGATTATTAAATATTAATGAGCAAAAATTAATTCAGAAATCAATTTTGACTAGGAATATTTCATTACAATTAAAAATATAATGTAAATGTATTTAATTAAACGAAAATTCTTGTTTTTTGTCTCGTTTCTTATATAGTGGTGCAAACTGACTCGCAAAAAAAAACATGAATATGGCTGTGAAATATTTTACTAGCCGAAATGGAGTCACGAATAAAAATGTTTAAACATTCATTAAACAAAGAAATTAGAAAAAAATGATTAAAACATATTAATTCATGGTCCTTTCCAGTCCTATCTTTTTATATTTAGCATTTTAAATAGCCCGAATTGTCCTTGTGGAGGATTCGGCGACGTCGAAAAAGCAGTCTTTCTCGATTTGACAGATGTTAATTAGATGATAGAAAACTAGCCGCATTACATTAGAATATCTGGTTCTATTCCCTCTCCCTTCCCTTTCAAAATGGATTCATTACTGTAGTTTCCATTCAGCTCACCATCAAGCAACGTGACCAGCCAGACCATTAGATCTTTTTCAATTCCCTTTGCAGGTTGATACTCGTATTAATATAAAAATGCGTTGGAGAAAGACTAATTAACATTTTTGAGAGAAAATATTAACTAAGTCATGATTTAAAAATATGCTTATAAGGTCTTGTATAATAAAAAAAGTACTATTTAAAATTAATAATTAATTAACATTTATATACGTTTGTTGTTAAATACCCATCTGAAAAACAGAAAAAGGTTTTAAAATGAAGTGAATTGCAAGAATTCATCGCCATGTTCATACCTCAGATGGGCGAAAATTATGATAGACGCATCTATCCACAATACCGTTGTTGCAATCAAGATATTTCGAACACGCCACGCATGCTTGAATCTGATGCCTTTTGATCAAGGTCTCTGTTCTAGTCCAGAGATAAGTTATTGTAAATAAGCAGCATGAGTATCTTTCCTCTTACAAAGACGACTTTTTTTCCTTATAAAAATTCTTGAAGTGTGCTATTTATACAAAGAAGAAATATATCTAAAATATTAAAAATATTCCTGTATATTTTGAAAGTTAATAGTTTTTATCAGGCCCGGATTATTAAATAGGCAAAGTAGGCTCTACTTAGGGGCTCCAAAGCCTCAATTTTTTTTTTCTTTTGCTCTGCTTTCAAATTTTTATTTAATTTACAAAGGCCATGAACTCCAACTTATTCAAATTAACACAAAGTACCGCTTAAATTATGAAATATTATTCTGGCAATAGTCCTAATTAGTTACCTTTTGGAATTTTTATATTGTTATTTAATAATTCTAAAAAAAAACAAGTTTCATTATAATTTAAAAAAGTCTGATCCTATGATTAAATAGATAGTATGTAGATTGTATTAAAAAACATTTTGTCATTTTTTCTTACTATTTTGTTTAAAATTAGTTTTAATTTTAATTTTGCATTTTTTATGAGCGATATATTGAAATCCAGTTTTTTCAAAATGAGCCGCATTTCAATGTTTTGCTATTTCAATTTGTCAAAATTTGCTGTTTAAAAATGTTTGTATAGAGATTACATTAACATCAATAAAAAATATCTAGTTTTGGAAGTTGGGAAAGGGAGTCCCTAGACTTGCATTGGGGGGCCTATGGGCCCCTAGAGGGCTTAATCCGGCCCGCCCTAGTTTTATATTTGATACCCTGCGAATTTATTATTTCAAGTTAAGGAAAAAAAACCTCCAATGTTGAGTTTCTTAAATGAAGCCGTAAAGGTGTTATTATTTAGAAAACAGCACATTTAAATCACCTTGGCATTAATTTCAATCAAAGCTTCATTATCTTTTAAGGGTCTTCCATTCTAAAAGCTTAGTGGTTAGCTAAACATATTTTTCTGTTACAAAACCAAAGATTAATTCCATGATCGATGAAATATAGTTCATAATAAATAATTCAAAAACCCAGATAAACTCATATTACGTAGCATTTCATGAACAATAATTTTCATTTGGGCACAAATGCAATTTTACTTTTCATTAATGGAAGTAAGTATAGTAATATTTATCATAGGTGTTCCATAGAAATGCAAAACAAGCGACTCTTACAATGCAAATTTTAATAGCCTTTTCAGAAATTCTATATATAGGTATTGAAATCACTTCAATTTCTAGGTTTGAATGCAAAAGCAGATGGTAAAGCACCAGTTGAATGTGTTTTTAGTTTGTATGGTTAATACATGCAGTATGTAATGCCTGTGATTTAAAGCATACTATTTTTTAGATCTTTCTCGATTCACTGAAGAAAAGTAACTTTATTTTGTTAATTTTCATGCTTTTGCACTTTTAAAAAATTAGTTTTCTTTGTAAAAATCAATTTTAATAGTAACAAAATTATACACAAAATGCACGATGTCGTTCCTGTATGCTACTGGCCGCATACATCGCTAGATAATGCATTCAGTAGCTTATCACTGCTGACGCCAATAAGTTAAATCTTTGGGGCTGTCCATAAATGAAGTCACACTTTTTTTTCAATATTTTTGACCCCCTCCCCCCTTTGTCACACTTCACCATACCCCTCCCCCCCTTGTCACATATCACTCTATATTACATAAACATATACTTGCAGTTCAGAAACAAAGCACTACGTTATAGATCATATTTCAAATTTTATTTTTAAACTTTAACTAAGTGTTTTAATGACATTTGTGAGCAGGGGGAGGTTTTCTTCTAATGGTGAAGAATTTCTGCTGCTACCATATTCTCAGAACCTACCCTGAATGCCTTTTTCGAAAAGAAAGGAATATAAGTGAAAAAAATCACATGGAAGTTGTTTTAGCCCCGATTAAAAAAATACCCTCAAATTCTGGTAATTTCAAAATAACTTCAAAATTTAATCTGCTGATTTTAAATGTTTTTATTTTAACCAAAATGTGTGATATCACACTTCTTGTTACCCCCTCCCACCTTGTCACAAACTGTCACAATTTCCCCCCCCCCCCCCCCCTCCAAGCGTGACATCATTTGTGGACAGACCCTTTGGAGCTTTCAACCAAAGAAAATATTCGTTAACTTCGAAATATTTTATGATTTTGTTATATCTCATTTCAGTATACAAATTTTAAATAGATTTTTTTTAAATACACTAACTGCGTAAAAACAAAATCGCGGTCATATCATTTTAAAGTATTCCTTATTGAGAAACTTCAGTAAGTATAGACTGCTGAAAAAGTGCCTGGGTACTTCCGAAAACCATGAAATTACTATTCCTTCTAAATTCGTCGATTTTAAAAAGTAAGGTAAATTACATATTTCATCATGCTTTATTTTAACCCATCTAGGAAAAAGATGTGACTGAAAGTAATGCTTTTTAACAGAGAGACGGAACATTGGAAATGAAATTAATAATTGCCAAAAATCGCAATTTTTCCGTTTGAAGCTTATTATTTGGATTGAATCAAAAAGATAAAAATAAGTTAATAAAATTCATTAAAAGTAAAGTGACGGAAAGTTAAATTTTGAGATTATGATCGGTTGTTTTATTTAAAAATCTAAACAAGTTTAAGACAGCTGAGATATCATTAAGTCTATTAAAATAAACAGAGTTGATTTTAAAAATTCTCATAGGGGAAAAGTATTATTTTATTTCGACGAACTGCATGCCGTTTTCATCTCTTTTAAGAGTCATTATGAATTGACTATAAAGGTAGTAACGCACTGGGCATGATTTGCAGTGTATTTTCAGTAAAAGTTTTGATAATTTTTAATTTATTTAAAGTATTATTCAAAGTATCTTAGAAGGGAATTGCAGTTAGAAAGACGTGCTACAATAGTGACAAGTCAACGTCGTTCAAAATGGACAAAAAAAAGTGGCAGATGTCCCGCCCAGCCCTGTGATCACCAATGTGTAGTCTTATTTATCCACTTAACATGGAGAAAACAGAAAACAATATAGAAGTTATATGTGGCAATGACTTTAAAGGATATAATATAAATAAAACATCGATAGATAGTTAATGATTTATCCTCAAATCAATAATATGCTTATAATATTATCTGATGATTATGCATACACTTAACAAAACAATCTACTATAGTCTTTTGGAAAATAATACAAACTTCTTTATTAAAAAAATAATTCTAAACAGTGTATATATCTTCCTTAAAATGAATAAGTTCAAATCATACTCCATATTTAGAAAGTACCTAAAAGGGTTTGAAATACATGCACGATTTCGATACTGATCAAACTACAGAATCCGTTACTTTCCGGACACGATTCTGATGTATAAATAGAAATCATCCAGTGTGAGCAACCTTTGAACTTGAAGTAGTTGCCCCTTTGACAGATCTTCAGACAACGACAGACTGAAGATCTTGGAAAGCAGCAATACTTGTCTAGGTAACCGGTAACTCGGGTTATTCCAATGACCCCATTCCTACGCTTTAGCGTCATCTTAGTCATAATCACGAATGGGGCGCCAGCCACCTACAATTTCATTTTTTATCGTAGTCTCTATCGATGTGGGACAGAAACTGTGAAAGAAAAGATATTGTTTTACTTTCATCAGACCAATGGTCGGACAAAGGAATGATTGAGTACAGTAACTAGCATTAAAGAATTCATGCGGCTGAAGACCAAAGCTGACAGAAATAACTCGGGATAAAAATCGAAGCGTTTGAAAACAAAATTGGGTTTTATAGGAAAGAAGTTTTATGAACTTTCTGATAAAAGTAAAGATTCTTTAACGTAATGAAATGGAAAATAAGTTGCTTCCTGAAACAAGTTTGCAATTTTGTTTTCTAAATGAATTAATGATGTCGAGCCCGGATAAGTGTTTTCTAAAGCAGTTAGTCTTTTATATTGAATTTATACAAATTTTTTCCTTCATTTCATAACTTTTTTCTCACTTATTAACATTATCAACAGCTCATCAAAAATTAATTTCTTTGTACGCTGCATTTCATGGTATAGGATCAAGACTTAATTTAAAAAAAACAAACGTGTTTCATAGTTGTTAATCATCTTCTTGGAGATGTTTTCTGTTAAAATGCATTTAAACTTTCGTTTAAGATAAGTAAATTTGAAAATTGTGTTAAAAGTTTTGGTTAAAATGTATATAAGTACATTAGTATAGGTTAACATATTTAGTAAACTATATAAGATGTGGATGTTTAATAAATTAATATATTACGATATTCATATCAATATTATATCTATATTTATTATAAAGATATATTACTTCTTATATATCACTCATTGTATCTGATGGCGCATCATTTCTGGAGGTAAAAAATGTTAAAACTATCAAAAAGAAATGCAGCTAGTTATTTAGCAATTTTATCTGTATAAAAATTCTTACATAAATCAAAAAGTATAACAGTCAAAATACGCCATAATAATTGTGTAAACATTTTCAAATTAAGCTCCAATGAATGAAACAATCACTCCCATTTAAATCTAACTGATTGTCGAATGCCTCACGAATTGCTAACGTGTGAATCAGCCTGGATGGTGATGAACGAGAATAATATAACTCATGTAAAGCAGGATATTATAATCCAAATTGCACAGAATGCCAAGCTAGATTTTTGGAGTGCTGAGCATACCTAACAGTCTGATTCACGGATGAGCTGCAACTCTTGATTATCGCTATTCATCTTTTTCACACCGTCCGAAATAAATGATATGCAGATGGAACATGATTCGACAGAATTTAAGCATTGTTTTGAAAGAAAAGGCCAACAGTTCACAGCAAAAGGGTACGGTAATTCGGTATAAGACGTGCCTAGAAAATTGAAGTTGTCTTGATAAATTTATAAATAAACATTAATGCTACACTGCACGATATTTTAGTTCTTTAGCCTCAATTCTGTAAAGAATAAAAACAAATGTAAGGAATGCAAGAAAAATAAATTAATGCTTTATTAGTTTTGTTTAATTTAATTTTGAACATAGATTTAATTAATTAAATAATAATTTAATAATTTAATAATTAAATTAATAGATTAATTTAATAATTAATTAAATTAATAATTAAATAATTTAATTAATAGAACATTTAATTAATTGAAAACTAACTGTTTAATTGAAATTTTTTCATTATTAAATACTTTCTTACTTCAAGCCAAAAATGTAATAAGTAAGCCATTTTGTTACTTTATTAATAAATAATTAAAAATTAATTAAAGGTATATATAAATGTGAGTGATGCAAATACATGTTTCAATATGCGATTAGTAAGGGATATATATCACCATTTCAAGGCAAAACTAGTCATTTACTAAAAACTATATATAAATTAATTATTTATTACATTTATATAGCATCACTGAATGAAACTCTAATGAGTGCTAAAAAATTAAAAAATAATAATAATGAACATTTAATGAAAGTATACTGATATGCATAGAATGAAGAGACACGAATTAAAAGGTTCGAAATTGTTTAAAATGTATGATAGACTCCTTTTCAAATAAGTCGGATTTATTTAAAGATATCAGAAAAGATTTTGAATATTCATAGATTTCAATAGCGAATTTCAAATAATAAGCAGGAAACAAAGTTAATCCTATATTGCACAGTGATACATATTTACAATACTTACATTTTGACCTCTTTTAAATGAGTTACTGATTAATTGTTATTAAGTAAAAAGTTTTAAGAAAATATTTTACTGTAAAAGCAATTTAATTTTTTAACGAATTAATTTCAATTAAAAAAATTCAGTAAAATTAGATTTCATTATTTTCTTCTATTCTTCTCACTCTTTTACATCGATTTACACAACATTGGTTGAAAAATAAAATGCCTTGAAGAGTAGGATTAAATATGTATTTTATCATGAAAAATTTATCATTATTTTCAATAGTATAGTTAATTAAAAAAATCTTCGTCAGTTGTTTTTATGAAAATTCATCTCTGACTGTAATATTCACAAGTTAACTATAAAATTTTATATGCCGAGGAAATAATTTTGTCCATATGCGTAAATTGAAAACTTGCTGTTATTCACTTTGGAAAAAAGTGAAATAAATCTGAATTAAAACAATTAATAGATATTTTATTTTAATAACGTAATAAATGTTTCTTAAATAAATTTTTAAACGCAATAGATGATTGTGAATTCACAAAGGACAAAACTTAAGAATTCTTTACGCAAGCTTGTTTCTCGCAGCTGAGTAACTAGAAAAAAAATCAATCATAAATAATGCCGGATTTGCATTTGTTAAGAACCACTACATTAATCAGTCTCAATAAGTCTTAAATGCGATTCTACTTGTTTACGACAGTAACTGATTTTTTTCTCCTACATTCTAGTATCTGCAGAACTTAATCCTTTTTATTTTCATTTGAATTTAGAGACTAGAAATAATTCATACTTCTCTGAATAGAAGTAAATTTTTTAAAAAATAGGTTTTTTTATTTGCTAGATAAAAGTGAATTTAACAGATAGTCAAGCATTTTTATCTGAATATTAAATATTTTCTCTCGATGCAACTTAAATATTCAGAAGATTCGTCTTATCAAAACATATAAATGATATTATTTAAAACAAAAAATGATTCCGTCCGTATTGCTTATCTCTTCTTTTCCACAATTTATATTCCGATTATTATATTCAACGTCTGTTTGAAAATAATCCCATAAATGCAATATGAGTTTATTACATGCACTTTTATGAGAGAATCGATTCTATATTTTTTTACCAATAGGAAAGCAAAATTTTTAATTCTACTATTACGATAACTTCACTCTTCCTGTCTTGATCTAAGAATTATATCAATAGACGATTTTGCAACCTTTAAAAGAGGGCATGAAATCAGCTGTGCTCAAGATCCTTTTTAATTTTTAACATTTCACATGCAAAGTATTTCCTGTAGCCCTTTCAGTGGTTGAACACCTGCATTTGGAAATATTTATCCTGTCATAATTTTGCCCGAGTTAGGTTTCTTTGACTGAAGAGACTGTTCAGAGAAAACGCAGACAGTATATATATAAAAAAACATGAGCATTGTGTACTTTCATATTTCCAAGATCGCTTTCTTATGTTATTTTATTTACTTGAATCAACCAGTTTTTGAAATAGGACAGAGAACTGTTACGTTCGAACTGCAATATTTGCATCAAGAAGTTTTAAAGGTATTTCGCTCAGATAATTACTGATTTCAGTTTTATGCTATTGATCAACAATAAACATATAAAGATGCATCCATTAAAGAGCACTGGAGTGTAAAGACTTAAAGGAAATTTATTTTCCATAATTCATATGCACTTAAAGACAAGAAAGCTTATAGCAATATTATTTTCATACGAGAAGTTATCTTAACTGAAATACAGTTCAGCATATAGAAACTACATGTTGTGCCTAGAAAATTAATAAAAACTGTGATGCTTCTTGACTGCGACAGCCATTCCCAATATGACGATTGAGACAGGGACACGAATGTTTTATTACAAATAATCGAGTTATCGAAGAAATAATTACCTTTATAGCTGCTGAGCGATTGAATATTGCGCGCAGAAAAACATTCAGGATAACTAAAAGCCTTTGAAACAGAATGAGATTTGATTTTTTGATTTGACGAACTATTTTGAAGCAACATTATCGGCGATTGGAAACTAACCTCGTAACTCTCATTCGCAATTAGCTGAAGAGGAGAAACACTGAACTAGCATCCCACTCTCCTAACTTCTATACCACACCAACATCAGAGCCTACCAGTCTGCCCTCCCAAGCTTAAAAGGCGTATCTCAATTTTTTTTTTAAAATTTCCAAATTTTTCCTTCTTAGTAATGCTTGTGAGCTACCCGCAATTATTCTTAAGCAAAAAAGCAGTACCTTATTAAGAAACTGTGGAAAACCACTAAAGAAAAAATGAAATGTTTGTGAGCCGCTCACAAACATTGTTAAATAGGAAAAATCTGAAAATACGCCTTTTAAGCTTAGGAGGGCAGCAGTAGTCTTGTGGGTAAAGGCATGGCATGATTGAGGAACATGAATAGGAGGAAGAAGGTTATAGGTTCTATCCTCTGGTTCTGATTTTAGACAGCATTATTAAAAAACTGGTAGAGAGATCTCAGCTTCAGCAACAATTGTTCGCTGCTGACTGCTGGTTTTTTTTTTGTTTATTCTCCAAGCGAAACACACATGTGAGTCAGTTTCTCCTAAAAGTGCTTCAGGAAGGCAACCTACCCCCATATATTGGAGATAAGTCAGACTTAACCTCAAACGATACCTAGGTGCTCCAAGGTCGCTTTGATCAAAGAAAAGAGACCATACTCCCCTTTAATATTGTTCTTGATTCACGGACTTCACTAGATATTGTAGAGCAAGTGGGTTTAAAACCACAACATAGAATCAGATGAATGTATTTAACCCTATTGCTTGGATTAATATAAAAAGCATTTCTCAATTATTTCTTACACTTTTGTTGGGAACGTTATTATGGTGTTGCAATAAATAGCAATTCGCTTCGTTCGTAACATTTTTGTTGGGAACGTTATTATGATGTTGCATATAAATAGCAATTCGCTTCGTTGCTAAACATTGGCATCTATTTGCAAGCGTTGCATGTATACAGTGATTAAAAATCACTCCTGATTTTTTTATAGAAAAAGTAAAAAAACCGCTAACAGTTGGAGAATTAATCTACGAATTGCTATTAAGAATGACACTATTCACTGATGTATTAATTTACCTTCATTTCACAGTTTCAGCAAAAGTCCGAAGATTCCAACGAAAGATGAGTGGATCAAACATAATATTATACAATCAAGTGTTATTTCTGTCTATGAAAGGGACGAAACTAGAGAGGAAACGAAAGGAACCCGCACCGACCCGGCCTACCCGAAAGCGTGTAAGGCCCTTAGTGGGACGGTGGGGAATAATAATAATTAAACAGAGAAAAAAAGAGAGAGACTGACGTTAACACGATAGGGAACAGCCCCCCAGTCTCCAGGGACAAGAAGAGCTGGGTGGATTTAGGAAACATAAAACTATAAGCCCGTATTGTACAATAACTTATACAACAATGCACCAAACTATTGCCCATACTACACCCAAAATCAGGGGTGGAATTTAAATACATCTCAGAATAATCCGGAGTAATTACATTATTACAAAATATCAATTTACAATGTGAACGCAGCCAAAACAAAGAGAATTCACAAAACTGTGTGACTGGGGAGAAATAAAGAATACAATTTCCGGGGGATGGGATTTATAAAAACATTTTTTTTTTCATTTCAAAGGCATTTTAAAATCCATAAAGAAAAACTGATGAAAAAAAAAACGAAAAAATTCAACCCACACAAAGAAATATTAAAAAGGGTAGTTTTTGTCATATGCCCTGGGAACCGACTTGCAAATGACGTACATATTATGTTAAGCTCTTAAATACCTAGGGCCAACAAATAGAACGAGAACGCTATGCAAGCTAGTTTCGTCTGGTTTGTTAGATATTAAAACTACTCAGAACCATGCATCTGGAGCTAGACGTTATAATCCTTATTAAATTTCGTCGGAAATGCCTCAGTATATTAAAACACAAATGGCTGTGCTTTAACATGAACTGAATCCGAACGCAACTGCATGAGAAATAAACAGTTTAATTCCTTCAACTATAGTTTTTTAATCTTATATAAATTTGTTTCTCTCTCTGAAACTTGTCTAGATTACTATTGATATGGCAGTGATTTTGATTTAAAATATCGAATTATATTTACTGTAATGTTATTTAACTGAATATACAATAAAAATATCTAAAAACTGATGGTCTACATACCTACAGGTATGAAGAGCGAAACTGTTAAGTTATTTTAACTGAACCATTTCAGATCATCATGTTCTCGTCTTTGTCATATAATTAGAAAGTAGCGAAAACTGTTTTGTTTTCTCTACTATCTAATTAGATGATACCTTCATTTTGCGAATGTGTTGTCGTATTAATTCAGTAAGAGTTCATAAAACACTAGAGAGGTTTGTGGATTTCTGTTAATTTTTCATCGAGATTGGTTTCTTTATATTGACGTCTCATTTCGAAACAAAGCGATGGCTATTTTGGACGGATCTCGTAACCTTGAACAATGGTCAGATAACGTGGATGACATCTAAGCCGGTACTCCCACTCCAAGCTTCCGCAGTACACTAAAGAGAGGACGTTCTACATTGCACGTGTACCAGGCCCATACGCAATACGGATTTTTGATGGAATCGTATTTCGAACCTGGAACCCTCCGGTTCTGAAGACTATACCATACCAGCAGGTTAACACAGCCTTACTAATTTTTTAAAATCAAATTATAACTCCGACGTGCTGTGGATTAACGGAGTTCTTGAACTCAAGGTTATTCACCTCCGGACACTTCTAGTGCTGGAAAAAAGCAACACTGCAAATACAGTTACCTAACAAAATCTTGGAAGTGCCATATTAATTCATTATAACGCCTATGAATGACTTAGTTTAGCTTATTAGTTTAAAATACGACAATTTATGTAGGTATGACGAATAGGCATGGCATTTAAGTGGCAAAACTGGAAATTAGTAGATGCGTAGAAAACTGAATTTCCAAAATTGGTATTTACAGTAAATAGAAACTCATGTTTACAAACTTCTAAACCCGGTTTCAAGTAGATACTGGCGAGAGAGAGAGAGAGAAGGAGAAAGTTTGGCGCTCTTATTTGCGCGCCATTCACCCAATGATCTAATACTTGTTAGACAACTACTTTCTCTCAACTTTCTTATACTCTCAGATACGTCTGTTGAAGCAGGTCACGGTATTATGTTATTGTTCTGAGTGAAACCCACGTGCGAGTTCGACTAATTTTATCACTTTTGGACTAAGTCATGGAGCGGGTGATGTACAGCCATTTATTTTTAATATTCCTAGCTGGACTGCTGAGTCTGACAGAGTCAAGTAAGTCTGAATTTGAGTTAATTTATATTTTTTAAGTTGTGTGAAATTTCCTGACTTTCGCGTCATTTTTTGAGAATCGGCAACATATCAGAAGAGGAATTTTCTGCAATAAAATTTTTTTGTCACGAGTTTGCTACCATTTAATTTTAATGTTTATGCCTAGAAAAAATATATTCAATAAATTGAAATTATTGCTCATTTTATTAAAATTATAAAATCAAAATTAATGCATAAATGAGTTTTTTCCCGAACGCTGCCATTCAAAAAGAAATAATTAACAATATTTTGATGGACGTGAGCTCATTGAAACAGCTATCGAGGATCGAATCGGTTGATATTCAATGAAACTTAAGACCCGAATATGAGGGAAGTTTCTTCATCACACCCATACATTTTCTGTAGACGATTCACTTTCAAATCATATAATCCCTTTTAAACACAAAGTATTTACGTACAATAAATCTATGGATAGCATACCTATTTTTAAAAATTGGAAAAACAAACTAATTCTGATAATAAAATACAGATATATATAAAGTTAAAATTTTAATGGGAGTAAATTAATTAATTTTATTTGCTGTTACTTTTAAGAGAAAAAATTGGTGCATATCAACATATTATACAATTTCAATGCTTATTTATACAATTAGCATATTTTAAATGTAAAACATGGTAATCTTTCATTGCTTTATCTGGGAGTTTAATTTAATATTAAGTCGATAGGAGTGATTTTGTTTCCAAAAGAATTTTTTCTAATAAAAGAGCATTCATCTATTCGTTATCTAGTAAGTGTTCCCAACATTGCATTTTAGGAGAATATAAAGAAATGAGTAATGCGAATTATAATATGCATTCTAACCGTAATTCTCGCATAGTCTTCATTTATATAAAAATTGAAATTATTTTTCAATCTGGGGGACGCGTAGCCTTATAGATTTCGCAACAAAACCCACCGAATTTATTGTGAAATGTTTTCTTAGATTCACCAGATTTGTGAACCATTTCCTAAATTTGGCAAAAATTGAATGCATATTTATAGATTCTTTCACGAAATTTTATAGAAGTTATACAAACAAGCGATACTCTATTCTTGCATTTAAAGGAATCGCAGGAACCATGGAAGTACAATTAACTAGAACATATGAAAGCGCGTTGCGATTTTAATGTTTATATAAATTTGTATTTCCTTGATTATTGAAGTCTGAGAAACTAGCCATTTTCGTTTTTTAACCGAAAAGTTTTTGAATTTGTTTGACGAAAGAATGTAAAAGGCACAAGATATTAAAATAAAAGTGGACCCAAGTTTTATATTTTGGAAGTTGTGATGAAATTTTTATTCTGCTGTGCTTTCATTTAATAAATTCAGTAGTGCCGAATGAAATATTCATCAAAGTTCATTTATTTAAATGCTCAAGAAATTTAACTGAGAAATTGGGGCTATAAATGAATTTTCAAACATAAAGAGAACTTAAAACGTAAAAAATCCAAATGATTTATTTTCTGATCTAAAGGGGAAAAAATTCCTCAAGTGCAATGCGATTTCAAATTGAAAGAAATCTTTAAATGCTCATATCATTGTTGGTGTTTATAGATGCTTATTTGGACAAGAAAATGAATATATATATCGTATGTCTAAGATTTTCTAACTGAGAAGGGAAGGTATATAAATGGAGGGTTCAGAGTTAAATTGAACCAAGTCCATGTGTTGACTATTTTGTACCAACACTGACATGGCAGAGTAGAAATATTATATTAACTGTGTAATAATGATTCAAGTCCATAGTTCAATTTGCATCTACCAGGAAGCAAGAACAATTAGAAATCTATTGTTATTTTAAATGTTTCTAATCAACTTCGAGATCTGTTTTCTTACAAATGACTCTCATGGACTTGGTTCACTTTAACTCGGAACCCTCCAGATTTTATACTCAAGATTTTCTATCCGAGAAGGCAAGCTGAAATAATTTGATTTTATTCTAAACGCTAAAAGTTACAAAACTGATTTCCTTTCTATTAGGTATTAGCGATGATGAAATTGGACCAGAGAAAACAGATTTACATATTCTATAGATAAACATTTACAGATTCGAAATTATAAAATAACGAAGTTGCATACAAGTTAATCGCTGATCTGTCATATTTAAAGTAACTATTCCTGTTAAAATTTTTTCTAAGCATTTCTATCATTTTTCTGTTCATTTAAATATTCACGACTTGATCAGCACAGGCTTTCTGAAATTGAAAAGTCGTTGAATTAAAAGTTCAGCAATACTATTAGAGAAGATTCTTTCAAACGCTTAAAAATTCTATAAACTTCACTTCGCTTTCTTTTGCTTTTTAGACCAAGAACTTTTACCCTATCCATAAACCGCAAATTCACTCGTAAATGGATAAAAAAAAATGGAATGTAGTCTAAACCACCATGATAATGAAGGGTTGCATCACCCTTTTCGTCACAAGTTAATATCTTTCTGCCAAATGTTGCAGCAATTGAAGTTTTAGAAGTATTCAAGAGAACGCTTTGTGCAATGCATAAATATATCTGCTCTTTTTTATTGTTGTACTTATGACTTGGAATCACTTTCAGAATTTCTTTTTTTAATAAACCTGAGACCTTCCATAAGTGTTTCTTGATGTAATCAATGAACTATCCAGAGTCAATTATCTTAACGCAGTTATATCTTGGTGTTATGAAATTTATGGGAAGTGATTCCTTAGATAGCAAACCGATTTCTAATTTCCAAAGTAATAGCTGATGAACCTTTCTGCCTGCGTTAGATAACCGCTATGATGTAAATGATATTGTAGCAACTCAAGTTTTCCTCCAAATTAACAATAATATTTCTAAACTCTGACGTTTTCGTTTGATGAAAAATTTTGTTCACAATGCCAAAGTTGTATCACTAAAAGGTAGTGAATTTTGTTTATACATTAACTCAAAGTTAAAGGCTTCTAATAACAAACATTAAATTCATAATGAAAGGGCGTCTAAAAACATGTTGGTTACAGATTCTTTTTTAAACGTCAAAAATGCTTGTCAAAAGCTAACAAGTCTATTCTTAATTACAAATGTTTATTTTTAGATGCGAGATACTAGCAATACATTTTAGCTAATGTCCTGAAAAACATATTAGAATCTTAATGTCTGAAATGCTAAATTTCTTTATAAGAATGCGCAGACTCTCTTAAACGAATGAAATATTTTTATCTTTTTACCAACATCGATATAGTTTGAAACTATACCACTGGTGGCAATTGAGCATCAGATTTAAATTAGAAGAAAGATTAGCATAATTATCTAGAATTGGAAAGTTTATCGATACGTCTGAAGTCTGTCAGTTGCATTTAGAAAATTATCTGCGATTTACGTAGATGTCATTAAGCAGCATAATTCATATTAGGATTCAGTCAATAAAAGTTGGAAGCTACCACTTTTGTTACTTTTATAATATTTTATTATGATCTTTGTGATGCTTATCTTTGATCAGAATAGCGTTTACATTAAAACCAACTGTACTAGTAGTGTACTACCAATAACATCTTCAGTCTCATAATTTTAAAGGAACGCCTTAAATACTTTTTTGCCGAATATATTTCAAACTGTAAAAGAAATGTCCACCAATGGCCTGTTATCTAGTTCGAATATTAACCCTCGAGTCTGTGGGGATGGTACACTCGAATCTGAATTATTCCATACAATTTGGGCTGCAACGTTAGTATAACTTTGGATGTAAGTAGCAACTCACTTCTGTACAAAAATATACATACTTATTCGCAAGTATTGCATACAAATAGCGATTAAAAATGGTCAACGATTTTATACAGATCGCCTCAAGTTTTAGAGGGTTGAAATTGACATCTCTCGTTGTTCTGTTTCTTCTTTTAATCCATTTTAGATTATTTCCTTAGTGTTTCCTGTTTCTACTGTTCTTTTCTGCTGCTTCGAAAAGAAATACTATTATAAAAAGATTATAGACGATTTCTTACATATACTGCCCGTTAAATTTTTTATATCGCCTATATATTTTTTCATTATGATCGGTTATGCTTTCTAAATTTTTTTATATAGGTGTTTTGCGATCAATCTATAAGTGTTTAATATGAATAAATGAATTCATGGATTTCGTGCAGATCTGCGGCAGCGGAACAATCTCGAAGAGTGCCATTTAATTTAAGCAAATGAGATCAGTGTGTATAAATATTGATAAAAAAATTTATTGCATAGGGCATGTCCGATTTTGTTTGTTTCAAGATATTTCATTATTTGGTGTTCAGTAACTTCGAATTTCTAGATGAAAAAAATTAATCGATACTTTAAGACATAAATTAATAAAATAAGCTATCCTCTCAAAATAATTTAGATAGATTAAACCAGATATTGAAAGAAAAATACAAGCAAATAGTGAAATCACTCTTCCTATTTATTTTACCCTCTAAATTAGATTTACTTCACATTTAAAAGCAATTTGATTTCTGGTTTATATGTGGAAAGAATTTTAAAATTTATAAACAGTCTCTTGCGTTCATTAATGATGCCTCCATGCCTTATCCAAATTTTAAAAATCTTATCTCGCAAGCTGGTTAAAACTTGGATATCTATCCGAATTTGTAGCAGACATAAACTGAATCTGTTTTATAGATATCTAAGTGGATGTTAAAAAGGTATGGTATAATATTTAGCATTAGCAAGAAGGTTTCAGTCAGTTTTCTTCTGCTTTAACTCGAAATAAAAAGGCTTAAAAATTTAGAATAGTGTGCTGAAGCTCCATGAATTTTCAGTTCTTAATAATCATTTCTACTTTAAAGAAACGGTTCTTTATTTAATTTTTTAAAATAAAAATGTATTTGAAATCTTTAAAAAAAGTTATTAGAACAAAAAGAACTGTTTACAAATAGATGAGAAAAGTCAGCTGTCATTATATAATGTAGGGGAATGAGTATCTGAACGTCTTTTTTATTTAAATATGTAAGAGTTTAATATAAATGAATTAATTAGGCGTTACATTTTTTAAAAAGCTTTTCTTACAAATTTAATGTTTCTTTATTTCCAGCGTAATGTCTTATTTTCTCTGTGTAATGAAAAACTCTCAAAACATTTGATTGACAGATGGTTGAAATTTTCATGTTTTTCGAATAAGGAAACGAATATCATTCTTTGAAGAATTTCCCTAATATATGCTTATTTCCTAATAGATAAATTATTTGCATCAGTGGATTTAAATGATCAAAATATTTATTATTCATCAAACGAAAAGGAACATTATGTAATTTGACAGAAATGAGGGCAGTGATAACGAAAACGGGTCCCTTCATTTCTCCTATTTACATGCGGCGCGCGATGAACGGGGAAGAGACAGTTTTTGATAGTATCATCAATATGGTTTCAAGCTTGCAGGCGTGTTTTTTCATATACAGAGGTAAAATTAAAAATCGATCTTCCAGTTTTCCCATTTCTTCAGCAAGAACTTCGTGCGATCATGTAATAAGTCTGAATTTTAAACTTTCTGTAACCTCTTTTCTTTGGAAAATTTTAGTCGGAGTTGCCTCTGAAAGGAAGTAATGCAGATATGAGGTTTTGCAAGGCTTTCCCTCCGTATGCAGTGTGCAAAATAAAATGTAAAAATTTGATTTTGCAGTCAAGTTTTATATATACAAGGCAAGTTCTAGGGATATAAATTTTCCATCCTTTTATGAATGTATTTTTAGTTGCACGAGAAATTTTAAAAACATTCAAAATGTTAAGCTAAAAATTTGAACCAACATTGATGTTAATCGGCATGCTCTTCAGACAAGTAAAAAAGCTGGGAAACTGACTTTTACTGTCAAATTATAGATGGAATATAAACACGGGCTGTCCAGATGTGAATTTTATTAATTTCCTCTGGATGAAAAATTTCATGCTGTTCCATGTAAAAGTTCTAGTTTAAAATTAACCGTAGTACAATTTTACATTTACTTTTATCACACTCTGATGATGAAAGCAAGTTTTAAGGGAGGATAACATAAGGTTTCTAGATGACAACTTTTCAATGAACCGTTTAAAAGTATTGCATTTTAAACCTCTAGAAAAAGTCGTCCTCATCTCTATTTTAGTGTTGAAAATGTAAATTTCAAAATAAATGAAAATCTAGGAGCAACTGCATTTAGTAAAATAATTCTTCCATTTAATTAAAATGCGGTAACAACCGAATAGTTTCTTTATGCATGCATACATTTTACCTCGTTCATAAAAGTGTACATCAAATATAAAATATTTCTTTCGTTCTGTGAAAAATAATTTATTAAGTACCTCAAACTTAATGTTTTGATATTCATTTCACAGTTGTGATTCAGCTAAGAAAAAAATATTTATCGCTTCAGAAGACACCAAAGAGATTTAAGTATTTTTAAAAGTCATCCGATTTTGTTTAGTGACATAAATTTGACCTTGTTCTCTTTCCATCTCGCCTACTGTAGCAGCAAATGCTGGTTTTTGCAAAAGGCTGAACACCTCGAAACTGTAACTAAAAAAAAATTACAAAAGAACTCGAGTTTTGTGAACTTCTAGTTCCTGAATTTCCTGATCCTCGAACAAAAGGTTGTCAAGAGATCGCATTCCAAATGCTGACATTGGCGCGAAACGGCCAACACCCTAATTGAGACAACCATTCCCAACGAGACGGAGGGGGAAAAACACGCCTTTACCGGTATCTTGACTTCCTGCTTTCTTTCAAGACCCACGTTTCGAAATACTTTAAAGTTTCTTAAACCTTAACGGCCGACAAGACACATCATTCTGTTTACATTGAAAAACTATTAATTCGAAAGTAGAAAATAGGCGAAATGTTTATAAGGCAATTAACTGACCTTGATAATCCTTTTCACCACTGATGTAGTAATCTTTTCTCTTCTCAAAACAATCTGAAGCATTATATTCTCGTAAATTGATGCATTTGCAGAAATGGGGGTGTTCCAGACTCCTATATTACTATCCTTTAATAAGAGTTCTTCGCATCACCAACTGTAATATCAAAACCTATCGGCCTGATATGGAAAATATTTTTAAAAGGATAGATATTTGACAAAAAAATCTTTGAGAGAAAGAAATTATATCATTAAAAATTATATATAACAATATAGTAATTATTATACAGCTATAACAAAGTAACCATTTAACTTCAAATGACCTTCACTGTGGATAACTGCAACACTTTATACCTTTCTATATTGATTTTTCATTATACAGAGGTGTCATAACAAATAAGCTTAATAATAAACCTTATAATTATTAATAATTTAAATTTGTTATGGAATTCTGATGAAGAAATTAAAGTAAGGTAAACAGAGTCCACAAGGAGGGCTGTTCAGAGGCTAGTGAAATCTTCACTTAAATTGCCTCTACCCTTAAGCGAAAATTTATTGGGATAGATTTTCTCTCGGCCGACTTCAGTCTCGCCCTTGTTTTGACAATTTTCAATGGTGTCTCTGAAGGATTAAAACTGTGAAACAAGCCCATAATCCCACATCCTTTAAATGATACGGAGAGAATAGAGGGGCACAATATATCAATAGAGCCTAATCGAACGGTCTGCAGTTTTATTAAACTGACCGAAACGTTGAAATTACGATTTTTGACATTCTTTTAGTATATAGATTTAATTTTTATAACTTTACTAAAAATTTATGTAAACATTATAAATGTTACCACTAGTTTTGGTAAATATAACTTGTTTATTCATAATTTTAAAATATTTTGGCAGCAAAATTGAAACGCTGGTTGCACTTTTTATTTTTCAAAGAAGGTAGCTGCTGACTATTGAGATAAATGCATTGATTAGTTTGAAAAGTGATTTTTTTAAAGCAGTGAAAAGCAAATCCAATGAATTTGTCTTTAACATGTATCTCGTTCACTAAAGTGACAGAATTTGATTTTTATTTTGGAATGTGGTTGCCACATCTTAGTCATGTGACCTCAATTAAAAACTATGAAATCTACTCACAGTAGCTGATGGCGCAATTTAAAATAAAGCATTAATATAGTAAATCAAATGATTTATTTTTCATTTATTTAAATGTTGAATTATCAGATCTAAGTATTTCGAGAGAACTTCATTGAACATACAAATTCCATGAATAAATTATAATATAAAACAATATTGGTTTATTTTGAGGTCTAATTTTAAAGAAATTTGAAGTTGCAAACCCTTCGGTAAATTCTGATGGTTGTGCCATGTCGATCAGACTTTCATACGTTGTCAAAAAATAATCGGATAATTATCTGGTTCACAGTTAAATTAGCGAGGTTTTCTAAAGTAGAAATGTTCAAAACTTTATTCGAAACTGTGAAGATTTGAAACGCAAATTTTAGAAACATATCGACGGTTAATGAAGATGAAAATAAACCAGACAACAGTGTAGCCCAGAGGTTCCCAACTTGTGGTACGTGTACCCCTAGGGGTACGCGAAGGAACAGTTGGGGGTACGCGAACTCAAAATTAGTAATGGCTGAGACAAGACATCATAAGTTATTAACATAAAAGTGAACTATAATACTATTGTAAAATAGAATAAAATGTCAAATCAAAAATAAGAAAATCATTTGACTCTTAAGCTTACCTAAGCCTTTAACATTATTGATAAAAGCTTTACATAGGCGAATGGTTAGAGAAGGCGAGATACGACAATAGGGGGTACGCGAAAATGAAAATAGTAATCAAGGGGTACTCGAGGGGAAAAGGGTTGGGAACCCCTGGTGTAGACTTAAAGTTTTAATTATGTCACCATACTTTAAATCTGTCTTTTCCCTGTCAATAATAAAAAAATGGGAATTTTTAAAGACACATTGAAACAAGATCAAAAATAAGTAGAGAGATATAAATAATGTTTCAACAAAGATCTCTCGAAAGAAAAAAAGATTTAAACTCAAAATCGATCAGTACCTTTAATCCCACAAATAAGACGATTTCAATAGAACTATGAATAGCAACTTCAATTGAAACAGATAAGTTTTCTTAGTCTTGAGACAAAGGAAGAAATGATTAAGGCAGAAAACTGTAATATTAACTGATCTGTGAAAACATTTTCATTGTTCACTGCTCATATGGGTCAAGCAGATAAATGGAATTTTGTGTTATTTTTGAAAGAGAGTAACAGAAAATCCGAAACTGGTTTGTCAATTTCAGTTATAACGGCGATTTCGATTTTTTTCTTCCTCTCTTGTATGCAAATAAACTAACGTCATTGAAACGGAGAGTGATGTGGTTGGCTGGGTTTAATCACCGGTGAGCAGCTGGTTTTCATAAAAGAAATTTCAGCGTAATGTAAATAGTTGCTGTGGCAAGACAAAATAATAAAATATTAAATAATTGAAGTAGTTGAGGGCATTTATTATGACCTGCAACTTTCCAATTGTCTGGTGTTGTCTTGTTGGAAAAGTAATTGCATCTGAAAGATTAATTAACATGTCAGATATATTGAATAATGTTGAACGCTTTTTCCAGATTATTGAATGCAATTTAATTTAAAAAGAAATTTTTTTGGAGTTATCGCAATTGAATACATCGTAATGAAATAGATTGCTTGAGAACTTCAAAGACACAAATCATTAGTTATGATGAAAAATTCCACTGTTTCTGAAGATATGCTGAAGTATTAATGAAAGTCATTTTCAAAGTTGAACATTGCATTCTTTTACCTTCGAAATTTGAATTTAAAAGTAGTTGATTATTTAGCTGTCATCAATCAACAGATTTCTTTTTATGAAATTTCAGTTTGAAATCATCATTTAAATAGAACGCAATATTTTTAAAATTTTCTCCCCAAAATGCCCAAATAAAGTTGTACTACTGTTTACTCGGTCTTCAGCTATTAAATTTCACATTTTATGAATGTTTATCTCAGCTGTCAACGTTTATTCGCTTTAATATATATTGATAAAAATCTGAACCTTGCGGATAAATGTAACAATATTTTGCATTTAATAATTGTATTGTGTATTAAACCGAGTAATGTCTTTTTAAAATCAGTTTCTTATAATTTTTTTTTGAAACAACGTTTTGACAATATTTTCGAAGAAGTGTAGGTTGAATCCTAGCTGATATTATCTCGATTAATCAATACCTGCTTTAATGAAAGACATTTTTCTTAAAGATTGCCAAGATTTTCTATTGTATATTAACTCTCTAGCAGTTTTGCCCGAAGTCCACTCATGCATCGAATTATGTAATTTTTAAACTTGTAAGGTAAAATTTAGTCATTCATGGACGTTATCATTCGAAACAAAAATGACCGGTAATTCAATAACCTCTCAAGTGTTCTATGGACATGGAGTTGAATCAGTACAACAAGGCATACCTAAAACAAAGGAGGCATCTAATTAAATAATACAAAGAAAACTAAACTGTTAAGTCGTTAAAATACAAGAAATAATTTGTTTTGAAAGATTTGTTCTTGTTTTAGGGATCTTGCAGGCATCTGTGGTTCAGTGATTGGCAGAAAATATCTATCTCGGAGGTAAACCATGTGAAGTCCAATGTTGCTGATTTTGATGTATTCATCGCATTTGCATTATCCTGATCTCATTTTCGGATGCGTAATGTGTTGCAACTGTAGGCCGAAAAAAAAGTAACCGCTCTAAAAATAAATTTATAAATAAAGTAAAACAAAATACATCATGCTCTGGATCTTTTTTTGGCTTTCTTGTAAAATGTTAAAATTATTACTTGCAAATGTTTACCTCTGACGTGCAGACACATTTTCTATTATCTGCACCTAAAAAAATTACAGGCAAAATTTTGGATTAGTATAACATTTGATGTTCATATTTTCTTGTGTTTGTCGGTTTCCGATAGATTTTGATGGGATTTGTCTATTTCAATAGACAAAGCAATAATATTTAAATGGACGTCGCGTCAAAATAGTATCTTGAAGAATTAAAATACGATAGAAATTAATGCTGAAATGTCAAATATAACATGAAATTAATTCGACTTTCTTTGGCTGACGATCTTTACAAATACTTTGTATTTCTATACTAATTTACATTTGCGTCTTTTTAAATGATCATTTTTAGCTAACATGTACAACTCTATCTAAAATTACACGTGTTGGAAGTTTTTGCATTGTTTCTGAGGAAGTGCTTGGAATAAGATGGATAGAAAAACTTCTATTAAGCAACTAATGATGAAATACTAGCTTTGTCTCCATCCTTGCGTTACGTGTTATAAAGCTTAATTTCAATATCATTTGTTGAGTGAATACAATATTTAAACATTTACATGAGCGATCAATAATTCAGACATAAAACTCAGCAAAAATTTATGGGCAATTGTGAATGGAAGACTAAAGAAAATAAGCATAAGTGATTCGACTTATTGAATCTTCTAGAAATTTAGCAACAGAGGTTTGAATTTAATTCTTATATAGGATGCGTATCGGATATTGTAAAATATGTCTAGGCTAACAAGTATGTAAATTTTCTTTTGAATGTTTTTATTAACAAATGAAGAAATGTTTATTCGACAATTTTAATTTAGAGTAAATTTGTGTAAAATCTTGGGAAGCAAATGGTATTTTATATAGTTTTCTTGACAGTCTGAAATTCAGAACTAATTAATGAAAATGAAACTTCCTATTTACAGAAAAATAGAGATGTTAATGAACTATTTACAATTCAAATTATAATTGTTGATTGCGTTTTAAGATCAGGAGTAATGTCATTGATTTGTATTCCAGTTTTTTCTCCTTCGTACGGTATTAATTAGCTAATTTAAGAGGCAGCAATAAATTAATTTTTAGTCAAACTTAGTACAATTGGAACGTTTTTCCTCATGTAGAACGATTATTTGAAATGTCCATCTTTAATGTGTTTGCTCATCACAACGAACTAAAGCTTTTATTGGATTATTACTAATTTTTTGAGTGGTTCTATAGAAAATTGTCATTTGTTTCAAACAAAAAAGTGATAAATGAAAAAATAACTAATACGTTTCCTTATTATCATTGACAGGACGCTAATTTTCTGTTTTATAAGCAATTTCTGGCCTGAATATAAGGAATTTATCATTGTTCTGCAATAATGTTATTGCTAACTAATATTTCGGACATTTATTGTTCAAAGAAATTCTTAACCTATATATAAAACTGATGGACTTCCAGAATATGGTTCTCAGCTTCACATCTTCTGGCAAGGTATCCAGAATTTCTGAAACCAATTCTTGTGCTGCTTTCTTCATATAAACGTTACATTTGATTACTGCGTTATCAATGTTATAAGAATGAAAACACGCATCTCGTAGTTTTCTCTCAAGTATATATACATTTAAAAATTCCACTTTTGGTGAGAAAATAGTTTACAAACCGATCATCGGAAACTACCAATGGGTAAGTGGTTAATTTCTTTGTTGATCCAGTTAGCAATAGCTTAAGAAATCGTGTTTCGTTAATAATTCAAGGCTAATCTTACTGAAAGAGTAAATGCATTTTTTTACATACGAAGTCCAAGAGGATAAACAGTTATAGACGAACGAATCTTTTATAAATACAAATGTTAAACAATATTACGTTTATAATGGCTCGCCAATCAGGCGAAATAAAGGAATTCTGCTTACGAGGATTTCAAATTCACGGCACATCTCTCGCCTCATTGAAGGCCCTCTCATACACATGGAACTATTATGTTTTCACTTGGGTATAAAGTGGAAGTTTTGAGAATAAAGCACCGATTCAAGCATAGTCTTTAACATTGGAAGGCATTTAAGAATTAGATTTTTTCGTAAGTTTTCACTACATCTACGAAATGGAATGTCAGTCTGGCAAATTAAATTTATTGGGAAAAAATGGAAATAAATAGATTATGCCTTACTTTTCGGGGGAGGTGGAGGTGTGTGTGTGTGTGTGAATAATATCAAATCCCATGAAAGGTAAGTATGAAATTTCCATTTTGTTGTAACATTTAAAAAGGATGGCTTCAATGGAAATGTCCTTCTAGACTCTTTCCAATTGTGAAGAAATGTTTTATAATTTTTGGACTCGCTGGTTCATCATATTTAAACTTCATTTCACAAATCGAATATCTAGATTTGCCTTTCAAGACTCTTCATTGTCTTTTGATGGTAGGTGTGGAGGTTTTTGTTAATACGACTAATTTTATGCGATAGTGTTCTGCATACAATGCTTCAACACGTTTTACAATAGTCGGATAAAACTTTCGCGTCATGAAATGCAATACAACTAGCCAAACAACTATCTAAATTTTTATAATCCATTCATTTTCAGTCTGAATCGCGGAAGAAATAATCAAAAACGGAAATTAGTTCCGGAAAACGGAAACGTCTAGTGTGATTGCAGTTTCAAGTTTAACCTTTCCCTTGACCTAAGTAAAAATTTTCAGGTTTGAACTGGTATCATTCTTTCTCCAATTTGTACTAAAAAGCATTAACAAGTTATATGAACTGTCACCGGTAATAAGAACCCGTATGAGAGAATTTGTATAATTTTGGGAGCTTCGAATTTTTCCTTATTACTGAATAATTTCAATAAATTTTAATAAATATACTCTTGCTCTTTTTAATGACATATTGAAAGTATTTCGAGTGCGTATTGGCTGTTTAAACTACATGGTCTGTGTTTTTGTATGAATTTGCCAAATTGTATTAAAAACGGTGAATCCAGAAATCACATAAGTTAAATCCTACTATTTTAGTGTTATAACAAGACAATTTTGGACTATAATTTCTTGGAAGCAAATGTTTAGTTTCTGATTTACCTGGTTTCTGCCCTCAGTGACTGTAAGTTACTTGTTAAATTCTCTATCTTTGATAATGGGGTTAATAAAAACAAATGTTGGAAATAAATATTTAGAAACTTGAAAAGGGAATCAAAAAATAATAAAAAGCTGACTTCACTTTCAAAATTAATACTTTCTCTTTTGAATAAAGAAAACGAGTATCATCCGAATCCTAGAATTGGAGAATCACGAGATTGGATTTATATTGAAAATCCATCCTGTGAGTTGGTTTGGCGTAGCTTAAATCTACCGTCGTGTGTTAAATGTTCTCGTATTTATGTGGTGTGGAAGTCTGAAGACTGAGATGCCGTCTTGATATCATCTTCGTGGTTTGACCATAGATCGAAATTAAAATGTCATCAGCCCTCGTATATCTTCTAAACTGGATATTAATCTAATAAACAAAATTTAACCCACAATCCAATAACTGATGGTATCGCTTTGCTTTTGTATAGACAGGAGACAATTGGCTGTCGCTATTATTACCACTTGTAGATTATATTGGCATACTGAGCTAAATGACAACATGTAAAGCAAATATTGATTGTGTTAAAATGAATAGCCTAAATATTTTATTCAATGCACCGATTTATAGAGCTGCTTAGTAAAGAATCTCTCGTGGAATACTAAAACTGCAAAAGTCGGCAATTAATTACTGATCTATATATTTCTACATCCACTGGAGATTATGGTAATTTTTGTGGTTTTCTATTTAGTAAATAAAGCCTTAGATTAATGACATTTTTTCTTCACGCATCGCCTGTGGATCGTAAAAAAACTTGTCGTAAAATAATTTCGAAAGTTTTTATCGTTTCTTCATTTATTTCCTTTACCAATTCAGTTTTTTTAAAATTGACAATGATCTTGAATTTAATTTGATCATGTTTCTTTATAGTAACTAACACAGGTTATCTGTGACTTCGCTTAAAATTTGCATTACTCTTTAATTTGAATGTAATTTCCTTAACTACATGTGGTTTGGCATGTTCCTGCATTTTTTTCCTTAGACATGGGAATTGAATTTCTGAAGCATTTCAATATTTTTAAGGATATTTTTTTTTACAGTTGATAACACTTGAACAGGTTCTATCAAACTGCCCTAGTTTCAGAACAAGTTATTTTTTAACTTTTCGACTTCTCCATGTTTACCTTGGATGTCTAGTCAGCTATTCTATTAAACTTGTTTTCCGAAGTTTTGAAGATGTACCAGATTTTGATTTCGTGCATTACTTACCTAACAATAATATCGTAAACAACTAACGTCCTTAAAATTTGATTTTTAACCATTACAGAGAGAACCTATTTTTAACCTCAAGGAATTTGGATTTTGTCAAAGAAATTGGCATTTTGTCAATGATACAATTTAGAATAAGTAATAAACTAGAAAAAAATCAGTTTTTTATATGCTTCATGAAGTGGACGAACAAAAACGATTAGAACAATTTTGCGAAGTTGAGATTATTGTCACTCTGTCATTTTGATGCTCCTTTGTTTGGAACACATATTTTTTTTTATTTATTACGAAAATTTCTAGCCGCACAAATTTAGTTAAAGATTATAATTGAATGATAATTTTTTCGCCATTTTCGATATTTTTATGGTATTTTTAGCAAGTTCTTTGCAAAAAGTCGGTATTTTTGATCATTCACAGAGTTGTGACAGAGGGTGATGTACACTCCTGCAAAGTATGAATGAAACATGATGTTTAATTTGATTCTTGCATTGTTAGTTTCTGAATGAAGAGAAAGAATCGTTTACTAGAATCTTTTGGATTCTATTTTTCTTTGCATATGTATAGACGCCTTCACGAGATTCCATACAGTCATTTCCCCATTATCATTCATGTAATTTTTCTTCCTGTATAATCATTCATTTGCACTCTGATCTCCAATCTTCTAACATGAATTATCACATTGTGTTTATAGTTGCATGAAGCTTGAAGAAAAATTTCCGTTCCATTTTCTGATAGCCGAGTTTTTGGAAACTTGTCTTAAATGGAAGGCCTTAACCAAATTAAAAACAGCAGTTATATAATGTAAGTTCTCTTAGAATTTCCGAAATTCAAATGGTTTTACGGTAGATTCTCGTGAAATTTAGTGGAGTTAATAGTGGAATTATAATTCGAAATTACTAGACCTTCATCCAGTGCCTATCCAAATGCTTTAGTTCTACGTTGATTCTGCCAACCTTACATTTCGCATACAAAATCCTTCCAGAGTAGTTTCTTGCTGATGCAACGATATTTGCTTTTATGTATTTAAAAATGTTAGGACAAATACAGTTTTCCAACATAAGATGGAATAATTAAATTGCTTGGCAATCAAACAAGATTTATTAAACAAGACTTGGCCCTCTTTATTTCCGTCTTCCAAATTTCTGAATTCTATGGTTAGATTTTTCCATTCTTGTAAATATTTGTAAAAAACCAACTTGGAAATGAATGGTCAAAATTATATTTTATGAAGAAAAATTTGAAGAAAAAAAATGATTTTCTTCATTGGGATAATGATAAACAGTTAGTGTTTAATTAAGTAAAGGTCTAAGATTATTAAACTAAAATTCGAAATCATTTTTAAGTATAAATTTGCTTCGTGAAGGAAAAATGTGTTGTCAAATCTAAACGAACGATACTTGTTCCTTTGAAAATATTTTAAAGAGAATCTATACGCAATCTAAGGAAATATTAAACAGGCAAGTTATTTCTACGTTTCGATTTTCCAAACCGACACCCAAACTTCTTTTTCCCACGTTAACATGTTCGTTAGGTACAACTGCATTACA
The DNA here is from genome assembly GCA_013235015.1 of Araneus ventricosus. Taxonomy (NCBI): domain Eukaryota; kingdom Metazoa; phylum Arthropoda; class Arachnida; order Araneae; family Araneidae; genus Araneus; species Araneus ventricosus. Next base: position 1,315,815 of record BGPR01000072.1, read on the forward strand.
GTGGTGCGAAACATGACCAAAACACGACGCCTTTTTCGATGGAACCAAACTTGGTTTACTTCTGCTTGTGTGATCGTTTATTGTGAAACTGAAACCAGAATTTAAAAAAAACAAACACCCTCATAAAATTTATTCACTCGAAATTTTCTCTCTAATGTTTATCGATTTCAGACTCATCCCCAAATTGAGTTTTCCAACATTTGAAAATGTGAATTTGATATTTCTTTAGCTTTAACCACTTAACTTAATAATTTTCTTTGCTATCTAATAAGATGACCCCCTCCTGTTTTGGAAAGGGGCTGTCGTTTTCATTCATCTAAGAAGGCATAGGATAATTAAGATGCTTATGGATCCTACATATTTTTTGTGTCAAATTATAAAGCTAATTAATCATTCAATTTTAGTTTATAAGACTAAAATTTCGATAATTCGATGCACGAGTATTCTCGGGATAGTAAGTTAAGCGGTTAAGAAATATTTGAAAAGTACGCACTAGATAAGATCTAATTACTACCCTCTCTTTTTAATGAACTGAAAATGCATATATCTGAATGTATTAACAATGAAACGATTTCCAATTTTTCGACAATATTCTTAAAATTATATGCAAAACAATTCCTAATGTTGCTCTTTTTAGTTCTCGGATTTTAAAAAAATCTTCTTATTCTAAGCTACCCACCTTCCTGCCACCAAAAATACACCATCTATGTGGGTATGGTGCTCATTAAATCTGACGTCGTGGGTTAAACGGCCTCCAGCAGGTGTGGCGTGGAAATTTGGAGAGGGAGGTGATGGATCAGGTGTTGTCCTCATCTGACAACGGCTCAAAATTAAGACACCGACCCAAGATAGCCCTCACGTTGCTTCAAAATGGGACGTAAATGAAACTAAATTAAACTAAACCATCCTTCTGCGTGTTCAAATGCCGATTCCTTGGTATATCAGCAGTAAATGGGGGTGGGTGCAAATACACGTTAAATCTGATTGGGAGTCAAACGTCTTTACTTTGGTATGGTGTGAAAGTGTAGAGTGGGATGCTTTTTCGAGTGTCATCCTGGTAATGTGATTATGGTTCAAAAGCACGAAGTTTGTCTGGAATAGGCCTTGGGTATCTTGAAAATGGGGCGTTATTTCCAACAAATCAATCATTGGATCAGTAGAGTATAAAGTAATTTTTCGTTCAAAATAAGTAATATATTCTGATATCTTCATTTTAAAGGCCTAGAGAGCGAATTTTGAAACATAAAGCTCAGATGTTTCAAGAGCTTGTAAAAAATTTAAAATCATTAGATACGTGAAATTTAATATCCATTACTATGTGTCAGGGTTTATGTTCATTTTTAGCTTCAAAATTTTTACCTTACTTTGTCACTTGATTTGGTAATTGGAAGTAAAAAAAAAACCGTCAGCGGCTCGTTACATAAAATGACAGAAAATATAGATATGCAGGTATCACAGGAACACAAACAATTATTTAAGCAAATTTTTAGATAAGGTAATTCCTCAACAGAATCAGATTTTAGCGTGACAATGTTTGGATAGCTTTCGGGTCGACAAATTCATCAAGTTTTCATTTTTGAAAGATTGGTGAAGAGACCCTGTCGTTTTTTCGAAAAAAAAAACCTCAATAACAACTCACAATCAAATCTGAATTGCATTTCCATTAATTTTGAAACAAATGAGGGTAAAATTAAGCCTCAAAGCAGGTAAAATTATTACTCGGAAATATAATTTTTCTGGATAATATGCGAATCCATGGAAAATTTTTAGTAACTATCTAATGTTAACTCAAAATATCCTTCATGTCTAAACGAAAAATGTAGCGTTTTCTTTTTTACCTGTAAACGCGAACAATTCCTTCAGACATCTGCAATGAATGTTCCTGGCGCCTATAGTGAAGGACAGTTTTTCTTTTTTTGTCTGGTCGCTAGCGCAGCAGAGTCATTCACAGCAATACACGTGCCGACAAAAGTGCAAAAGATGATCGAGTGAGATTTATGGAATAAACATTTGCATTCACTTGTGCTCACCAATTGACTGTTTTTTCGCGAGATACATCGCAAGCTTGAATGTTGTTTGGGTGATGTATTGTCACATACACCTGTTATGTTTTTAAAATTGGGCATTAATTAGCTATTTCAAAATAATTTAATTTGAATTTTGTGTCCAATAATACTCGTTCTTCAAACATATTTTAGGTGTTGACAAATGCTTCCGAGTTATAAATAAATACGCTGTCAGCTTTTCGGTATTGTAAATAACTGAAAATTGTTTAGAGATTATTGTCCAGATAGTATAAGTGACGTCATATTATTAGTGACACATTTTCTTGCAAAGATGATGAATCGACGGCCGAAAAACATAGTGAAATCAGTGAAATAATGGAAAGAAGAGTGGAAAAAAAATCGGAGAAAACAAGTAGCTCAAAATTTATAATGAACGTCTGCTTTGAAATTATATTCATATTACAACACAGTACAAAGGTGGTTTCGGAGCGGACTGCACGACAGGCAGTATTGGTTGTCAGCATCCAAAAACATCTACAGCCCCAAAATGTTACATTCAATTGTTGAATCAAAACCTGCTTAGGAATGTTAATTACATGACTTGGTTTTCCAAACTTACGTTGATTGATTTTCTTTGTTTGAAAAAGAAAGGCTTTATTGATCTGTCTTTTAAGGTTTCTAATTGTGAATTTCCACTGAGCCCGGATATTGATTTTTAAATTGCTTTTTGCTGAAGTTAAACCAAACTGTTGATTTGAAGATGATTAATTACACATCTGCTTCAAATTATTATTAGTATTGCTTGTATGCATTTCAGTTTAGAATCTCTCTTTTTAAGTGCTAGATATGTTAAGGTATCTAATCAGTTATATTATTTATCATTTCTAATAAGTTTTATTCTTAACACATTAAGCGACATTTGTATCCAAATGAATACAATGTGTGCTATTCTTAACTCGTATTATTTTGGATACTGCGAAAAATATAGCGCCCCACCATATTTTTTTTACCTGGTGGCTCTCAATGTGTTAAAAGAGTGGCAGAACTTGATGCCCATAAGTTTAGTTAAATAAACGGCCTGTTTTGACACTACACGAAGGCTGTTATGGGACGGACCTCTTAAATTTGAACCGTAATCAGATGACGAGGATGACGCCCGAGCCGACACCCCTTCTCCAAACTTCCGCACCAGTTGATGTATACAGGATAAACCGATGTAGTTATTTTAAAAACACCTATTGAAAACCATAAACCACCCCTACCCCTTGCTAAACTCGTATTTCTATTTTTCTTGACAATGTGCAACAGATATACAAAACGTTAAATTTTTTTTATACTTTCATCCTTTTTTTTGTTCTTAAAACTTAGTTCGATCTTCTCAACATTTTACCATTAATTTTAGGTGTTGATTTTTCTATTATTGTTATCAATATTTAAATCGTATGAATTGCAACACTGAAAGTATATTAGGCAACGATGAAGAGCGATGAGATTTATTCTGCGCCATAAAACTCTATTAACTACCTAATTAAAGAAATAACAATTCATCACTGTATTCGTACATCATCGTCACCTGAATTCATCTTAATACGAAACATAACAAACAGTATTACATTGAAAGTACAAATATATTTAGTTTTATGGAAAAAACAAACCACACTTACTTAGCAACTTGCATAGTGTGAGCCTAATTGTTTGCACAAAGAGTTGATTCATTTTTTTTCAGATCCATATTACGTTGTTACAAATATGTTCCTCGATCTTCAATAAAGCTTGTATGCAAGAGCAACATATTACTTTGATAGTTTTCGCTATTTCCAGGGTTCTTTTATAATTACAAATTTAATAAAATGAGGTGGTCATTTCTGTGTAAAAACATTAAACGGCAGTGATGTTTCTCAAGTCAGTCTAATATGAGCCGCTGCCACGATACGGACGAATTTATGAATACCGAAAGAGGCAGACATTTATTCTCAGCAACATGAAACAAATATTAAATGGAAGCAAAACAGTTACCCTATGGATATACTTGTAATGGTAAAAAATATCCAAATACTTTAACTATGTCTTCTCGTGATTTCTGATGAAGGTTTACAATATTTTTAGCTGTTTGCAGGCATTTTTCATCTAGGGCAGTAACAGTACAGTCCATTTCCTCGAAGTAATTTTTCTAAACTTCAAATGCGTGTGTAGAATTAGCTGGATCCTTCCGCGTAATATTAAAATGAGCTTAAAATGTATTCTGCTTGCGCAACTTGTTCTTTCTGGAAAAAAGCCTTCACATTGAATGCGCGTTTTTCATTGACCCACGAATCTAAAACTGTGTTTGTGCCTCAAGCTCTCTGGGTAGGATGAGTCGGTGTGGGCAAATAAATCTAAAACGGTACTTCGGCTTGACGGAGTAACTGTTGTGCAGAGTAAATGACACTGTTTTGTCTTTTTGATAGGACCACTCTCATTTTTCCTCTCGTATAACAAGATGTTTCCAGTTTTGCAAAATCGCCCGTTTCGATGTCGCAACCTGTATTTTTTGAAATCCCGAAACTAGCAAACAGTTCCAATCAAGTTTAAATCTAACTTCTATGTGTTTGACTCAAATTATTATGGAATATTTTAATAAAATTTAAATCTTTATAAAAAAAAATTTTCGCCTATGATACCCTCTCTCACCCCTTCTATTCCGTATGACTATCAAACAGTTTAAATGTTATAACTTAGTAGAAGAACTTTATTATAAAGACTAAAATAGACTTGTAAAAGATCACGTATCTTAAATTTGTCTAATTTTCCAAACATATCTTTGCTACGCAAGATTTCTGCTTAAAATGGGAAGTACAATCACATGTCTCCAAAAATTTCATTGACGCATTTATTCGTAACGTAGCGTTATCTTGATATAAATTGTAGGTCGGCATTAGGATCCAATGTGAAAATTGTAGGTCAGAATCAAGAAAAACAATTATACACTTTGATTTCACATTTTATCTTAAAAACAGTTTATCCGTGAGTGAAAAAAAAATCCCAGAACAGCTTACCATCATTCACTGAAGAATTTGATTAACCAAAAAGAATTAGGAATTTTTCCTATTGTTATATAAAATTATTTTGGACTGTACCCTGGAATACTGCATTTGTTAGAATTTTTAAAGTGTTTGAACCAAAATTGGCATAATCATCATATTTTGCTCAGTATTATTTTCATATCGCTTTACAACTTCTATATAAAAAAATTAGTATAAGGAAAGAAATAGGATAATTCTGGCCTAGCCTGCACGAAATGAAAGATAAGTTTTCGTTCTTGGATCAAGCTAATATTCAAAAATAAAACCTTGCAGTATGATTTGTAGCACTAACATTAGCGTGGTGCTCGTTACATAAAGTGCTATTTTGCTAGTTCATGTACATACAAGCATAGAAAAGAAGTTAATTCCTTTATTTGTCCCTAAGCGCGTAATTAATGAATGGATTTCCAAGAGTATCTCTTCTGGAAAGTAGGCTAATTCTGATTTCTTCAGCACTGGCGAGTGAGGACTTAATGTCTGTGCTTGTTCTTGATAGACACAGTATTTATCTTCCGAACCTGAGATGGGGGAAATAACTTACAATCTTTTTTGTTAGGGAGTTGGCCATTGTAAGTACCACATTGCTCAAATGACCAGATTTTCTAAACTTCATTCCGTTGACACTATTATCACCACAGTATACCCCCGAACTTGGAGCCAAGACGGCTCCTTGTCGGTTCTAGATATTGAGAGGTTAAGGGCTTTATGGAATGGGTTGGACAAAAAATGCGAAAGATTTTTTGATATAAAAAAAATTAAAGAATGGGAAAAGTAAATCAGTAAAGAAATCTATATAAAGAAAAAATATTTAATATTACCTTTATTATTTTCTTCAGATGAATCTATTCACATTCGTTACATTAGGGTGACTGTATGTTATGTATAATAAAAGTCAAAGAATTTTTTCGAAGCTAATTAAAAAAAATAAAAATCTGATTTTTTTAAATCCTTAATGTTAACTTTTTATCCATACATAATGAACGGGAAATATGAAACATTATATTCAGAGGGGAAATCTTTTTCAACCCGGTACAAAAGTCACAAACCGGAACGTCTGGTAAGTTTACATGTTTTACATGTGGTTGAAACATTATTGAATATTTCGTGTTATTTTCGAAAATGATAAACTCGCTTCATAAACGAAAAAGTTTAGAGAAGCATAAATATTCAATTTATTTTTCAAAAGGACCGTTTTATTCATGGACGACCGACTGTGTCCTTTCCCAGATCACATTCAAACAATGCAAAATTCGAGATCCATTCCTTTAGCAAATAAATAAAAAATCTCGTTATTAACCTTACGAAAGAGTGAGGCATTTTTCTTTTATTATTTTTATTACTTTTTAAGATTTTTTACTTTGAATTATGCGACAACAATATTTACAAAACCAATTAAAGTAAGTCATCGAATTTTTGAAATGAGCTTAGTCCTTTGACATAAAGGGTCCAACTCGCTTCAGAAAATAAGATGCAAGTGTTTTAGTGTAAATCTTCATACAAAAGATTATGGTCGGTTTACTGTGCTTTTTACCAGAAATGAACAGGATTAAACATATTCCAACTTGTTTTCATCTAGTATTACATCATTTCAATTGATACAGCAACAACAGCAAAAAAAACCTCCCTTTTTTGAAATCGTTGATGTGTAAGTTTTCCTGTCCCTCTCTGACTCTGCATATCAAAGCTTTAAGCTGAAGTTTGCTTAGAATAATTTAGGATTAGAAAATTCGTGCTTTTGTTAAAAATTTCGATATTGAAATAATTCACAAAAACAGTTGGGCTTGGAACATTTCCAGAGGTAGATCGTCATCGTCTATGGAGCATCTCCTGCAAATATTTCAAAAATTTTATATTTTCTTTTTTCATAACATTTCCTCACTTATCCTTTATCGTTTCTCATAATCTGTTTCAAATGCACGATAAATCGGTTGTTAATCCCATTCTGGTACAAGAATGTGAAAATCCATCGTCACCACAGGAAATTTCTGCTCCAGTAGAAAATATAATCAAACAGATCTTCACCCTGTAACTGGTCACAACTCGCTTAGTAACTCCTGTATATGCACATTCACATGCATATACAGGAGGACAGATACATAAACAAGAGGAAAGTAAGCTATTTTACCTAAATAGAACTGCAAAACTTGGAGAATCATAACTGGCCGTCTACGACTCTGTTCTTTTTTACCCTTTATTCTCTGCCAACTGGAATTTTTTTCCATAAATTTCTTAATACATTTCAATTCAATATTTGCTCTAAAGAAACTCTTCAGCTTAATACATATTATCATTTACCCCAAAAATGAGATCGGGTATTGTATTAATTTTTGCTCCAATAGATCTTATTTTCTAAGAATATCTAATTTTTTTATTTATTGCTTGATTATTAACGAATATCTAATTTATCATTTATTTAGCAATAATAATATGAATTGTATATTTATAATTTTATTATTCAATCCGTCCTTGTGCTACAGCAGACAGATTGAATGAGTTCGTCTGAATGACGGCCTTAACTAGGGATTAACGTTGGGGCTAGGCTTTATATTACAATTATTCTGAAAAATCATACTTGGGTTTATTTTTTGGTGAGATCTTATTTCCAAAGAAATCCAGCATTTAATTTTGTCTTTTCTTTTGATTTGAACTATTTATTCAGATAAAAGTGAACCATTATTAGTAGAGAAAAATAAATATGCCTGAGGATTAAAACAATACTATGCTTTTATAAATATGTACTACGCAGTAAAGAGAAGGATGGCTCCATATTCATATGTGGTGCCACCAGCATGGTTGCATCTACAGTGCTTTCAGATAGTTCCTTTTAGACGTAACTGTATTGAAAAGATATCGGATACTGTTCTTTAATTCTGTTTAAATGGGAAAAATAACATCTATCATTTTTAATATGTAAAGTGTTAAAATGAACTTTTTATGTGTGTGTATGTGGGGGGGGGGAGATTCAAAATTGTTTTATAGTTTTTGACAGATATTTTTCCCAGTACTACTCTTTTCTGAAGGAGGACCCGCAATTGGAACATTTCATTAGAATTTACCAAATAACTGTATCAATATAAATTTCTTTCTCTTTCCACCGCAGATAAACCGTGCACGCGGGTCTGGGGCACGTCAAATCCGTTGGAATCGAACGTCCTCCAACTAGTGAAGTGAGGAAATTTGGTGAGGGGAATTTTGCAGGCTTTAACTGTCGTCCTCAATATAAAAATAAGGAGGTTAACTCCAAAACCTCTTGCAGCTTCAAAACGGAATTTAAATTTAACAAATCAAACCATCTGTATTATTTTTTGTGTGGCTTGACTTCTTTTGTGAACTGTCAAAACTGATATCGAATTCGATCAGTAGCGGCGATTGGGTAGCAAAAATGGGGGGGGGGGCAAAAAACTTATTGACACCTAAAAGTACCCCGGATTATAGACAACACGATTAAAAAAATAGCTAGCTTTCTCGGACATTATTGTTTTTTATAATTACTAGTTTTAGGCCGCTAAAATGAAATAAAAATGTAATTTTTTCCTCCCCGAGTCGCCGCCACTGACTTCGATTCCTGCCCGTTTCGCATTTATCCATGCCTTTCAAATACCACAACTAGCTTTTCCTGTACTACATTATCTTCTTTCTAATAATCTGAAAATTTATACAAAAATACAAACAAAAACCAGGAATAGAAAAAAAATGTTTCTGTTGCTAATTAATCCTTTTTTAAGCTTAATAGCGAAAATACTTTCATAATTATATCAGAATTATATTTTTGTATAGAGCAGTTTATCTGGAATTTACAAACATCAAATTTTCCTCGTGAATGTGTCTTTAAAATATTCTAAAATTTTCCTTTTTGTAAACGGATAATAGAAGTTCCAATATTTAATTTACTTTAAAGTATGAAATTTCTTCATAGGACAAATACAATCTCAATCCGAAAAATAAAGATATTTGGGAACAATGGTAAGCAAGATGGTTGAGCATGACTACCTTTGCAAGCAGGGAAATGTTTAATTCATAAACATAACAGTATAGTTATCTCCGAGATTTAGGACGACAGAGTTTTAACTCTGTCATAAACAAAGGTTATTTGAAAATGTTACTAAATAAATTTTCAAAGTTTTTGCATATCTAGGTTATTTCTGCCAAAAGTAATATCCAGAAACAAAAAGGTATCCATTTAAATTGTATTTCGAAATTTAATTTTATCTATAATAAAAGTATCTCGGTGATTAAGTTCTAGATATTACAAAGGTACTTTTTAATACATTATATTGAATTCTGCGTGACCTAATAAAAGTCTAGGACGACAAGATATTTTTTTCATGATTCCACCATGACAATAAATTCTTTTTTTACTTACTTTGAAGACTTCGTATAAGAGAAATAATTTATCAACAAAAATAAGATTGTAATCCTTTGGTGTAATCTTATTCCTCGTGATTCCTCACATGGTCATGAAAATGACCATAAATTCTTTAGTATTTATATAATTTTAAGAATAAATATAGGAATTTATACACGAAGTTTACAGATTCGAATGATTGCATTAAACAATGGCACACAATTCAGTGTTCAATGTATATTTTAATTTTCTTAACGCAATACAGATCCATGATATGCTTCCATGTCGGAAAAGATAGACAAAGATCACTGAAATATCAGATAAAAAAATTCTAAACTTGCACATATTTTAAAAATATTTTATATTTGTTTAAAATACCTTTAAGATTATTGGACTAAATACGCAATTCCGATTTAAATTATAAACACTGCCGATTTACTGTGCGAGTATAAAATTTTAACTATTTTTCATACTTCTGGAACAGTTAAATTTTTCTGTGAAGAGTATTAGACAAATTTTTTTTAAGAAACGTGCATTTTAAAGATCTTAAATTTATGGAAGAGTAAATAGTACTAAATGAGTTCATAATTACTATCTGAATAAATTTAAAACGTTTTTGAAACCGTGAGAAAAAAATTTCCAAATAAAGAAATAAAAATGTCGAAACTTTTTGCGAAAATTTTCATGTTAACATAGGAAAGATATTTCAAAGACATTCTAATAATTGAGCCTTTGTTTGGGAGCTCTTAAGACAGTAGCTTAAATTTTGCATGTGGCATTTTAAAAATCAATGCTTTCCTGCAGTATAACTACAACAGGTCGTTGTCATAAAACCCTTTCAGGATAACTATAGAAACTTTTCGAATTGTTGAGCCATAGCTCTTGCTCTCCTCCGACGTCATGCATAAAAAAATATACAAGTTTCAGATCCGTAAATATTTGCTGTTATGTCACAGCTTAAAACAAACAAAAAAAAATACTTCGTTTTTGCATGCTGTTTCAATTTATTCAATGGACTTAGACTTTAGTATCCTTTTAAACGACTATAATAAAAGTTTTGACTATATTTTTCAAAAACGAATAATAATAAAAATGCAAAGGAAGAAATGCCTTACTGAGAAAAGAATGTGTAAAAATGCAATTCAGTACAAATAGCTGAAGTATTACGTTTCATAAAATTTGATTATCCATTATTCAGTTTGCTGAAAATGAACCAAACTAGGGTTTTTTCACCACTGACTTGAACGCATTCCAGAGGTCCTTATATTTAGAGCATACTTCTATTCGTTTCAAAGAACGAACCACGAAATGTGTGTGTAGCTCATAAAATTTCATCATCAATCCGAGGCATCGAAGTACAAAAGAGGGGACTTTTATGAAGGAGTATCAATAGTTTGCTGCCAATATTAAATTGACCGAATCGAAACTGCATCAGTAAATGTAAAAATATAAAAGAAGATATTCCATACTTGATGAACAAATTGTTTGGAAAATCTAATGGAAAACAATCATTCACTAATGCAATCAGAAATATGTAGCATTCTGTACAATTGCTGCAATGGATAGAAAACCACATTATTCAGCAATGAGGAATATTTTTTTGTTAACGTATAGTTTCTAAATATTAATTATGTATTTATTTATATTCTGATAAATGTATTTCTATAAATACATCTTTGACAGTATATCTTATGATTCTTTCGATAGTTTTTGTCCCTAAAAATATTTTGTGAATAAAAACTGTGATTATGTTACAGCTGTCGAATTTTGTAATATTGAATTTGACTTGTAATTTCTTCTTGTATTGGATAATACATTTGGGTGTTTTACTGTTGCATATGCAATAGTTCCATATTAAGAACAGATCAAATATGCATTTTTCCTCAACCTCTGTTAAAGCAGAAATGATTTGACAGATTGATTTTGAAAATAACTGTTGACGTGAAATGTAAGGAACTGACAATTCTTTCTTGATACGATTAGTTTAAATAAAATTACTTATAGTGCCTTGATATTACTTTTTCGCTTAAAGCTCTCTCAAATTTGCAGTCATTTCATATAAGCGTTCTTTTTTCAATCTACTTGTAAACTATTGTATGGAATAAACGACATTTAGATTGAGATAGGCTTCCAACTTCCAATAACATAGCTTACCTCCATCATGGTAAGTCATTTTTCTAGACTGTCATTCCTCTAAAGCTATATAATAGTTTCGATAGTATCAAAGTGATATTCAAAAGGCATTTGGTAGGATATGTATTTTGCTCTCGTTTCCAACATAAAGTACTGTATTTCATTATCATTTTGATAGTTTTAATACTGAACAACAGAATACAGTTTAGTCAACTAACAAAATTAACAACTATACACGTTGTTGCCTTTTTTTCATTTAAATAAGTGTAAAATATATTTTAAGTCATGAAATAAAAGAAACGAGATTCATGAAAGTAAATTTTCATTTTGTTAACTGTTATGAAGTATAGAATTTTAAAAAAGCACAAACAGACGGTTTATACTTTTATTAAAGAAAATTTTCACTTTTGCGATTCTGGAAAACTTTGCCACTTTCAAAAGGGGAAATAATGTTTTCTTTTACAACCAAAAATATTCGTTATACAGATTTTATAAATTAAAAAAATAATTAAAAGTACCCTTTTATTGCATCTTACTTTATTGATTACTAAAGGAACTTTTTTTTATCGCGCTAATTTTGACTTCTTTCCTTAAAATGCTGCATCTGCTTACGTACAAATTACAGGCATGATTTGTATCTAAGCATTGTTGTTTACATGCAAATTTATGAGGAACCGTTCCAAATAGTTTCTTTCAATCTTAGAATTTCAGATTTTTTTAAAGTTACACAAACGCTAGACGAATTCTTAGAAGCTTGATATATCTGAAAGTGTGCATACACAAAACGAATGTTTGTCTCAATATATGAATCATTTTTCAAACACATGTATAAAATTTTATTGTGACACATGAATTGTTGGAATTCACAGGCAATAAAGCTTTTATTTCGAAATTTGGGAATCTTAACAAGCGAGCTTTCTTCTGTGGCCCATGCTTCATGGATAACGCCCATTTTTCTTTTAGTATTCTCAGTCGCTCGTCTGGTACAGAAATGGCACCAATGAAGCGTATGCGGCACTTAAAAAAAACAATCGAATATTTTGGAAGGAGTTGATTTATTCGCTAATTTTACTTTACCACAGTTATTATTTATAAAGTTTTTGTGACTTTTAAGGTGTTCAGTTCAGATTTCTATGACTAAAAGGCCATGAATATTTTTTTGTGCGAACAAATTTACTGTAGATAGTCAAACAATCAAATTTTAATACCTAGGCAATATGTCTTTCAAAGATATACATTCGAAATGTATTGTACTAAAATTTCATAAATCTTGAATCGTACAATCAAACCGTGTTGATATTTCACAGCTGGATGAGTCTAAACGCCAAACTTTTTTGTGTGTCAGACAGTCTTCATGAAAAACACAAGTCGGCGATTTATCATAAATTTTAAGTGATTATGTAATAAGGAAAGTTTTGAAAATTGTATTCAGAGAAATATATTATGCTTTATACTCATTTTTTATTAATTTCCTATTCAGACTTTTAAAGGGAAAGCGTGACATGTGGCATCTTTCGGGCGCATTGATAATAGCCTATTGAATGAAAAAATGGGATCTTAAATTACATTATTTTTCTTCAATAATCGTCTCGTAATAACACGTAAAATCTTTTATGTGCTGCATTAGTAAGAAGGTAGAATGATGAGTGTATTCGTAATAATTTTTAGGATCACAATATTTAACTTTGAATGTTATAAAATGTTAGCTGAAGAAAAAAAAAACTTATATTTTTACAGGGAATACGAAGTTTCTGGGATGCAGTTGTTTTATATAGATGTTAGAAAATCAGGGGCGGATTAAGCCCTACAGGGGGCCCTTAGGCAATGCTAGTTTTGGGGCCTCCCTTTCTCCTCCCCTGTTTCCAAAACAAGACATTTTATTGACTTTAAATTAATCTCTCTACATGCAAGTTTTTTTAAGTAACACATATAATGACAAACTCAAATAAAGCATTGCAATTGCGGATCACCATCAAGAGAGTTTTATTATTAAAAATTTATTTAAATCGCTTATACAAAATTTAAAACTAACGTAAATTTTTAAATGTTAAATTTTTGTTTAACAAAATATTTTTGACATGATCTTAATATTATAATACAAAAATTTCCAGAGCTGTTGATTTGTGAATCAGTCAACTGCGGGAAAAAAAGGGGGCCACATTTGGACGAAAATTTAAAACATGGAAAAAATTCTAAGAATAATGTTCTGAAATTTAAGCAATAATTAATTTGAATATGTTTGAGTACATGGACCTTGTAAATCAAATGTAGGCACAAAATTAGATTACCCTGAAAATACCACATCGGGGCCCCAAAAGTTGTGGGGTCCATAGGCAGTTGCCTACTTTGCCTATTTAGTAATCCGGCCCTGTAGCAAATGCATAATCTAGTAGAATTATATTACTAATATGAAGCTATTTCTGATAGAATTTTCTTATTTCAAATAGAATTAATGCACGTGACATGACAATTGTATAAGAAATGTAACTGAGCATGCCGTTCAAGTATTTACACATCCTAAATCTGTGCTTTGGTGGCTTTTCTTATTTGCTCCTGCAAGATGCGAAACGGATTCCAAAATTAAACTGGCACGGCGTATTTGCCGTGCATCACGTGAGCATAAAATCATAGATTAATAAAAATGGATTATTTTAAAAAATTAAAATTTATTTGGTTATATAACATTCTTACTGAATAAAGAAAAACGTGTAACCTTAAATTGTCTTTATAGACTTCTGGTCTGCATACCGATATTCATACAGCTGAATTATGTCATTCCTCTATTTTTTTTTTAATGTTTTCTAATTAAAGTCTAACACTCGCTCAACATTTTGACACAATGAAATTAGTAAGCCTTACGATTGGATTTCTTTACAATTAATTCACTATTAATAGTGATCTCTTCAACAGAGGTTTTCTTTGAATTTTTCTGAGCAATATTTTCTTATTCTTGTAATTCATCCAAATTAAAACTTTCACAGTGTGTTTTTGGATTTCATACATTGTAATTAAGACTTTTGTAAGATAAAATACGACCCAATTGCAGTTTAGAATTTTCTTTAAAATGTGAATAAATCCCTCTATTGGAAAACTATTTCTAATGAGAGCCAAGTTTTCACTCCCAGCATTCATATAGGCCAAATTATGAATCGTGTTTCAACATGCTTCTCTATAGCTTCTATGTTATCGTTGACGCAAATTATATTGAATTAACTTTTCTCTGTAAAAGTAGCATCATTCTAGTGCTCAATATTTATCGAAAGAAAACTATAGATTTTACCTTTCTTTTGGGGTACTGTTTTGCTTAAATAGGATTTTCATGGTGTTTGTAACTTTTCTATGGACAATATAAAAGATTGGCGGATTGGAATATGGCTAAAAAATTGATTCTTCACGATGCTTCTTTTATTAAATTTTTTGTAAGCCTGTCTATGCTAAATATAATTGTTTTCTTCAAATAAAGCTTAACTCCATTATTTTGGGAATATTTTGATAGCAATTGCAAAATTATTACAGAATAGTTTCCAACAATAATTTACATGGACTTGAACAGGGAGCATTATTTCCTCGTAAACTACATTTGACATTCCATAAGTTATTCTACAGGAGCTTTATATTAGTCATTTGCAAGCTTAAGATAGAAGCAGTCTTAAATTGAAGTACGAATTTCATTATGCTGCAGCCGTTTTCCGAAGCGTTATTTACAGTGGACTTTTATCCAGTTAAACTTTTTTTTGTGCGTGTTTATCAGTTTATACCTTTAAGTCATGTATGTTCGAATGAATGATTATTTTTTATTATAAATAATTTAAACATCATTCTGCTTCAATGAAATAAAATTTTCTTTCATTAAAGTAACAAATGGCGATAGAACTATTGATGTAAATTGTGAATTTTATGAATACTTTTGTATGTAAATTTGTATGAATACTTTTACCAATGATTATTATGGCTTCTTAAACTTTTCCCATTCGCGACCCCTCTTGGGATGGAAAAAATATATATATTCGTGCCTCAATTTTATCGGAAAAATTTTGTGCGACCCTCGATATTAAAAAATTAATTTAAAAAAATGCACTTATTAATAATAAAATTATATTCAATTTTAAACAGTTCTATAACAAAAATTTGTTAATCTTTCAAAAATGTTTATCTTCACAATTTTTGTATACAAATATCGACGAACCTTAATCGCTTAGACTTATCCCGAGTTAATTCGTCCAAAACACCGTAGGTTACAAAATAACTCGGTCCTTAAGCGGTTAAAGATGAAAGCGGGACTGTTTTATCCAATGGGATAATTCGGCTGTAGACCATGGGCGCCTATAAACTTGCTAAACGGGTTTATTTTAATTTTGAACCAAACTTTTTTAAAAAAATTTAAATGCTAATACGGCCCCCTAATCATATTTGTATCTAGACAGCCATCGATTTTGCAATATCTTATAAACACGCATATCTTACGCATGCTTATAAACTAAAAGGCATATTTTTTTGTCAAATAATTATCAAGATCCTATTTTCTAAAAGGAGCCTCCTATCTGCAAAATCGTAAGGGTTTCATCAGAATAGGTGACATTTTTGCTCAATTTTATTATTAGTTAGGTATTTTCATTGGGCCATAGGCGTTGAATTTCCTATTTACTGTTCTAATGGGCGCTAAATTATTCCAGCCTAGGGTGCTCAAATTTGTTAAGATGGCCCTGGATGAAACAAGAAGTTTAAAGTAATCGGGAACCTATAAAATATTGCGACCCACAGGTCAAGACGCTTTGGTACAGGTCATACTTCTAATTATTTTTCAGAAGAGTCGTGATTGATAATGGTTCGATCACTTAAATATTTCCATTAACTTTGAATAAAATAAAAACGTTTAACTTTTATAATTTCACAAATATGACGATTTTTTCTCTTTCCATTTAGGTCGAATTAAACGTTGTTTCAATTGTCGATCACGAGGTGATTTGGGCGACTGCAAGGATCCTTTCCCTCATAACGCCACTTCTGTTGAGGAACTGCGAGCGGTAGAAGCTTTACCATGCGCTTCAGGGTGGTGTGCCAAAATTGTTGAAGGAAAAGGAGACGGTATGTGTTTTTTTCTAATTATTATGCTTGAGTGTTTTAAAATATCCATTGCAGAACTTCGTTATAAATAAATGCGGGTTGTTTTTCAAGAAATTGAGAATGTAAAAGAAATCAATTTCATTGTCGGCTTTCATCGGCATGGTGTTCTGCACTAAATTTTCGATGGTGTTAAGTTAAGTGGACTCAAAGTAGGGGAACCATTCAATGGTGGCCTGTTAGCTCAAAAATGAAAAGAAATTATAGAAAAGCTTTTTTAAACTATTTTATCTACTACTACTTCACAACATTCTCTAAAACTAGTGCTTTACAGGCATCTAAGCTCTTCATCCTTCCTTTTTCTTTTGGCCAATGTATACCTTTCTGTCATTTATAACACTTGCAAAGTGAAGATAGTGCGACGCGAAGATGCATCACATAATGAAGATAAATGGAAAAAACAAGCAATGTACACATCAAGCTCTTTACTCTCATCACAGTACTTCCTAGGAAGGGTGTGAGTAAATAAAAAAAAAAAAATAGGATAGGAAACATTGAAAATTAGGTGACCGACACAATAAGGGTCAAAAATAGACCAAGATATTTTCTTACTGTACAGTGGAACCTCGTTTAATGAGCAAAACAAACTTTTTAAAAAAATGATTCCCTTAACGAGCAACGTTTCGCGTGACGAGAAGAGGAAATCCCGGATTTTGCGCCTGCTATTGTCGTATCCACGGAGCTTTTATTTTGCTTTAATTCTTATCAAACATGATGTCTAGTGATGGGGTTTTTTTCATCATATCTAGGGACCAACCTTACTATCAGAGAATATTAGAAATATCACTTCCACATCGTTTCCTGCCTCAAAATGATCGAAAATGCATGGAAAAGGGTTACCAAGAAAACAATCGCTTCTGCTTGGAAGAAGCTTTGGCCAGAGAGTGTTGTCGAATGTGACACTGAGGAGTCTGCGACAGTACCCTTTGGAGCCTATAGTCAATGAGATCATGTCTTTGGCCAAGATCAGAGGACTGGAGGTGGATCGCAATGATATCAATGAGCTAGTGGAAGAGCAAAACCAAGAACTGACCACCGAAAGAGTTTGCGAGGTTGCATTGCGTTTCACAGCAAGAGGCTGTGGAAGAAAGTTTGGCAGAGGAGGAGGCAATAGCAAAGCAACAAACTTCTAGCGCAATAAGAGAAATGCCGAAAGCATAGGAAACTATTGTATCGTACATTGAGAAGCATCGCCCTAATAAGGCAGTGGTTATGTGCGCTGCAAATTTAATTTTCGATAATCCTATGTCGCAATTTTGAAATGTTGGCAAAAACAAATGCCTCTAGACAGCTTCCTACTAAAAAAAGAATTAGTTATGTATCATAATTCATATGCAAACTCAACTCTATTAAGACACTTAGAAAAATTAGTGAAATTTCGAAATGAAGCATTAACTCAATCCTCCTAATTATAGTATGTATCGTAAATAATAAACTTATTATCTCTTTGTTTATGTTTTCGTGAAATCGTATCCGCATTCCATGTTGGTCGATTCTGCTATAAAAGAAAAGATGATTCACGCTCCTTAACAATCTTATCTATAATTTTCTTTGAATAAACGCTATACATACAATTTTTTGAGTATTTTTTTTCCGTCATGGAATGCATTATCGTATTTTACATTAATGTATAAGGGAAAAATGGTTTCGCTCAACAAGCGTTTCGCATTACGAGTAAGCTTCTGGAACGAATTATGCTCATGAAGCCAGGTTCCACTGTATATTAACACCGCATAAAAAGATTGATAATTTCCTGGCAAAAATAAGCAGGAAAAGAATTTTGCATGGACTCGGTGAGAGGTAAATTATACATTATGGAAAACACCAAGATGTTTCTTAGGTAATTGCAAAAATTTTATGTCTTAAATATTCGTGCAACAACTTCAAACACTGGCTGGCCCATGTTTGAAATGAATCGAAAATAAATAAGAGTGGTGGAAAGATCTTAATGATGTATACTGAAATTACATAGAGGGTAATTAATGATTAAGAGATTCAAAACGACCACTATCCGTAGCAAGGATGGCAGTGAGGAATTTCTGGAATCCATCAATTAAGCGTCAGCAGATCTCGCTGTTAATCGTGTCGACAGCATTTGCATTGGCAGCTTTCAGGTCAGGAAGAGTCTTGGGACTTGTCTGCCACACTTTGCTCTTCAAATAACCTCACACAAAAAGAAATTGCATGGGCTTAAATCCAGGAAAAAGGCGACCATCTGTTGAATATTGATTTATTTTTGCTTATGAAAATCGCAAGTGAAGAATGAGTTTAAACTTGCCATTCACAAACAGAAACACACACATTGTCCACTTTAATGATCATGCGTACGAAGTTTAGCCTCCTCAAACATGCTTAACACCATTTATTACTTTTTTTCAAACATAACCTGATAGGCAACCCTATATATAATACATTAAAAAAATTCTAATGTTTTAATCATTTGAGTGAAAAAAAAAAAAATTGCTATCGCAATTTTTCTTAAGAAAAAGCACCTGATAAGCGCGAATACGCTACATTATTATTCAATTAGGTATAACATTCATTTTACTAGAAATTCTATAACATACATAAAAAAAAAAAATCTGCATATGGAATTTCAGATCTGAATATTTAACATGTTCCATGCCACGTGTACCATGGATGCTACACATTCCATTCAGGCCACGTACCATCGATGGTACACACTAATCAAAAAGTTAAAACTGATTGCAGCGTCACATGTGCCATGAATGGTACACTATGCGACAACTACGCTAAACAAGCTAATTACTTATGGGTTAACGATATATAGAAATATTGTGTGAAAATATATCAATCTTCAAAAATCTATTATCTAATTGGTCAAAACATCAAATGGCCTGAATGAAAAGTTGAGCAAAAATGGCTTGGCACGGTGTTAGTGAAAGAAACTAGAAAGAATTTTTGAATATCTACATTGGAGAGAGAGAAAACACATTCAGTTTTGTTTGCATGCAGGATGGTCACAAAATAACTGTTGACATATGAGCTCCTTTAAGTTTTGCATGAAATCATTGATTGGCGATGTGGAATTTTCACATCAGAATTAGTGAACTTTCATTTATCATTACAGAATTGCGTTAGCAAACGTTATTGTATAAAAATGACCTGTTAAAGCTAATTTTACTTTTAGATTACGCTATAGCAACAGAAAGAATGTGCCTCCAAAGACCACCAGGTGATGAAGAACAAAGATGTGCACCAACTTTATTCCAGGGAAGGCGCGTGTTGATGTGTTTTTGCAAAGGTGACCTGTGCAATTCAGCTAGAGTGGTGCAAGCCACCCAAACCTATGTCCTTTTCAGTATTTTAGCATTTATTATTTTCAAATTTTTATGACACTTACAAACAGAGTAATTTTTAACACAAATATTGCACTATTCATAAATGATGTGATCTCTGATATTAATGTGATTTTAAATGTTTCTTTAATGCTTCCTAAATACTTATGAATAAGTGACTTCATTTGAGTCCTAGAGTGTGCTCAATATTTATTATTGGTAAAGAATGCAACAAGATTGAAATGCATCCTATTTTTATCAACTATTTATGCCAGAAGAAAGAATATTTTAGTTTTATGCAGAATATCTACTGGGAGTAGATTTTAGATATATGTTGATATAACCATTTGCTGTGATGAAATTGTACTTTTATATTTATAGAAAAAATTTTGTTTTGAGAATAAATATGTAAATAAATCATTGTGAGTGTTTTTTCCTTTTTTTTGAAATAGCATTCAGTGAAAATGTATTTATAAATATGAAATTACAGGGAAAAAAAAAACTAAACTACTCATTATGATCGGCAAAGAAAAAATGAGTATTTGAAAAGCTCAATAGTTCAAATGATCCAAATATTTCATCCAATCCAGAATGATGGAATTGTTTCTTTCCTTTAAATAAGCTATTGTATTACAATCTAATTGTTCATAAAAATTCTACAACTTTAAAAGGAAAAAGAAATAGTTTCATAAACAAATATTCTACTACTACAGTAATACAAGTTTATTTAAACTTGCTAATCTAGGGGGTATGGAAAATGAACTTTTACACCTTTTCAAAAGAATATTCTTTTCTGATGTAGCAATTTTTTTAATTAACTGTTATCAACTATGCCCAAAATAGAAGTGAAAGTATCATTTACAATCAGAAGAATGTTCTTGTATCTGTCAGAAAGGAACTACTAACGTTGCAATTTAGAATTTCTTTCCCATTTTGATTAAACACCAAGTATAAAACTAGAAATAGCAAAATGAAAAGTAAACCGAATAAACAGCTGTATCTAATTTTCCACAAATTTCTGAAACTGATAATTTTGAAAAGCATTATGAAATACTTTTACTTATTATAAGCATAATTAATTTAAGAAACTATTATTTTGAATGTTTTTATTTAAAACATAGAATATAAAAATAAATAACATCTTCTTGTGCTGAAAAAGATAGATACAAATTAAGTAACAGATATATATATATATATATATATATACATGCACGAAATACAACCAATTTCACATTTACATATATAGTATATTAAGTCTATCACAGTGAAAGTCCGAATCCTAGACGAAATGCAATTTCTACAATATCTTGATGAGCAGAGTCCTGGTAACAAACATAAAGCTCACGGGGTTCAGGAGTGAAAAATAATCTTCTAGACAAAATAAAAAGAAAATTAATTTTCTATGACCATGTAACATCCATAAGCAGAAAGTGATGATATATAAATCTTCCTAAATGAAGTTTATTGCATAAAAAATAAATTCTTAAATATTAGGATGAATTATGAATCCTGAAGCATTATTTACATAATGCTTCAGGAAGTATAAAAACTTCTCATTTAGAAATTACCAAAACTTACGAATTTCTTTTTATGTTTTGTGCAATAAACTATGTAAGTTTTGGTAATCTTGAACTTTGCACTCAGAAGGCTCCTCTTGGACACCATTCTAGATGTTGCATACTCCGATTTCAAGAGTTTATATGGAGTTGTACGAAGTTAGATTGATTTTTTTGAAAAATAACAATACCCCCCCCCACACACAAAAACTTACAGTAATATTTTTTAGGTTTTTAAAGAATTAAAATGAGCCCTTACAGTCAATTAATAAATATGTATCTAATTACTTTGCCAAGTGCAAAGGGTTAATAGCACCATCCAGCAGACACAACTTTTCACTTGTATGAACAAAAATGAGAATCTTTCTAATGTGTAAGTCGACCTATACAAAATAATAATTCTAATAGTCATTCTGCCTAAAAAATCGTTAGCTTTCAGCATATTCAAGATACTTAATGAAGAATAAGTTCAATTTTACGAAAAAGGTTTAAAGAAAACTTATTTTATCATTGTAAAATTGTTCTACTGTTTTATGACAAATTTTTGAATAACCAAAAATTCAACTTTATTATAAAATACAAATTTCGCTTATCTAAATTAAGAAATGTAACGTCTATGAAATATTCTTGCATTAAATGTATCAATTTCTAAATAACAAAAATGAAAATTTTTTGTCTCGAATAATAAAACAGCACATGCTTACTTACCCAATTACCCAAAACGCCATTGAATTCTTTTGCTTTGCATTATCTTTTGGTGTGTATCGAAAGAGAACTCCTTGTTCATAAGCATTTCGTAGAAACGAATTAACTCCATATTTTGTAACAGTAGAAGATTTAATAATTTCCTGAAATTTTCGAATAAATGCATCAGTAACAAGCAACTGAAAATAAATTTAGGCTCATTTCAAATATTACAAATCTGCACAGCTTTATATGAAGCAGAAGAAACTTCTTGTTGATTTCTAAACTATTCACATAGTTGATAAAACTTAATATAAGAAGTATGCATTAAGCTGAAAAAAGTCAATTTTTTTTTCAAGTACTATACAGTGGAAAAGTTGCAAATTGGTGAGAAATGAAATGTGGGAAAAAAGCAATAAGACTGATTTATATCATGGGTTTTAATGTAAAAAAAAAAAAAGCTATAATAAATATCCTAAAAGAAATACAAAATTTTTATCAATCAGTTGATACCATCCAGTTACGCATTCCCTCCAAAGTTGTCAAAAAATTAGTTACTTTAATATGCATTTTTATTTCCTAATCATCACCATAATCTTCATACCTCATCTTGTGAATGAATAGTAGTAGATCAATGCATTTGCAAAAGGTTATTTAGGTCTAAAAAAATATCTTCAGGAAACGGTTCCTTAATGGCCGATTTTTAAAAAATTAATTTAAAAATGTTTTTTTGACTTCCTTTTATAAAACATGGGAAAAATCCTATTTTGTTTCAGGTATGGTTCACGACCAAGAAACTGTTTGCTACATCGGCAGCCCTGGGCTTTTGTTGAGAAAAAAAATTTCCTTAATAAAATTCTGTAATATTAAACATGGATGAATTTTAAGAACCAAGGATAAGGAATTTGCTTCAACATTGTAGAATAAAATATGGTATTTTCAAGCCTGCAAAAAAGATGCAGCTTCATGTGAAAAACATTTTTTCATCAGCACTCTGGCTGCAATCTATATGTTGTAAATAGATTTAATAACATTTTCAGTTTGTATCCTATTGGCAACAGGCATTAGAGCTTCAGCCTTATTCTCAATATTTTAGAAGATAAAATTGGGTATGTTGCTTAAAGGCAGCACTTGACATTTAAGGGTTAAAAAAGAAACTCAAATGAGAGTTGCATTTGGTTTGGCAAACCAATATTGAGCTGCACATTACTTAGAAAAAAAAATCATTGCATATTAAGATTTCTTCACTGTTGTTGCATACTATTTCTCTTGTGCAACTCTCATTTTACTATTTCTATACTATTAACTACTATCTCTAATAACTAAAATCACTAACTATATAACGTTTTTTCAACAAAACGTGAACACAAAAACTCAGTCCACTTTCTAGTTACTTCTAAGCAATTTTACATAAAGAAAACCTCCCAATGGAAAATAAAAGCTAAGAACAATGAAATTTTTAATTATGTAAATAGTTCTGAAGCAGAATTGTAGAGATATTACATCTGCTACATTCTCTAGAAGAGGTCAAGCAGAGTATTCGGCACCCCCCTTGTATATATCATGTATTGGTACATATGCTAAAAGATTGAAACATACTTATTAACTGTAATAATTAAAATCTAACTGTAGTAAATTATTTAATTATAGAAAAAGTCTTACTATAAACAGAAGATTTACTTTCCTTTCTATTGTGTTCCAGTTGGCAGCCATATAATGCACGTAAATTTTCAAATTTATGATAACGAATGGATTTAATCGATTTAGAATGCTTCAAAAGAACAATAACATTAAAAAAAAATCATCCACCGTTTTGATTTTAAAAAATTTGCAATCAAAGTTCGCCTCTGACATTTGGCGGGGAAAACTATTATGGTGCAAAACGGGTCTGACGCCATCGTTGCTCAAACAGCAGTGAGCTTACACTTATTTCCTGTTCACTCGCCACAGAAGTTTTTCTTTCTTTTCTATATTTTTCGACTATTGCATCAGATAAAATATCGAAAAAATACAAGTATTGTATTGTTCCTAAATGTGTTAATACAATTATAACTGCACTCGATACATTATTTATCAATGTGCCTAAAATGATGTTCTTCGCAAAAAGTGATGTAAAGCAATGAAGAGACATCCGAAACTTAATCCGAAATTATCAGAAAGCAGCGTTCGTCATATCTGTGCAGATCATTTTGATGCCAGTAATTAATATATATTATATATATTCAAAATTGTATATCACAAAGCTCAGTACAAAATAGCTTTGAATTCAATATCTGTTTTGTTTTGAATATAAGGCGAGATTAGCAGCAAAAAACAAATAGTAATTTATAAAGTAAATAGTGATAAGTAGTAGTTATTTTCCCATATATTATCCTTCTTTTCTTTGATTACATGAAATTTATATTTTAAGAAACCAGTGTTCCCCATACCAATATTGGAAACCACTGTAAAAAACAACTTTGAATTCAATATCTGTTTTGTTTTGAAAAGAAGTATAAGGTGAGATTAGCAGCCAAAAGAAATAAATATTTTAAAGCAAATAGTTAAATTGAATTAGTTTTCCCCCTCTATTCCCCACTTTTTGATTACATGTAATATATATTTTAACCCTTTGAGAGGCTTTATTTTACTGCATAAATTATTTCAATAGATATTGGAATAAGTTTAAATTCATGACTTTTTACTTTCTCATATACGAAGTATACAAAGAGAAAATATTGTAAACGTCAAAAAATTCGAACTTGAGATTTAGATGAATCTCCATGTTTTAGACCTCCCTGCGTCCGAAAAACACAATTTTGGAATTATGTATGTCTGTCGGTTAACACGATAACTTGAAAACTATTAGAGCTATGGGACTGAAATTTGGTATGTGATCTTGATACATAATTTGTAGGTTTCTATCAAATTTTGGACAAAATCCATCTATGGGAAGTCTGTGTCAGCATTCATGTGAACACTATAACTCAAAAACTTGAATAGCTAGATGGATAAAATTTGGTACACAGCTTGATCATCATGAATGTAGGTTCATATTAAATTTTGGGCCAAATATGTCAAAGGGTTGACTGTCTGTTGGTCTGTATAATCACAAACTTTTGAACGTAATAACTCTTTAAGATAATGACTTAGCTATATGAAATTTGGTATGTGGCCTTCTAACTTCTGTTTCAATCCATTAAAAAAAGGTGTTCAAATTGCATATTTGTTTCAAAATGCACATTGCGACTGTGTGTGGGCGAGTGTTTCGCTTATTTCACTCAAGGTAGTCTGGTTGGCTTTTTACCTTGGCGCTCTATGAAGGAAATTGTAGCAAGTGGCAAACACGCACTTCAGAAATTATGTCAACCCCATAAAACAAAACTTCATTCCGACATTCTCCAGATGGACGCCTATTATTAACCAGATGTATGGTGAAATCTTGTGTGATATTTATACTAAGATTTCATACTCAAAAACATAAAATAAAGTTGTGGTACCTCAGCGTGCGTAAAAATTGCGAACATACACAATTTTTTTTACAAAATATTAAGTTTTGGGGAATTCATAAATTTTATATGTTTCATTGTAAATCACCATTCATAATTTTTTTCTCAAAATAACCAGGTCTTGGGTAAGTATCCCAAAAATATTTACCTACCCACTGGGTTAAAACCCACCCCACATTACTGATTGTATGTAAGAAAGTTTTGGGGAGGCTACTCCCACTGGTTTCATGATGAAATTCGTTTTCATTTGTAGTGCAAGGAAATAATTTCCAAATTAATTTTTGATGCAAAATCAATTATTTAGATTCAATGAATATATTCAAATCAAAATCAGTCTTCAAAAAGTCAATCCTAGTTCAGTCGCATTTGGTCTTGTTTGAATATTATTTTAAATTATTTAGATTTCTTTATATAATTTATTTTAACTGGATTTTATTTTAATTACTATTAACTAGTATCTTGTTACAAAGGAAATAATTTATATACTTCACAACATAGTAAAATGAAACCATATAAAATAAAATTAATTTTTCAAAGGCACACATTTATTTAAAAAAAAATGCCACATTTGAATTTATTTTGAGCGGAACTTCTGAAATAAGTAAATTCCTTTATTTCTCTCTCTCTCTATGCAGGCATACGAAAATTCAGAGATCATGCAAAAGCAGGTTTTTAGTTTTTTTATTCTTTCTTGTGCGAGGCACTCTGCTATTTTTTCTCCGCAAGTGTTAGGGAGTATACAAGAAAGTTTAGAGGAGACCACTCCTGCTGGTTATTTAGACATTTAATACTTTCTATAGTTGGGGGGGGGGGCATTAGTTAATCGTGAAAACATGCAATTAAAATGCAGTGCAACACCAGCTATCCATATTACTTCTGATTTTTCTTTATAGTTGAGCCAGAAACTTTTATTTCTATAGTTTTAGTATATAAAAACCAAGTTTCCAAGGGAAATTCATAAATTCCTCGGTATTTCTGAATTTTGGGTATTAACTCTTAATTATAAATACCTTGGTATTTTACATCTGTGGCTGTGCTCACAAAAATAAGTTACACATTATAAAACATCCTAGTGTTTTAAATTCCAAACTGCATAAGAGTTACCAAACACAGTTTGGAAACAGTATGCCAGTGAAATACAATTCAGTGAGAGTACTTCATTTAACAAGAGTTGTGGATATTTAAGTATCTAAATGTCATTTTTTGAAAGATAAACGAAACCAATATCCATTATGAAATTAAATGTGAGATAGTAAAAAAAAGTCTAAAACTCCACTTCTAAAATGTAAGCTAAAAACACCTGAAATAAAAACATGCCACAAAAGTAGTGAAACAGAAGTATGCGATGCGAAGAAGGGCAATGATGACATCAAAATATACTCAGCCAATGAGAGTGCATTTTAGATTGCATCATCGTTCCTGCTATTTCAGTGCATCTTTCACCAAAATTTCATTTGTATATTTGAAATTAGAATGATTTTTTCTATAAATACTGATTGATTTCACGCATTTAAAAAAAATGCTGAACTTCCCAACTGGCACCCCTACACGCTTGGCACAGGCTGCACACCCCTGGAACCAGGGCAGAGGTAATACAGAAATGCATTTTTATAAAGTTAAGCTCATAATAAAAGTCATAAAATAGAAAAAATACCTCATTCCGCAATGATCGAGCAAATACAGTTCTAAGGTTTAAGCAGCATCTATAAAAATTATCCCAAATATCTTTCAGTACCGATTCATGCAGAATAGATATATCATGCACAGGAGCCAGAAACACACCTTCTACTGGATCCATATGAAGATACTGAAATAAAGTATTTTCGAAGCCAGCAACCACACTGAAACATAATTCATATCAAAGATGATGTGAATAAAGTATTTTTATGAAGTTTTTTCCAGTGAAAATAATATAAATTACAAAATATGACAATAAACCAAGTTGAAAATTCTTAAAATGGAATGAAAATTGAACATCTTAATTCTGAATGTTTTAAATTCAAAAATAACACGAAAAGTGAGTTAAAGATGCAAACACTGAAATAACAGAATTTGAGCATTAATAGAGCACTCAGTATATAAATTTAAAACATCAGGATATTTATACAACATTATTAATCTTCTGTTTTCAAAATCATTATATTTACAAACGAATTAAAAATGTAATAAATAATATCATTTAAGTAATGAACATTCAACTTAATTCAATGTTCAAATCAAAATTTTGCAGTGAAAAGACATCTTTCTAAAGGACCTTACTGTGGAGTATTCTCTTGAGAGCAGTTGTCATAACTCAAATGCAAAGTATTAATGTCTGAATTATTGGAAACAGCTCTTTTGAATGTTTGGCCCTAAAAATAAAAAGAACATTTTGAGCAAAATAACATTTATCACCCATTTTTTCATACATAGGCATACATGATACAATTTTACAGACAAAATGCTAAAGAATAATTCCATATTCATTGATACTTGAATTTGTGTTACAGGATTTGAAGCAACAATGGCTATCATCCCCTACTTCCAATTAGATGCAGTTCTAATCGTTCCAGAAAAACTTGAGCAGGTAGTTCCATAGCAAAGGTTAAAACAGTCCTTGAGAGTATTAAAACAATCCCAGTGGAAATTCAGAGGACGTCGAAATGGAAAAGAAACAATGATTGGATCCAAAACACTTGTTGCCAAATGGATGTAGCTAATCAATGTCGAAGTATATTCATTGATTTTACAGGATCTCAATTAGTAAAAACATCTTGTACACAACAACAGCATTCCATTTTTTAAAAAATCGCTTATTAAACATTAATTTATTTAGAGTACTTATAGGAACATTAAAAAAAATGCTTTTCTTGCAGTGTATTTTTCTTAACAAACGATAAAGAAATTAAGCACCTGCACATTAGGGAATTCTCCACTTCCCAACGATTCTGTTGTAGACCCAGTTGAAAAACTGTAGCTTCTAGAACTTTGTCTCATGTACAGATTTTCATTTGAAATATCTGAATAGCTGGAATCTACATCAGATTCTCCATCAGCAGGTCCTAATAAACAAATGAATGAAGCAATGAAACAAGAAGAAAATCAAATTCAGAAAAAAAGGACACAAGAAAAGTATACAACTGAATTTATTTTAAAAGCAACTACCAAGAAAGTAGACTTGCTAATAGCAGGACATACTGAATCCAGATTTTCATATTACTAGATATTACAAAATAGTATAACTTGGGAGAAATTGTACAGAATTTTATGCATATAAAAAAAAAAAAAGATGGATTCTGTTCCTGTATTTTTTTACCAAACCATGTTGTTTCAAAGCTCAAAAAAAGATTTCACTGGGTAATTTGAAAATTGGCAATGAAATTAAATCTTGAAAACAATTTTTTTTCAACTGAGCTATTATGCAGTTGCAAAAGGCAACAATAAAAGTTCTTAAAATATAAATACATACATTTTTTTGTAAAGGCTCATTTGTGAGTAAAGGATTGGATGTTTTGAAAAAAGGAATTTCTTTTAAAAATCTTGAGTCATTAATTCGCAATAAATCTATGGACATTGGATACAACAAATAATTAAGTAGTAAGGTCACAAAAATCTTGTATTAATTTGATATAATTATTCAATTACCCATAGCAAAAAGAAGTTGTTGTCTTTCTGCTTCAGGATCATCTGCTTTGTCAGATAATGTATCTTCCAGAAACTTTTGTCCTATTATGAATCATTCAAAAATGAGATAAGGAACAAGCATTTAATTAATTTTTCTTTTAAATGTACAAAATAATTTCTAAGAGAAATTGCTGTTTATAAATAACTGCTTCAAAGAAAAATTAATTTTTGAGCATGAAATAATATTTTCTAATGTACCGATGTTAGGAAAAAAAAATCTAAAGAATTAGAAGTTAACAAAACAGCAGAGTTAGGAGTTTAACAAAAAATGCACAGTATCTTTATGTAAGAAATGTGTCGTGTAGTTGGAAAAGTGGCTATTTCCAAATAAGAAAGATTATTAAAAGATAATAATAATTAGCTCTGAAAAAATTTCAATGGAAAGACTCTACTTTAAAGGTCAACAGAATAATGAAAACCATATATCTAAAAACTGAGTGATGAATTTTAGAGCATACAGCTTTTTCTTACATTTTGGAAAGAAACATAATTTTTAAACAATAAATAATGAAAGTAGCATTTAGAAAAATCGGCTTCTGCAAAGAGAAGGATAGTTTTACTTTTAAACTCTGTATAATAACGTTTATAAGTAATTTAACATCAAATTAAAGATAAATCAACAATTTCAGACAACAAAAATAAGTATAAAATATATGCACAGATGTCTCATAATGATCATGCATATATTAAAAATGGTATGACATTTGAAATCATATTATAGTGTTTCCCATGAACTAAAAAGAGGCTATTTTTGATTATATTTAATTCCATGGATGCATCAAACAAAACTACCTAATTTTGGAACTAAATGAACAAAAGCAAAAAATCAAAACAGTACCATCTTAACCCCCTTCGGGACGAGCACCACATATGTGCATTTCAGCTTGACTCATCTCAGGGCCGAGCGCTGCATCCTTGCGTTACGGCGGAAGTGCTGCTGTGGGCCGAGAGCCGCACATATGTGTTTGGCTTTTGGAACAAAATGTTTTCTATCAGATGGCGTTACTATTCATGTTTCTTTCAAAAGATTGGTCCCATCCATACATTAGTATTTCTTTCTCCGAGGTCAGATTGTAGTCGGCCACGTGTCTGTGAATCATTCTATTAGAATTATTTGATTTTTGAGAGTATAAACAGAAACACGTGCTGGCGAGTGTAAATAGAAGCATGTGTTAAAGAGCTCTTTAACTCATTTTGGAGTGATTGGTTTATAGTTTCTCCTCTCGCTTGGGTTGAGATTTTATGGGAGATATTCTGTCAAGGATTTTTATGCCTCTCTGTTTTATTTTTTCAGTTACTGCTAAAAGAATGCGTTAACTTTCCGAAGAGGAAATATATAAATTTTTAAATGACAAATCTATGGATTTTTCTGACAATAGTGATAAAGCAATAAATTATTAGAGTTCTTTAGATAGTTATGAATCATCAAATTCTGAATTAGAAGAGGATAGTACTAATATGTCGATTCCAATTCCGTCATGTCAGTGGAGTCCTAAAATAGAAGATTTTTCTGAAGGCTTTGAAGAGTTAATTATTACAATTTTCTTGAAGCATTTTATAATATTGAATGTAAATATTAATTTTTTCCTATATTTTTGAATTTTGCATCAATAATCTAGTGTTTATTTAGGTACTTTCAAGTACAGGGAAATACACTATATTTGTTATTATTAAAAATCAATTTTAATTAAACTTTTTTTATGATTTAGAATATGATATCATTTACCGCATATTTAAAAATGGTTTTATTTCTATGTAAAGGGCACTTTTTATGCATTATTATGTAACGCGCACTTTTAATGCGTGTTAGACTTAGCACGAGAAAATGCTTTGGCCGGTGGACACAGAATGCATTTGCCAGCTCTCGGCC
Source organism: Araneus ventricosus (assembly GCA_013235015.1). Taxonomy (NCBI): domain Eukaryota; kingdom Metazoa; phylum Arthropoda; class Arachnida; order Araneae; family Araneidae; genus Araneus; species Araneus ventricosus. The sequence goes on from BGPR01000072.1 coordinate 1,347,042, forward strand.
AGTGGGCACGTCTTCAGTGAGCGGCCGTCCCGAAGGGGTTAATAAAAAATGCTACACATAAAATAAAAACTTCTGACAAATAAAAGGTAATTTATTAACAATAGCTATGAGGTGCATAATTCAAAAGCGATTCTATTCTTGGAATAATATAATTAAGTTTATAACATCAGTGAAATAAGATTAAAACAATGTACTTTTAAGATTGCAGAAATATTAAACTGAAGTAAAACATAAGAATATCCCATATAATTAAAGGACTGAAAGTTGTTTCAAGAAACCTTACATTGTTTTGCTTCTTCAATATAATCATAGTTTCTTTTTACTTCTGAAATAAGACACAGTCAAAAATTCTTATGAGAAATAAATCAGTTTAACTTCATTAAAAAAAAAAAATATTGGATATAAACTTTAAAAAGGATAGTTGAATTGTCTAAGTGTGTGCCACATTTTTTGAGTATTTGTTATAGAATAGTTATAGTATTTCATTAGAAAATATAACATGTATTAAATAAACATTGCAAAGGTCTTTGTGAAAATGTATTTAGACATGCAGTATCAACATTAGATTCTGTAAAATGAGTCATATGACATAAGTGACCCATAATCCCATCCCATCAAATTTAATTCAGTGCAGTATACAAAGAATAAGGATTTTTTTCTTTTTAGTTTTTCTACAATTTATTTTAAATATGTGAAATGAGAGTGTTTGCAGCCAATGGATAACGTTAAAACATTTAATTTAATCCTAATAGAAAACAGAAATGATCTTGCATAAAGGCACAGAATGAATGAGGGGAAAACAAAGCACAACATTTTAAATCTATGCATTTAATTTTCTTCATGGAAGAAACAAACCTTTTTCAAGCATGACATTGTTTTGATTAGAAGCAACAGAAAATCCTTTAGAGCTTGCATTTAAGGAAGAACTGCTTGAAGCATTAGAGAAAATGGATGAAAACAAGTTCTTTTTATCCTTCAGAAATAGATGAGGAGGTGTAACAGGAGGTACACATTGATGGATACTGCAATATTTTTAATGTTATTTATTACTCGTACATTAATGCATGGTTGAAAACAAAGGCAAATCAAATCTTTAACCTTTAAATTTATAGACAAAAGAAAGGGGAGAACATATATAAATATATAAGAAAAGAAAGTACAGGATGGTGCCATTTTGAATAGTTCCTAATGTTAAAATGATTGACCTTAGTATTAAATTTAGTATAAATGTATTTTAGTTTTCTATAGCCAATGACGACTCAAGTTGACAGAACATAAACTGTTGAGAGTAGTTGAACCAAAAGTGAATGACAAGATAAAGGATTCTAATTGTCTTACTGCTACAAAAAGAGCTCCATAAAATAAACAACTTTCAAATGAAAGTTTTTTTTACACAGAGTATCAATTATTGAACTTTGAAATTAAATTCTGTTCAAATATACCAGCTACTTTTTAACAGATAAGGAATATATTGAAGATTATTTGCCTAAATGCAATGATACAACATATATAGTTCATTATACTGTCAACTTAAGTTATTGCTAATAAAAAGTAATCATTTAAGAAGAAAAAACACAAGTGAAAAAGTTGCTACTAATTGGTTTATAATGCAGAGAGTTAAATTGTATAGCCATAAAATATCCTACAAATAATAGGAAAAAAACAACACCAATACACAAAACACAATGGAAGTTTCACAGTGGTCACAGCTAAGTACATCAAGAACTTCTGGCTAGTACTGTATATTAAACACACATCATGAAAGTTAAGGTTATGTTGCCAGGCAAATTACTTCAAGTACAATCAAAATTACTCTGCATACCGATACAAAGTGGCACCTTTTATATGTTGATTATGGTAGTTTGAATTTCAAATTGTGTGTCTCAGAACTGCTTTTTGTTGATTTCATTCCCATACAAAAAAATCTAAATAGCATGCATCACACTTGTTAGGATGTTTGGAAGAATGTCCTTTGCTTTGATGTAACAAACACAATAAGCTGAATTACAGCAATGCACAGGACGTTAAAAAATTTTAACTAAAAATCAAAACTACAAAAATAACAGCAAAGGGAATTCTGAGCAAAAATAAATGAAATCATTAATAACAAATCTAACACTTACAGAAAATTCTTATAAATCAAAATTCAGTTTCATTAAAATCTTTAATTGGTCTGCATTTAAGATTGCATTGCTTCTAAAATAAGATTCTACTTTTTAACCATAACTAAGAAAAATCTCAGTTCCTAATATGTCAATCGGGATGATGTCAGCTGGTGAAAGAGTTCATGATCTAACTTCTTGTTAATTTTTCATCAATTAATGACAAAATCCAACAATTAAAAATTTATACTATTACATACAAATTCACACCATTATACAATAATACACAAAGTTTAAAGGAGATTAATAATATTCACATAACGAACATGCTGTAATTAAATTTAATCTCAAAATAAATGATAAGAACTTGACTTGTTATATACTTTCATAGGAAGACTTTCTTGAATATTATAGAAGAGGATTCCGAACCATGAAATTAAATATTTTGAATCTTTTTCATAAGTCCTAGAGAAATATAGCAATTTATAAAGAAATTTATGTTTTTCTCAATATATATATATATATATATATGTGTGTGTAATGATTTAGAAATTTTTCAATCTTTAAAATAAATTATTTTTAATGCCAGTTAATTTTTATTTACCAATGAATTACTTCTACTTCAATCCTATGATAAAAGCACTTCTACTTTAACTTAGAATCGCAAGAGTTGCATTGTTTTTAGAGCCTCATATTTGGGACTTTTCCCATTTTGGTACAATAAAAACTCACCGTGTCTGTGTAAAGGTCTTTTTTTCAATCATGTAACGCACTAAGTAACTTGTGCAGTTTTAGGTATAATTCTTTACTCCTGGCCATGGATTTAATATTTCAATACTCTTTTAAAAATCTTTATCATAGGGTACTCTACAACTAAGCTGATTATGCCTTACTTCTGAAATAAACTGTTCTGAGCTTAATCGACTGCAACTTCTTTGAATTGGAATACAACATCAATTGAAATGTTCTTTCATATATATAGATAAACATTTCTTAATGAATAGAAATATAATAAACAATAATTAATAGAATACAATGGAATTTTTGGAAAATGTGATTAAATTTGCTTAAAATTTTTAAAATCTTACTCTAAAAAATTGTAAATTCAGAATTGTGGTATTACCCTTTCCTTAGATAGTATCATTCAGATGGGTTCATATCTGTACAACAATCTAGTAAGTCAATGATTTATGAATCAATTATACTAACAAGGAGAGGGCACGACTTGGGAAATTCAATTCTGGATGAAACTTGGCATATTAGTAGCATACCATTAGGGTGTTCACCCATCAATCTAAAAAAGTGCGATGGCCAGCCAATTCGGAGGAAATGGCCCTCAAACTTTGGGCACAACTTATATACCAGTAACTTTTCTCGGGAAATCAGTGCTCAGATAGCTCAGATGTCAGCGCGCTCGCTTATCATTCGGAAGGTCCGCTGTTCGGTCCTGGCTGAGGTTTCTTTATTTTTATTTTTTTCAAAATTATTCCAAATTAAATTAAAAATTTGAAAAATATTTTAAATTAAAACTTTAATTATTTTTATGCAGAAAATAACTTTATTTATATGATACTTGAATTACAGATAAAATAATAATAAAAATAATATATAAACGGTAAAACAATTATAAATACATCTTTAATGGTGATAAATATTAACTATACTTAAAATTCTCATTCTAAATTCATTGAAAGTTTTAAATTATTGGGTTTTTATATTCACAAATTCTTCGTTCTTATTTTATCTTGGCAACAGTAGAGAGCAGATGTTAATATATTGAATACATATGCAGATGGTCCAATATTTTTAATGCTGGAATAAAAATAGCAGAGAGCAGCCGTTAATCTATTAAATGCGTAGGCAGTTGGTCCGAAATTTCAATAATTGAAAAGGGACCAATGGATAAATGGCTTTACGTATTATCGTATGAAATTCTTCGACAGTGCTTTTACTTCTATTCCTTTAGAAGCCCTGAACAAACGAGGTTATTCACCTTGGATTTTGAAGTGTTTCGCATTGCTTTTTGGTTAAATTAGAATAAGTTAAAGCAGAGAGTTAAAATATTCTAAAGTGAAAATGTCTATGGATTATGATACTGCTAGTGTGTCGGAGGTTGAAGATGGAACCACACAAGAATCATTATACAGTGAAGTGTCAAAGTTGAGATTAAAAGATGCTGTTATTTATTATCAAGGTTTACTGGTTCAAAATAATATAATTTCATCAGAATCTTCAGCTTCAATTTTTCATGAAGCAATGTTGATGGGTGAAGAAATTTTCCAAAATACTTTGGCCATCCTGGCTGAAAAAATTATTGTGAGTGATGCAGAACTTATTCATGAAAAGGAAGGTGTCAAGAAAGTTATTTTCTGCAGGAAAATAAATAAAGTTTTAATTTAAAATATTTTTTAAATTTTTAATTTAATTTGGAATAATATTGAAAAAAAAAGCGCAGCCAGGATCGAACTGCGGACCTAGTGAATGGTAATCGAGTGCGCTGACATCTAAGCTATCCGAGCACTGATTGCTTGTGAAGAGTTACTGATATATAAGTTGTGCCCAAACTTTAAGAGCCGTTTCCTCCGAATTGACTGGGCATTGCACTTTTTTAGATTAATGGGTGAACACCCTAATGGTATGCTACTAATATGCCAAGTTTCATCACAAATTGAATTTCCCAAGTCGTGCCCTCTCCTTGTAAGCTATCTAGAGTTACATGGAGAGGAATTGGTGGGCATCCGAAAAAGATATCTATGACAGAATATCTTTACTCTAAAGAACTAATGGAGAGAAGGTGCCTTTCTGGAAAATTTTCAAGTGACACATATTTATGCTGTATATATGGAAGGAAACCAAGTTCATCTTCAGATAGTCAACTGAATAATAGATAGTAACTGCACAACAACTACTGTTAAAGCATACAATCATTTAATCAGTTTATGAAGTTACTCAAGAAAGAAAGCAAAGAGCTAAAGTCAAAATAAAGCAGAAAAAACAGAAGCAATCAATGTAATACAAAGATTTTATAGCATCAAAGAAAATCTAGTACAGATCAATTACCCGTCTTTAAACAGAGAAATTCTCAATTACCTCATAACTTTCATGATAAATTTTATTAATTTAGCTCAACCCTTAAATAAACAAAATGAAAACACTTACATTTTTTCAATAGCAGATGTTATACCACAATCATGCAAAATAATCAAAGTATTTTGAACTTCTTCTACATAAAAGGGTTCAGGAGGAGGATACCCTTCAGCCCTGGAAACATATAATAAATTAACATAATTATCCCATATAAATTAATATCTGTAAAATAAATCTATTGGTTCACATTACATGCTTAACATTTTAACATCCTACATATTTTGCACAAAATAAAAAAAAAACATAGCTCTTATCATTCCTATTCCATATTTGTGAAATACAATTGATACATAATACATTCTTAATACCGGAGATTTTCTCTTATACAAGATAAGTGCATAGTTGAAATTATATTTATAACTACTTTCCACAACTACATAAAAAGTACAGAATTCTACATAGTTTGTTGACCTACCTATATTACCACATCAGCCGTACTTTTTTTTTTTTTAAAAAAAAGGTGAAATTTTGTAAATTACTAAAACTTCAGTCACTGGACCAACTAAGGTTTTCCAAGTTAAAAATAATGTAACATTTCTGTCATTCCCACTTTTAATTTGATTCAAAATAAAAAGTCAGCATCTAAATATAAAAATATAGACACTAAAAAATATCTGAATACATCTTTTGTACAGAAATGAACAGATGGTTGTAATATATAAAACAATCCACCATAAGGTGCTAAAAATAAAGTTTTCAGTCACTATTCCTTTGATAGATGATCAACTTAGAAGGGAAGTTATCAAACAATAATGACAGCTGCTTTAAAATTTCGATTATTCAAAACAAAAACAAGCATTAATTTATAATATTGTTACGAAGTTGTAAAGTTGTTTCCTTGACATGCTAATCTTGGCGACAAAAGGAATCTTCCAGAAAATTCATAAATTGTAGTCTTATTTCTACAAGGCATGGGAAATATCAAGAACCTTCTAGAGATTACTATGTGACGTCATTTCCTGTTGGAAAAAGTATAAAAGCAAGCTCTCAAACCAAGAGTGAATCAGTTGGAGCTTAGTCAGCTGGTGAACTGATAAGATATTGACTGCTATTGAAAGTGCTGTGAATTTATAAAAGTGATGCTTAGTTTTTTTTTACCCATACAACATTTTGTTTTTCTGGAATATTCGACAAATAAAGAGTCATTTTATTATTATTATTCTGCTTGTTGGTCTGCATTCATGTACACCCACCAAACAACTTTTGTAACAATATATATTTATATGAAGGTTAAAAGAAAATTAGTATTTTTAAGCAGGCATCTCTTTATTCAAGCGTCATCTTGCTACATAATCTAGGGTACTAGGCACATAATCTAACATATATTTGACTTAGATGTAGGGCTAACATATCTTCACAACAAAAATTTTATGCACATCGCCTTAAAAATTTATATTTTCATGTTAAACTACATAAAAAAATTATATTAAAGATAAATAATTATCATGAAAGACTATTAAATTAATTTGGCAGAGAAAGAATAAAACAATGACAGCCTCTTAACATTAAGTGTAATATGAATAATTAACTTGCCAAAACAGGAATGCACCTTCAAGGAAGTCAAACACAACTTTAAAATTATTAATATGCCAATAAATCTGAAAACATAAATTAACAAAACAACTTACTTCAGGGCACAACCACCAGCTTCCAAAATAACTGACAAAACACAGTGATGCTAAAAAACACAATTATGCTTTAAAAAATGTAATAATTTAAAAGAAATGAAAACAGATAATATAAACTTATTAAGTCATCAAGATACAAAATGACACTTCCATGAATAACTTAAAATTACTTGTATACAATTTAAAGGGATGTAAACCGATCGTTTGATAATTTAATTCACAGCGTCTTTTAAATGTAGGTATTTGTCAGACTTACACATGGCAATGTAAAAATATTGCATCTTTTACAATATAATACTTAATTGTTTTTAAAGGAATGGTAATTTTTGGAAAGACAAAACAATCAAGTAATTTGCTACAACATAATAAATTAATATTATGTATTTACATATTATAATATCCATATTATAGTGCATTTAATAGCATTATTTACTTAAAATACAACAGTAAAAATTTAGTAGAGATTAATTTTTTTTTCAAAATTTTCAGCAACATACAATCATTCATTAAAAAAAAAAAAATTAATGTAAATGCAGCCCTTTTGGGGATTTTTTTAATGGGATAAATTTTTTGAAAACAAATTCTTTCGAAGTGAATTTGATAAATTGGTAATACTAGCTCACAACAACTGATAGTCTATTCTATGACTAATAATATTTTTGACACTTATATTCACTTTCTCCTGAAATTGAAAGTTGGTAAACCCATAATAGCTCAGAATCTCTGTCCAAACCCTGATAAAAGAATTTAAATAGATACAAAATTTTTCATAAGAAAAACAGTATAGTGACCAAAAAGGAGCTTTGATATGCCTTCCTAAACAGCCATAATATATTATAAATATTTAGATACTTTACATGCAACACCTTTTCCTTTAATCATTTATTTTCTTATTGTGACAGATAACACACCACATAGTGCTTCTTGTTGATCAGCATTATATGTCAAATATTCGATTAAATTTGGCACATAAAACACAGTTCTTAAACAGTACTTCATTTTATTAGAAAAATCTGCAATTTTTTAAACACTAATCAGATTGGAGATATAGTTAAACCAGTGTACACTCCTTAGAGCTAGATTAGTTGAAAGTAAATAATTTATTTAGGCTTTGATGACGTTTCAATAATGTTTTTTAAGAAAAGATTTTATAAGTAAATAAGATAATTACCATAGCAACAACAAGTATAAACCATCTACCCTGCACTTCAATGAAATCGGGATCAGAAAAGTTGGGTTCTTGATGTCGGCTGGGAAAAACTTCATTCCATATAATAATTTCAGACACAGCTTGCTTTTTGGTCAAAAACAGAATGCGGTTATAATGAAGGAATAAATGAATATCTAGCAAATCACTCTTTGGAAGATGGTTACTGAGCAAATATCCCTAGGGATGAAGAAGACTTCAAAGTAAAATTCAAGTAAGACAGCAAATAAAAAAATACAAATTATTAGCTTTCTTTGATATTATGTAATTAAAACTTAAACCAACAAAAAAGAGTTTAAAAACATTACTATCATAATACTTTACTAGAAATTCTCAATAATTAAAAAATGAGTATAAAAATATCATTGACTTAATAAATTTTAATTTATCCAGAGAGTGTTTTAAACTGACTATAATGAATTTACTAATTTCAACACCTGCACAATTTCTATTATTATTGCTACATTTTGGAGCAAAAGCATACTTAATTTAATAATTTGTAAAATTGGATGTCAAATTTCATATCATCAATTTTACAAGAGAATAAAAAGCCAAGAATAAACCATCAGGACATCAACAAATTGTGATAAGAGTAGAATGAAAAGGAAAAAGCACTCATTTAAATAACTCATAAAAAACTGAATTTCAAAAGACATTCATGTAAACATATACCAAAGAAATCTCTTTCATTTTTCTAACTTATTGACTGTTTATAATATTAATTGATGAATCTTATGTGAAATATCTATTTAAAATAATATGCATTTTCAGATGTTTTTGTCTCATTTATTATGATAAAAGCTCAGTGGAACCAAGGTAATCTGTTTCAAATTTATTGGTTGCATTAGATTTCAATATGTCTGATGCATATTTTAATATACATAGTATCAAAAATGTTTTGTCCTATATCCGAATAAATTTCCATGGAATAGATTGAATAAAAATTGCAGAAGAGTTAATATAAAAATTACCTACTTTATAAAACAGACAAGAGCCAAGGATACTATAGATACGCTGATTTCCATCAAATCCTTCAGACTAAAAAAAACCCATCAAATATTCACATTACAATAATACATTTAAGAGACTTTAAAAAAATGTAAGGTTCTTTTAATGATTTTCAAGTTTGAAAATTGCACTGATACATGAAAACTTTTTTTGGCCATACAAAAAGACATGATCAAAATACGTCATGGTTCTGTATCTAAGCATAAAATAAAAGTATATGAAGCTAGATAATTGGCAATGAAATTGACATTTTAGTAGCCAAACAATATATAGTATCTTAGTGGTATTTAAAGAAGAAATGTACTCATTTTAGTACCCACAAAGTCCACAACTATGCAGATGCATTAAAAACAGCATCTGAAATGTTCTTAGTGCATATTAACTTTTATAAGTAGGGAGAAATACTTTATTGATACTCAGGAAAGCAATCACAAAATGCATTCATAAAGTGGACAATCAAATTGAAATAGTAATGACCTTCAAATAAAACAATACAAAATCCAATACACTAAATTAATGAAAAGTTAATTAATAAGGCATTAAAGTATATAATAACAATTTTAAATGCATAATGTTACATGTAGTTATATATATGCATGTACCAAAATGATTAATTTCAAAGCATTTTGTGCAATTAATGTAGGAGTCCAGCTAGCCATGTTTAGTGCCCCAAGATATATGGCAGTACGAATCAGTCGCAAGTAGCTTATATAACAATCTCTATGACTGCTCATGTGCATATATTCAGTTGTATCGAAGGAGTTGTGAAACAGCAGAGAGTCGAATCCTAGTAACAAGAGGAATAGGTTGTCTGCGTTTCAATGAAGAGAGCGCTCTAGCACAGTAAAATGGAGGTAATAGCTAGGAAACTATTAAACAGTTTCTTTATACTAACTCTAAACTTCCCCTCTCATTGTTAATAATTCATGTCTCCATATTGCTTGCAAGTAGTGATGCATCAATAAAGTAACTTAGTTTTCTACAGAATAACTAGTTCCTTCTAGATTAAATTTCCCTAGATATAACCTCTGAGCCTACAATAATGCAAGAAAGAGTTCATTCATTTAGAGTAGATTTTGATGGCGCCATCTGTTGACAGTATATAGAACTACATTTCAAGCATGCACAGTAAAACATTATTTATTACAAATGCTCATATTTCCCATAATATTCAAATTTTTGAATTCAAATTTTAATACAACGTTTCTTTTACATATTGTCAAGTATTCTGTAAGTTTCGTACAATTCGAAAGAAAACTCTGCATGTTATAATAAAAAAACATGCAGAGTTTGAAATTTTCAATTAAATACCGATTTTTACTTATATTCTGATAAATATTTTTGTCTCACTTTGGGTCCTAGTAATACTCCTCAAGCTCTTTAAAATGACACCAGAATCAACCTCCTAGCTAAAGGTGTTTCCACGCTACACTTATTTATAAGCTTACATAAAGCTCATTTATAATAATCACACACATTCGCCTACACTGGTACGATGATGTCCTAGGCAAAACAAATACTATGCAACAAACTCTTACAGATATGATCTATCCATTGTGGGGTCAACCATTCTTTCAGCATTATTAGTCTTGTAGTTATTAGCGATTCAAATCTGACGGTATTTTGTTACACAATAAAGTTTGACCGATTATCACTGTAAAGAGCAGAAAGATGTTTTCACGTCAAATAGCAGGCTAAGTTAACAAAGGGTCCACAAAGTCATTTTCCTTAGTTCATTTAAAAGACTATCTTGGTATCTCTCTTAAGCAACAAAATACAAGGTTAGTCTAAATGATTCATAGGGGTTTCAAAACACTGAGTATTGAGAGGTATATGACCTGCAAACACGGGTGATACATACACTCCCCAAGTTTAAAAGCTTGCTAGATGGCAGGCTTGTAGCAGCACTGTACAAGATGGTGACAATGCAGAAGAAGAGTTTTTGTGCGTTGGAATATGCGAAGTGTTCTTCGGTTACGAGCGTTCAGCGTGCATTCCTACACAAACACGGAAAAGCTGCACCTGGTTATTTGTAGTATGTACCAGAAACTTTCCAGATAGCAATTTTAGTTTGCAGCAATCTTGCTCTGCAAATCTGCAGCAAGTTTGACACGACAAGAGTGCAAACTTGAAACAAGTTATTACAAATGAGTTAGTCATTACAAGTCGAACTTGCAGCAAGCTTGTTGCGTCAAACTCATTGCAAACTATAGCAAAAACAGAGTACACGGACAAACCTCGGATTCGAACCACCAACAACTCACTTCATAGTCAAGACGCCTTAGCCATTCAGCCATTGGAACTCTGATAAGGAAAGATAGATTGGTGCATTTACACGTTTTATTTTAAACTGTTTTCTTGATTTCATTAATTTTTTAAATTTTGAGTTGAGAATATGATTTGAAGTCAAAGAAAGAGAGAGAGAGCGATTTTCGCTAATAACGAAAATTTGCCAGTGGAATAAATTATGAAATTAGGGTTCAAAAGTAATTACTTTTAAAAATATGGGACCAAATGTAAGTTATTGTTTTTCAACAAACATCAACTGTTTTTTAGGTTGAATTTAAAATTTCAACATTAAGAAAAAGGTGATATATAATTTTCTTCAAAGTGCAAGTTCTATATTTAGAAAAAAGATGGAGAATTTTTCAATTTTTTTTATATAAAAAGACCTAGTTAGTTTTTAAGAAATTATCATTGATTTATTGAATTAATAAAAAGAAGGATGGTCTGGGAGATGCTATTAAAAATCTAATGTTTTTTAAAATAGAGACAAAGATCAAAACTAGATATATACAACTGTATCCAGGTTAAGTGTGATGTATCAACCTTGCAGCAAACTTGTTTTGCAATTGAGGTGTGAAGTTTGTCATAATAACTTCACAGCAAACTTGTTTTGCAAGTGGGTTGGTCGATTATGCTTTGTTACTTTGTAGGAAGTTTGCTGCAAAGTTGCGCATCAAGTTTGTCATGACAAGCTAATATCAAGAAAAATCACACTTGCTGCAAGTGTGCGTGCTATCTGGGTTGGTGAGTGTATGTATATTTTCATGCATCACTCATCTTTGTACGTCATATACTTGTAAATAAACAGTCCTTTGAAACCTGATGAATCATTTAGGCTAACCCTGTACTTCTGCATTATCAACCCTTCGTCAGAGGGGCTAGTGTATGGCACAATTTGGGAGGGACAGCATATAGAGTATACACCAGGTCATTTTTTCCATCCTCTGATTCATATTTCTACCCATTTTTCTGAGTTTATTACTTTAATCTGTTCAGGAACCATAATAGAGAGAAATGGAGGAAAATAATGACAGATAAAATAGAAAAAGAAGAACACTTATTCGGCATATGTTGAAAAAATTAGCATCTCTCACGGAAAAGGCTCCAATTTTTCATCGATAGTGAGGTGGTCACTAGATCAGGGTTGTTGATTTTTTTTATTTTTTTTCAAAAAAATCGATTTATTTGATTTAAATCGGATTTTTTTTTAGTTAAATCAAGATTTTTTTATTTTAATGATTTTTTTAAAACTACATATATATATATTTAACATTTGTATATTAGACAATGAGCCCTACAGTCATAGAATTATATATATATAACAACATACCAGTCATTAAGCTGTACTTTCTTTTCAATAAAATAAAAAATAAACAAATTAAAAAATTTAATTTAAAAATGTAACAACTATTTAAAAAATATTTGTGAACTAAAATATAAAAATAATATACTTTTGAAATATAAGATTTTTCTTTTTCTTGATTATAGATATATTATTTTATATTAGAATATTGGAGAATTTTACACTCAGCTGTTCATTTGTTTCATTACAAACACAAGTTTTGAAGCTTTCTCTAATCCTAATCTGTTTCACTCAAAACATTAAATAAAAAATTTTCTAGATAAAATTTTAAAATTCAGGCTTCGAGGTGCATTGAGTCACTATCAGGACTACTTGTGTGCCAAATTTCATGATTGTAAGTGTGATAGATTCGTCTGGACATTGCGCACACGCTCACAAACATTGCCTTTTATAAGTATAGATCATAGTTTAAATTGTACCATGTATATGTTTGTATTTCTTTTGGAACATTTATATGCATTACTTAATTATCTTACATTTGAACATTATTGCAATATAAAAACTTTGTTGTCCCCAACACTATTTAGTTTTCTCCAGTATTAAAATGAAACTCACTGCATTTTACTATGTTCTTTCTTTGTGAACATGATCCTTTCACAATATTTATTTTATTTTATAAAAAAAAGAGCATCTCATACTTTGCATTTTATTGTGTTGCTCATTAGAGATTTATTTAACCTTTTTAGTGAAGTGTGCCAATTAATGGCACACCTAATTTCACTCGCTTCTCAACCGTTAAATTCAACTATAAATGGAAAATAATAGGTTTAGGATAGGGTTAATAGTACTCCTTTTAGAATGTATATAGCAGTCTTATGAAATTTTGTTTCGGAATAGGAATTATTAGAGATAAAGTTTGGGAAAATTCTTTGACTCGGAGATAAAAAAAAATTTCAGTTCTGGACGTTTAACAATTTTAGCAAAGTAACTCGAAAATTTTGCTCCAATATTCTTGAAGTTTCAATTTATAATTTTCTGTAAGATTCAACAATAATTTTTGAGTGTATCAAGGTGGCTGTATCTAAGGGGGTGACCCGAAAGGGGGACGACCCCCTCCCTCGAAATGAAGTAAGTTTTTTAAAAAACTTTTTTTGTAGATTCTATGCTTAGACAATAAACTAAAGCTATTCAAGATGTTTTCTCATCATATTTTCAAAAAATTATTGCGTTGTGAAGCAAAGGGTTAGAATCTAATTTGCTTGCGTTCTCAAAAATAAAGATATATCTAGTTACATCAATTCAATAAAATATTTTTCTATGTTCTATATATTCTTTCTTTAAATATACATTTAAAAATACTTTAAAATCACTATTTAAAGATACATGAACAATGTTATTTCATTAAAGCAGATTAACTTGATATTTAAAATAAAGTGATTTAAATTAGTGATTTTTTTAAAAAAATCAGTTGATTTAAATCAGTGATTTTAATCAACTGATTTAAATCACCACAACCCTGTACTAGATGTATAAAAATTTTTAGCAGTTTTCATTGAAAGAGTCAAAAAATCCTCTCACTCTAGCTAACTTATCAGTTTTTCTGCCTCTGTCCGTCATGTCTTTGAATATGATGGCAGCACACAAAAAACACTTAGATCGGAAATCAGAAGTCAGACTGAACGAATTGGCTAGACACCGTGTATTCGAGGGATGTTCCTATTAGGTTAAAGTAAGGGAGGGGGTTAAGGAGCAACAGTCAAAAATTCACAGCAAGAAATAACTCACTGGTATACTTTGTATGCCAGCCCTTCCAACTAAGGGTTAATGATGAATCAAAAAAGAACATTAGAAAACAACACTTTGTTAAAATCATACAAGTACAAAGATCTTATGTGAATAGAATATGAATTTTAAATAAAAAAGTTATGATTACAGTAAATTTTTTAAAAACTTACTGAACTCTCAAAATCTGATGATTCCAGTTCACTAAGAATATCATCGATTTCAGTCTGAAAGTTATTAAATGGATTCAAAATTACTCAAAGCTTATATTACTTATAATAAAATGCATAATACCTAAACATCATTTGAGAGCAATTTTCTTCATAATTTGTTTTAATTACATATGAATTTACAACTTTTACAGTAATTTGTTACTTTCGCTATCAACAGTAAACTTACAAAACAATTCAACTTCAAATTTAAACAATTTTTTTAATTTTGTTACAAGAAAATAGCTGTATAATTTATAATATTGATTATAATTCTATGCAAAGGTACTGATGCATATGTAGCATAAGAATGCATACATATAAAAAATAAAATTAAAAAATTATTTTTTCAATAGTGAAAATTCAGACTGACAAAATAAGCAAATGAAAATTTGAACAAAATGCAAGTTTAACATTCAAAATAGCTAAATTTCAAACAGCATATCACTCCAAAGCTGTACATACTAAAATAAGGAATAAAAAATTAACTACAATTGGCATATGCAATTCTTTAATATTATTTCATTTACTTAAAAAATGTAGCATATGTGGAAACGATTTTTCAGAGAAAAATGAAGCCACAAAATATTTTCAATACATGCCTTTAAATCAACAGGTAATGGAAGCCAGTGAACACTTGGTAGGATATCCAATAAATGAGATTCAAACATTTGCTTCCTTCTTGAATACTTAGATAGGTAATGTTTGAAAAAAATAGTAAAAAATTTGTCTAGCTGATTTTTAATATTTCCAACAGCAAAAGCTCTGAAATTATCCAATAATGATTATACAATTTATTATCAGTAACAAAAATTAATGGTAACTATATTCAGGAAAATTAATAATTTCATAAAGCAAAAATAAAACATTAAAAAATCTCTTAAAATAAAAGGTGAAAGCCACAGTCATCATAGAGAAAAATAAGCATTTCTAATGCAATAATATAATGTAAATTAAGTTTTCCTTAATCAATACAGTTCCATTGTAATAAATAAGTTTACTTCATATAGATAAAAATGTTCTATGACACTATACACTTGAATTGACTGAAATGATTTCTCAAAAGTATGAAAAATAATAGGTCAAAAATTTCAAAATGCAAGACAGTGGAAAAAGGCTTGATTGGTAATTTTTTTAAAAAGTGATTTTTATTAATAAACTTTGATATGGAAAAAATATTTTTTCTGTAAAAAAAAAAGCAGTCCTGCTGTTTCTATAGCTAAAAAGGATAAACTTTAGAAAAATACAAATTCTCTTTTCTATCTGCACTTCTTACTTGATTAAGTTATTTGTACATTTATTTTTTTAAATTCATTCTTTTTGCATTACAATAAATAAGCCAATTGCTAATTCTTTGGAAGTAAACTTCCTTTGAAAACAAATAGCATATTCAAATATCTGTTAATGACTAAATTAAAAGCAGAGTAGAAAAACTTAAAGGGACATTCAAAATAAAAATTGGTTTAAACTCTTTTGTAAACTAGGCAGATAAGTAATTTTGAGGTTTATGTTTATAAACTATTTATATGGTGGTATATATCATTCTATCATAAGTATAACTACTCTAGCATATTTAGAAAGTAACATTATTAGTATTTGATTCAGATCAGCTTCGATTTTGATTGAGACAAATCTGTTCAAAAGACGAAGTTTAAATATAATTTTGTATGATACTCATATTAGTGAATGAATTATTACATATGATTTTGAAACTCTGATTGCAATTACTCCCCAATAGAAATTGGAAACATTCTGAAAATATGGCAGAAATTAGAGATAACTTTCCAAACTCAGTCTTCCTATATGTGACTTTCATATGGTCATAATCTATTTTTTTTTGTTTCTAGCCTTATTAAAATAATATAAATGAAAGTAAAATACCAAAAACTAATATAAATAGGGAACATGTCAATAATTTGCACATATAAAAGCTGCATAAAAATGAATTTCAGAATAACAATAGAATGTTCACACTAATAACTAATATTTCAAAAAAAAAAAAATGTATTATACTGAACTTTTCTTTCTCTAGATAAGATGACTAAAAAAAACTGCTTACGATTTTAAAGATGAAAACTGAAATTTCAGCAGCTTGGCCAAGTTTGTTACAAAGTGTTGCGATTCAGAAATAGTACAACTAAAAAAAAAAAAAAAAAAAATGTTTCTTTTAAGCACTGAAGTACAAAATTAAAATATAGTTCTATCTGATGATACAACAGGTCAAACATGATACAACAGGTAACTGGAAACAATAGTAACAAATTGGTCAAAAAATGCTAAGAAGAACTGAAGCTAAGAAAATACATATCTAAATATTTCCTTAACAGTAAACAATGTATAAAAAACAATGTCTATATGCTACACAGTGCAAGCAGTTTTAAATTTAAAAAATATATACAGATAGTTAATGCATAAATACTAATGTTTTAAGATAACTATAAATAATGAAGCATTGAATTTTTATAAAACCAAGTTTTTTTATTATCAAATAACGCAAAATTAATTTGAAAGCTAAGTAATATGCTGGAATAGAGACTTTGCAAAATTCCATAAATGTTTTTGTCTGAAACCACCTTTCTTTTGCTAAGCTCTCCCTTTAGGCTTGTTTATAATAAAAATTTGCAAGAAACTGCTTTTAAAAAATTAGCAAAAAGCAGTCAGAAAAGTTCTTAATATATTTAGAAATACACGAAGTTAATTTTATTTACAGTAAAAGCTTAACTAACCGGCATGCTCGGGAAACGCTGATTTCCGGATACCTGAAAAGTCCGGATAGTTGAGTGTGATGGAAAAAATGGGGGGGGGGGGGGTTGGGAAAGCCTTTTTTTTAAGATTTTTTCAGCCAAATAATTTGTTTTTGTCATTTTGAAATGTGCATTACATATAATTTTCAAGAATACTTCTGTATCTTCCATAACGTATTTGCAAAACATATTATGAAGACTTTAATTTAACATCGATGATAAAAAAAAGTATGATCTGTAGCTGAATTTTTACCATAAATATATACATTGAAAAAATATAAGCATATAAAAATAGCCGATGAAACTGAAAAATATTCTACTCAGCAAGAATAATAAAACTCTTTTAAGTGATCATAAACAAATCCCAGATTGAATATCAAAACTAATTATCTTTGAAAAAATCGAAAGGGTTATTGCGCAATTCGCACTCCTGCACGAGATATTACGTAATCGAATTTAACATCTGCCGGTATTCGGAGATTAAATAAATAAAGGAAAAAGAAAGAGACTTACCAATCTGGAGTAACTCCCCCATGAGCTTTTTTTTTTTTTTTAAACGGTTTTTACCCTTTAAATTTTTTTTGGTTGGGCGTTTTCTTTTTTGGTTTTCGTTTTTCGACGAAAGGCAAGGAACTTTTTTTTAAATTAATTTTTTTGGTTCCCACTATTGCTTTTGACCCCTCCCCCCCAAAAAAAACAAGTCTGTATGTGTCACAGTACTGTATATTGCCTTATTGTTGTTGTTTTTTTCTTCCTTCTCCCCGTGGCCCCTCCGTGGGGAGCGGACGTTGCATTCCAGAAATAAATTGTCCGTGTGAATGGAACAGTGCATGCTAAATTTTGGAGTGTGGATGTAAAATTTTTAGAAAAAACTCATTTTCTAATTTTTCCGGTTAGTTGAGCTTTCCTGATACTTGAATGTCGGATAATCAAGAGTTTACTGTATCACTATTCATTAGAAGGCCTTTCTATAGTTTTATATTGGAAAAGAATAAAGGTAATTTTGGTTTCACAACATTCAATACATGTTTTATCTGTACACTAAGTTCTAGAATATGAAAAAAATAGCTGATGTTATGAATTCAATTAAAATTTTATCTTTATATGTATTTATTAACTATAATGCATTTATTATAGCAAAAATTTATTATTACAAGATAGGCATATTATATGTTTTTAAAACAGGATGAACATATAAATTACATACCATTTTCCAGGAAAAGCCAAAACAAATGTCCCAGTTTCTTCTTTAACAAAACTAACGTGAACAAGTTCGCCTTGAATGGAAATACTACAGCTTAAAATAAAAATAAATTAATATAAAAATGGTGGCAATATAGCCCTTAAATGTAAAAGCTACATTTTCTAAGACAAATCTGCCAGAAGATTTTCTGCAGATAGTTCCCTCTAAGCTAGATACTATTCCAGTTCTAGACAATATTTTAGGATATAATGCAGTAGCAGAAAATAGTATGTATTTTATCAATCACCAAACCTTTCAACTGTGCATTAACAAATTACTTCCTTCCTCAAGTGGCTAACCTTTTTCTGCTTAGAAATTTAAGAAGAGAAGGGACCAGCGCTTTAAATAAAAAAACAATGTAGAAATACTAAAAATAATTTAGAGACCAAAATTTTCATTTCAATTTTTGTTTAACCCTCCAAGCGTTTTGCACATATTTTTTAGTTTCTCATATTGAGTTCAAAAGCAGATAATTCGTGTTTATATGTATAATTTCTTAAACTACCATGGATAAAATATTCTTAAGAATTCAGAGACTTGATTAAACACAATAAAGATCCAATTATTCACTTTAAAAGTAAATTTTTAAGACTTAAAGCAAGCATATCAAAATAGCTAACCGCTCAGAGGGTGAATCAAATTAAAACAATTCTGATTGTGTGTCATACTGTTATGAAAATAGTGTAGGCATTTTTAAATATTTGCTTTAAATATTAATACCCTTTTCCTTTTAAACAGAAAAAAAAAATGCTCTTTAATGATGAAAAAATTAGCCCCTTCCTACTGCAAAACCATTCTTCTAATTTTACAAATTTTAATGTTGTAACACAAAAACTCATACTGAAAGGAACATTTTAAAAGCAATCAGTTTCCCAAGACTCAACATAGAGAGGCAGGAAATGAGATGGGCAATATTTAGAAATTTCTAAATAATAATAAAAGGAATACTAATATTTTGCAAGCTCCAAAGTTATAAGTTTTCATCCAGAGAACCTCTTCAATTTCTAACAGAAGTATATCAATTTACATCTGCAGGTCCTTTATCATTGACCAGCAAAATTGGATTTGTGGTGTCGATTGATACTATGAACATTATTGAAGTTTTCTTTTGGATAATTGTATGATCTCACTGTGTTTAAGGTAATTTATTTCTGTTGTGATGCTTGTTTTGCAGTCTGCATAATTGCTTACATTATGTATAATGTAAGCATTTTCAAATAAATTTATGCCATAATTTTAAACAGCTTTCTAATTTCACAAGTTGATATAAGTTGCAAGCCTTCACTTTTCCAATTTATATAAAAAAGTAGTAAAAAAATGAAATCTGAAAAAATGTTCACCTTGATGTGTAAATTGTTTAATTTTGAAAATTAAATAAGTAATAATTTTTTTCTTAACATAATATGAATATTTTAGGTGTCTAATTTATAAGGGAATTTACATACTAATGATAGTTATTTTAAGAGAGAATTTTAATTTTAAAACAACAAATTTTATATTTGTTTTCAGGTAATAAACTTCCACTAACACTGAAATTTAAACTTCTGGAGTCACTCATTATTAAATAAAAAAAATCAAACAATCTATCTCAAATAAAAAAAGACAACCTTTTTAATAAGCAAAAAGGATTAATTGTATTGCAAAACATGTTTTACACATCATGAAAAATAATATAAGGTACATTTAATGGTTTAGAACCTTTTAAAATAATTTATTAAGCATAGCATTACAGTGAATTGAATAATTGAGTGAAAGCCACTTATTTTCTATTAACACTATTTAATTTATACCTTTTTTTAAGTGGGTATAGAAGTGATGTTTTTACATTTCCTAACCTGAACTTAGGAATAAAGCACAATCTGGTTCTATTTCCACTCAGGTACAGACAAAGGAAAAACTACAAGACTAAAAACAAAATTAAGAAATATGAGCATCAGCAAGCAAGGAAATGAGTGGACAAATGTTTCACTACCAGTAAACTCTTCAAAAATATCATTTGACATTCAAACAAGAAACAGTTAAATATGGATGTCTGTACAATCATGTAAATAGGGATACATAGAAGAAATGCAAAATTGTAAAAGCTTCACATATTATCCCTAAATATACTTTAGAAAAGTAAATTGGCAGAACAGAAGCTGCAGTTAATAAGGTGTGAAAAGAAAACTGTAGTGTGACTTCGAATTAATACAAATTTTATTTGCTTTGTGGAATGATATATATGATCAATAACATACTTAGGTTAAAAAAAACTGTTGAGAAACTTTTAAAAAAAATTGAGAAACTTTTTCTACTAGTCATTTTTATCTTGTTCAATTTGTTTACTGATAAAGGAGAATTATATGCCTTTTGATTTACAAACACTTTCCTAAAAAATTAAAATAGAATGACATGCAATACATATGAAAATATTATATATATCAGCTATGAAAATGAAAATATATTTCAGAAGTAAATATAAAAATAAAAAGCTTCATCATAATGAAGATATTTTTTTCTTGAAAGGAATATACCTTAAGAGAGGTGGTGAAGCAATATCAGATATCATATGACTAAGAGTAATGAACATGCCTTTAAGCTGGAAAAGAGGTGTATCTTCACTTGGGAATCTGTAGACTACACCTTCCTAAAAAAACAATAAAAAATGCAAAAATATAATTTGTTAAATTTATATATTTTAAAAATTCATAAAATTAATAACATACTTTATCCTTTACTTAACTTCAATACTAAGCAAGGCTTGATTTTAAAAGGATGACAGCAGCACTATATCATTGGATATTGATAGTCAAAAAATAAAATAAAAGCAACACATATAGCGATTCCTACAGAGGAGAAACAAATTACAAAATAAATCTTCAAAAGAGTCCAGCTTACATTTCCAACAGATTCTTCTTCGATGACTAGATAAAAAATGCCATGAGGGATGCATAGCAGCTGTGATTTTGCTTCTTCTATTATGTCTGGGTTTCCAAGAAGCTCTTCAAGGACACTATCCTGTTATTTAAAATATATTAATTATAGAGATAAAACAATAAGTAGGAAAAACTAGCAGTTGCACGAACAATTTATATGGTGCTATCTATTCACTTTCCAATGAAAAAATAAAAGAATCTTTTCTGTAGTTAAACATTTAGAAAAACTAATTCAGTTGTAGTTTCAACAACTCTTTCACACATAAAAATTTCACAGACAGATGAGGCAATATTCACACGAATTCAGTACCAACAAAAATTGAGAGATTATACATTTTTGTGTTTAAAAAGAAATCTTTGACAACGTAAAAATATGACATTTAATTCTACTTCTTACTTAAAAATTCCTATTTTTAATAATGCTGTGTTGGTTGATGAATAAAATTATACATAAAGACATTTTAAGAATCCAAAGCTAGGAATAATGAAGCATGATCGTGTGTAGAAACAGTGTCATGAATAGGCATGCCAATGAAGGAACAAAGTTCTCTATGCTGTTACATTTGGAGTCTGGCACAGTCTATCATATTACACAAACAACTTATTTAAATAAGTCTTTTTCTAATTAGAAATTTTCAGAAGTTACTAATTAACTTGCTGAATTTTACCTGTTGGAAATAAAATAGTACTTATTCTGTTTATCAAAAAGACCAACAATGAAAAGCAGTCACCATTTTCAAAAATCTGATAACACTAAAATACGGTCCTACAATTTATAAGTCAAGACTACAACAATATAAATCCTTTACACACCCAGCAGAAATTATAACTATCTTACTGATTGATACTAGCTTCTTTTCATCCATCAGAGGTTGAACTAAGATTTAAAATGAACCTAAAATTGTGTCTCCTCCAGGATTTAATACTGACAAGAGATAATCCCACAAGAAACGCAGGCGAGACAGACATATTAACTTAAGCTCAAAAAGATATGAAATACAATCAAAATCACAAAGCAAATCCATAAGAAAGAAATGGAGAGAAATAAAGACAAAAATCAAGAAATAATAGATAGTATACACTTAATTTGAAATGAAGAGAGTTAAAAAAGTACCTATGATGAGTGGTGCCCAAGACTTATTAGGGAATTTGATAACAAGCAGGATTATTTAGGAAAGCTGCAGAGGGGGTGTATAGATTCATGTAAAATCATTTCAGAGTAAACAAATCACTCAGGTAACAAATGACCATTAAACCAACATTTAATTAAAGAAAACAAGTAAACAACAAAGGAACAGAAGGAGCCCACATTAATAAGCATATTCACAAAGCTAGTCTTACATGAATTAAAGTAACAAGATCAAACAATCTTCCATAAGATATTCTATAATTTGATGGTATAGGATTGAGACTGGAAAGTGACGTTAATATTCTCTTTTCACTTGGAAATTATTTAAAATTTATTTCATAATGTTATGAAAGGTTTTGAAATCATGTATTACAAATGAAAACATTCAAATAATACCATGTATAATCACAAGCTGAAGCGCCAAATTCATTAAATAAGAAAGATATAAAAAAATTGTTTATTTCTGAAATGAAACAAAAATCTCTACTAAGAATAAAAGAAAAAGTCTGTGTGTGTATCTGTTGGCAGTCTACAGAACAGACAGTTAAACTTAGAACTACCAAATTTGGTACAGATATACTTTGGAGGGTGGGAATGCGTACTTAACAGCCATTTTTTTTCAATTTCTTAATCAAATTTTAATTATTCAAAAATTAAGCGAATTTTGGCTGTTTGAGGCCGTGTTTTCATGGATAACTTCCAAAGTAATTAATGCTTGAAAATTATTTTTATACCATTTTAAAGTGTGAATTTTCACCTTTCTAATGTTGTTAGTTTCAACTCTGTATATCATTTCAGCAAATTTTAAAATCTTTTTGAAAGCATTATCTATTGCTATGAAATCGGTGAAGGTCACGGAATGGATAACACCCCTCGCGGACAAGGTCACGGAACATTGTTTCCTCTAGGAGGGGAGATAGGTTGCACCTTTTTTTCTCCTTCTTCGAGATGACGTGGAAGCAATTCGCCTGTACCAGGAGTAAGGGTGTACAGCAGTTGCCTTTAGCAAAATGGTTCAATACCACAAAAGGTTTTCCCCCTCTAAATTTAAAACTATTTTTAATTGATTATGTTAAGATAAATGCTGATTTTTTACAATTTTCAAACATTTTAAACTCCTTTTATGCATAAACCACTTCTATTCCATTTTGAAATGTGACCTTTCCTCTGATATTAAACTTAATGCTATGCGACTTTTTTTAAAGAATTTTATCAAACTTTTATTCCTGTTTCAAATTATACATGCTTTACCAATCCTTCAACAAACTCAATTAGAATACCAAAATCAGAGCGAAACAGATAATGAAACATCAAATTAAAAAAGAATTTAAATAGCTTTTCGCTGTTATAAATGTTTTTTTATACATAAATTTACAATGTTTTCTGATATATGATTGATGATGTTTTAAAGACTTATACCATTTTATCAAAATTAAATGGTATTTCAAATTGTAACAACAATTTCAAATTAATATTTGTGCACAAGCAGCTAAAAACTCATTCATTTACTGTTCTCTGAAATTTCATGTACGAACTGGAAGCTTAGAACTTTGAATTTATGCATCTGTATTTCATTTTTAATTTTGGAACTAATTGTTTTATCTAAAATAATAAAAGAAAAATTCATTTTTTCATGACATTTTACTTAATTCATAATAGTCACTTGTTTGAGTTTTCAGATTTTTTCCCCCCCCTTCAAAAATGACAGTTATTGTTCAAAAAAATTGAAAGCGGAAATAATTTCTTCGATAAATATCTTTATTTACAAATTATTAACATCAAATAAACAATAACAACTATTTCAAACATCCTATATATGTTGCATTTCTTGATATAATTGAATCATTTTAAGTTATAAGCTATAATATGGGTGAACCAGCTGGTCACCGAAGGCGGCTAGTAAGTATAAAAAAATATTTACAAAATATATGAGAATGATACTTGTTTAGGTTAATTGCAGAGAAAATAAGAACTGTTTATATAAAATACACATAATAAAGTATTTTTATCATACTAGAATTAATATAAATTATAATTAATGAGAAGAAGAAAAATGCATTCATTAACTGTTAAGTAAATTGTTGGCAGGATTATCAGAGAAAATCATCTTGAAACAAAAAAAAAAGTATTTTAGTTATTTTATCAACTGAAATGACAGTAGTTTGCTTTATAATACTTACATGATCAGGAATACTGTCAGATTTTAAAGCAGTCTTATAATATGGAGAGGAAATTGATAATTTTACCTATGAAACAGAAAAATGTGTACCATTACTTGCATTTGAAACATATTAAATTTTATATCAGTAAATGTGAATATAATGATGGTTTATAAAGAAATAAACACATTTCAAAATTGTAACTTCAATCAACATATTTATAAAAGAAGAAGTATCAAACAATAAAATATTAAACAAATTGCTTGATATCTTGAGACAGGAATTTTCCAATTATTACTGTCAATTACTAAACACAGCTCAAACTTTTGATTAAGTAAAAGTCAGAAATTATAATGTATTTTTAAATCCTAAGTCTACTAGCTATATTGCTTTTAAATGATGACAAGTTGCATCGTTTTTGACATATTCAAGAAAAAAAACCTAATAAATGAGAGAAGTGAAAGAATGAGTAGAGCTAGTATCAGTATCATGAGTAGTAGCAACTGTAAGATTAATGCACTGCTTTTTGAACTAATAGAGCGCACGAATCACCACAGTTTAAAACTAGAAAATAACCCAATTATAATTATTTGCATAGAAATAGAATGAAGTCCAATAACTAGATAATGATTGTTATTTCCTAAGCACATTATAAAATTGCATTGCTAATCAAGTGAAATAACCTTAACAGATATCCAAAATATTTCCCTCATTTCTCAAGGATTGTAAGAAAATACAACAAAAACATATGTTGAAAAAAATTCCTTATCTTAAGCACAATAACATCTTGGTTAAATTTTACTCTTCGGTGCCCACTTACTTTGTTCCTCTTAGGATCGCCAATTCTTTGCCACCAAGAATGGAGAGGAACATTGTTTTGGTTACGCAATGATGATTTTAACGAGTGAGATGTGCGCATGCATGGAAATTGAACTTTTCATGTGTGTTTGTCACATGGCGTGATATTACGATTCATTTTGATTGGTTTGTTCTGTTGATCTGTTTCGAATGATTGGTCGATTCAATCGAATTTGTTTTATCAGTTTGATTTTTGTCTGATTTTATTGCGGTACGTGCGCTTCGTACAGCTGTTGTTGATTATGGCATTGGTTCCCTTTCGAGGTGTGTGGATCAGGGATTGATAGCAAGCGGATACCAGTGCCCTAAGTGTAAACAGCAATTGGGCAATTAAAATAGGTATGTAAAGTTTTAACTACACTTTTCTCGTTTTTGAACATTTTCATTCACTTTAGGTTCAGAACTCTGTATGTTATTCTGTGTTTTCACTTCTCAATGAATAAACGAAGATACTAGTGTCCTGCTTTGCAGAAAGCGAAGCCGCTGATGCTTTTCAAGTTAAAAAGAATTGCCCAGTACACGCTTGAAATGCAGGAGGCATTGCATGCTCAATCTCTCCTTTTCAAATGAAGCATGCGCAGTAGAGCAATGAAAAGCGCACTGCGCATCCAAAACAGTATTTGGTGACAGCAAATGAAATTGCGCCAAGAAAAATTGGCGAGAAGCAAGTGGGCACCGTAGAGTAAAAGTTTACCAACATCTTAAAATGGCAAATGAGATAAATCAAATTCCAACTATGATTATTCACACAGAAATTTCCTCCATTTTTTATATCCATTTCTTAAACATCACAATGGAATTTAATTTGGTCTTCCTTTGGTCATTTCCTTGCTGTAAGCAACCAGAATCAGGATCAATGACACATGTGTTCTGATCAGGAAAATGAGAAAATTTTATATGAAATATGTTTTAAAAAAGTGAAATAAAATTCAAAAATGGTTTATTTAAATTAATATTTTTGATTTTATATAAGCAGAAGAAAAGAAATCATCATCTACAAAAAAAAAGAAAAGATTTTTCTAAAATTAGGTATTAGCAGCACCTCATTAAAACAAAATCACTTTCTGTATATTTAAAAAAACACAGATAAACTTAAACAATATCCAATAAAATGAATAAAAAATACTAAGTCAAAATTCTTTATTGAATAATGTTCAAAAGGTGTATATGAAAGATAAACTCAGAAACCACCTATGAATCTTAATCAAACCATATGTTTTAAATGCAAACATATTTTTCAAAAGAGGGCCTAAAGAATTATTTTCATAGCAAAGAAGAGCATAAAAATAGTTTATGATTGGTCAGAGTACTTTGCAGCTCAAACAGTGGAATTTTGGAAAGCTACACTCTTTCTTAAACTGAGAAAACTTACTTTGTGTGCTAATGAATGGGTATGTTTAAAGAAAAGTCATGATAATGTAATTAATATGCATTCCTACAGCATGAGCCAACATACTAATACAATAGGCAAAAGACAGCTTTCGACAAAAGTTTGAATTATGAAAGCAAATTTTACTAAAACACAGTTTGTGAAGTTTAATCCTAGAATGCTACCCTTTGAAAAACTTACGAGAATGGAAACCATTCGTCACCAAGATGAAGTGTGCATAAGAGTGTTTAAAACCTATTTTAAAAGCTAATTAGAATCAAAGTATACTACCTACAGATGATTTCATGATTCTCGAACTTCAAGTAAGCAAGAAAGTATAATTTATTTATTTTCAAAGCAGTCTTTACACATATTAGCATGATGTTCTCCGAACATTGCTCTGGAACATGTTTGACAAAAGTTGAGTGTCATTCTGTGCAAATTGTACAGACAAAATGCACAAATGTTTCTTTTTTTACTGTCAGATTGTTCGGGAGGCTGAATGTTCAAATCTAATTTCAACAGTTCTCTTATAATTTTTCTTGTTGATCGAGGCAAAGTTGGTATGTTGAGACACTTCTTCATCCATGGGGCAATAAGATCTTCACTTAGCTTTATTGCGAACTTTTTAATCAATAATGCCTTTTTGGATTTTCAAGTCGTATTATGCACATATATAACATGTGAATTCACTAAACTGATATTTATCATGCCATAAAACACACAAAGAGGCCATCGGCGGGTTTTTCTACTACATGACATATTGTCACACATCTGATCCAATGTGTCTACGGCCCCTTTTGGGGAATTATTAAATTCTATCATTTCCGGTTTCCTACTTTGATTTAAGTTTGGTTTTTCATGGAATGTAGACAGAAGAATAACACACTTATTTGGTTTTGTTTTATGAATTATAGGACTTTTATAGGACAGAAGAGTTTTCGCTTTGTCAAAACAGTGCATTGCAGTTCCAATACTTTGAGAATGCAATTGTAAGAGTTCTGGAGGAATTTCTCTTTTATTTTTCCAGACAGTTCCTAAAATTGTTAAATTCATTGGACTCATAAGAAATTTTTCAGCTGAGGGTATTGATGTGAACCAGTTATCCATCATGACATTTCTATTAGTCCCTTGACTGATTCTTGTTAATCCTTCAATGAAGTAAGATGCTAGAGGAATACCTTTAGTTTGAGTATTCAAACCCAAATAAGGTATTGCATTGATCATATAGTTCGTTCCTACATAGCACATCATTACTATTTTGATGCCATATTTTGCAGGCTTATTTGGTGTGTACATTCTAAAAGGACACCTTCCTCGAAAAGCTAATAACTGTTCATCAATAGTAACATAGGATCCTGGTTTATAAGAATCCATACAACTCTTAATGAATTCATCATAAATCTCTCTGATTAATGCAAATTTATCCTTTTCTTTTCTCTCTATTTTAGTTTCTTTCGAGTCAAAACGTAGACAATTCAGCAAAAAACGGAATCTAACTTCACTCATTCCAGCTTTGTACCGCTGGCTGCATAATGTTGTATCAAATAACTCATTTGATGCTAAATGATTATTTTTCATAGCTGCTGACAGAACAAGTAATCTCAATAAAGCTTTAATTTCGTCAACACAGGTTTCCGGTACTCAAAAATTTTTTTCAGCATAACTTTATTTTTTTTTCTTTTAATTTTAGAATTAGTATGAGAAACAATTATTTCCAACACTTGAGGAGTAAAAAAATGATTCAAGAGGAGTGTAATGTTCTTTTGCCCGAGTCCTTTGGTCCTTGAATAAAATGAATAATATTTTAAGATACTGTCCTTGTGTTGCTTGATTTAGGAACAGATGACTACTTAGACTTCTCTTTACCAGTGATGAATTTTACCGGGGTAAATAATAGACTTCTCACATGACTCAAAAAATTTTGGAATTTTTTCAATTATTTTAGCTTCATATTTCAACTTTATATTTTCATCTTCCTGGGTTTGTTTTTCAAGCATTGTTTCTTCTTTATCTTTATTGTCAAATGATAATTCCTCATTTTCATCTTTGTCATTATCTGTGAATTCATGATTGGTTAACCTGGAGTTTACGGTGCCCGCGTACTTCGTTCCTCTTAGGATCGACAAATCTTTGCTGCCAAGAACAGCGATGAGAGAACGTTTGTTTTGGTTGTGTCTGGATGTTAACGAGTGACAAGCGCGCATGTGCACAAATTGATCCTTTCTTCTATGTCTTGCTTATCAGGCTATATTGCGCCATGTTTCGATTGGACTGTTTTGTCCAACTTTTCGATGCAATTGGTCGATAAATTCGAATTTGAATAAAACTTCGTTTGGAATTCTTCGGATGGAATATCAGTTCAGTACCGTGCATGTTATTCTGTGTGTTTCGTTTCTCAATGAATAAGCGAAGCTACTATTATTCTGCTATGCTGAAAGCGAAGCCGCTGATGTTTTTTTAAGTTAAAAAATTTGCCTGGTGCATGCTTGAAATGCCGCAGGCATTGCATGCTCAATCTCTTGTTCTCAGGTGACGCATGCGCAAGAGAGCAATAAAAAGCGTACTGCACATCCAAAACAGTATTTGGCGACGGCACATGGAATGGCACCAAGAAGAATTGGCGAGAAACATGCTGGCACTGTAAACTCCAGGTTTACTGCTCTTTTTAACAGATCCCAGATAGCCTCAGGTCTACCCCAAAAATTTTCTCTGTGAAAACGATTTGACATCTTCAAGGCAACACAGAAACAAATCTAAGTCGGATTCTGAAAAACAAACAATACAGCTCACCATTCATCTGTGAGATGAATATTGTTCTAAAAATGCCACATGCGGAAATATTTCGGTAAGAAGGAATGTCCTTATCTGTAGTAGCCAAGGTCATATAAAGGTACTGAGTCGCACATTCCATTTCCTGGTTTAGGGGAGGCAGGTCAAGGTTATTTGTTATGGGCTTTGTCCAGGAGATGAATAGGTAGCATTCTAGGATTAAATAGTAATTAAGTGCTTTAATTACTACATTCTAAACAATTAATAAATGAGAAAGAAGCCATTAACTTATCAGAATGATATCGAAAAAAGGGTAAGAATGAAGTCAAAAAAATTTTTAAAATAAGGTTTAGGATGAAGTTTTTTTTCCTTGCCAAGTAAACCCCATTTCTACTGTCAGTTTATTAATTTTTTTTAAATGTGCTTTTTAAGTTTTGATAAAGTTGACTATTTTCTTCCTATGGTAAAATGAAATTCAGCTGAGAACTTTAAAAAATTCACTTATTTAAAAATATGACTTATTTTAAATGAAAGAAGCAAGAAACTCAACAATTTATGTATAAATATAAAGCTGCCAGTTTTTTTTTGTTTTTTTTTTTAAAAAACATAATTGATTGCTATTGAAATATTGACTTTTGCAATTTTATGCAACTTCACACTATTAAAATTTTTAAAAAATCATAAATTATTTTAAATAAAAAGCTTGAAAGCTATTTGGACACATGCTGCCATGGCTGAAAATAGCAGTGAATATGTTGAATGTCAATAATGAAAAAGTTTCAAATTCTATTAAAATAAATGAATAAGATTATATCACAGAAAAAAGATGAGATTTTACCCTTGATGGTAAAGACAGTCCTTTTAAAATTTCATCCAGATTATGAAAATTGACAGTTATATCATTTATAGACATCAACCAGTCACCTAAAAAAATAATATGGTTTAACTTTTATGTAAAAAAAAAGGTATACAAACCGATAGAAAAAATTCTTCATTCATGAAATTATAATTTCGGATCAAAATATTTATAACACATGATTATGTACTAAAAATAATTAACAAAATAGTAAATGAAAGAAAATTGCCACATACTTGGTTTTATATCAGGTACATCATGTCCAGGCACAAACCCTAATATTTTAATTTTATTTTCCATAGGCCAATGGCTTGTCTCTTCAAACAAACCAAGTTCTAGTCCGAGTAATTCTTCGCATAGCAACACTCGACGACCAAGAGTTTGCTTTGTAGAATCTACGTCTATATACACATCTCTGGATGGCAGTGAAAGAAGTGGATCAAGGAAAATGTTGTCACCAATGTTATTATACTTATTTTGCTTTAGAAGAGGGAAAGATTTCCGCACTTTGCGTTTTCGCTTTTTCATCCATTTTTTAAACTTTGCTGCAGGATTTAACTTGGATTTTCTTTGGTCATTTGCTTGATATAAAGATTCTGAATCGGAATTAATGACACATGCATCCTGGTCAGGAAAATGAGAAAAATTTGGTTCTATATAAAATAGTTCACCTCTTGATCCCACTTTTTCTAGCCATGGAAAAAACTGAAGCTCACTGAAAAGAAAAAAAAAATACATAAATCAAACCAGTAGAGAAAATCAACAACACTTTAAAATGGAAAGCAATGACGCTGGCAGCCAAAAGTGTAGTAAGAAAGTGTATTTTTGAAGTTTGATCACAGAACAAAACCTGTTTTTTAAACAAAGATAAATTCCAGAGGCTATTTTAGAAATTTGCAATGTAAAAGGATAATACAGTCATCCTATAATGTAATAAAACTGCAAATGATTTTAAACTAAACTGAAAATTTTTAAGATTATGATTTCACTAATGAAAATAGTTAATTTTTTAAGCACATTGTTATTATTTATGTGTCAAGAAATTTAAACTTTTAGCTGCAACAAACAACTATTTGAAGATATGACTGATACCATCAAGTTCACACACCAGCACATCAATATCAGTTATCTTGCTGAAAAAATTAAATTAGGAAACTGCAACATTGATATACTTTTGTTCCAGATATTAAGATATATTACAATACACGTAAACTGGGTTTGGTAATTCAGTAATGTATATTAAAAGTTAAACAATGGTATGAATAAATATAACTCAAATGAAGGAAACTTATTATATTAAAATGTGTATGTTTCTGTAAATAGGAATACTTTTTTCGATGTATTTTCCTGATACTTAAAGTTAAATATTAACCTAAAGGAAAATTATTTACTTATCTGTGTTAATATAGCAGGGACAGAAATGTATACCAAAATTCTTAATACAACCATATATTATAAAATGAAACTTGCAGCTAAGATAGTAACTGAATGATTGCCCTTTGCTCAGTTTAAAACTCAAAGTATTATAAAAGAAGAAAAAAATATCATACTCATCACTTCCAGAACAACAAGAAGATCCGCAGCTTTCGGAATCGCAATATTCTGATGAACATTCTGAATCGTCTAAGTTTTCAGCCATTATTAAGTAATGATGGTACAAAATATCAATGAAAAGAATTAATAAATTTCGAACACCAGTATTTTGAATACACGATTGATGTCGAACAAACGGAAAAATTGTAAACACTTCACGAACTTGTCGTATGCTTCATTGAACACGGTAGGTCTTACAGGACATAAAAACAAATCCACGCGCTACAAACTTTTCAAATGAAAATATAATGTGCAGTAGATGTCAAAATACGAGAAATCGCTCTCTGCGCACGCTCAGTAAGAAACTTCTACTAACAGATAGCTACGGAAAACATCCCGTGTGCGCAAGCGCAATTTACGCTGGATAAACTAATGGATGATATGACTTAGGTCCTAGAATTTTCAAAATCTGTGAAAAACGAGTTTTCTTGTTTATTTTGGATTCACAGACCGTTTTCAGGTAACTCTCCAATTGACAAAAGGAATATGGAGGCCTTTCTAGGAGGGTGCCATTTTTTTTTTTGTCTTGACCGAATCAGATCGGCAATAATTTTAGCCTGTCTTTTGATGGCTATTTTCATCTTTTTTTTATTACAGATTGAAAAGAACTTTGGAATGAATAGGAGATAA
This sequence comes from Araneus ventricosus, assembly GCA_013235015.1. Classification (NCBI taxonomy): domain Eukaryota; kingdom Metazoa; phylum Arthropoda; class Arachnida; order Araneae; family Araneidae; genus Araneus; species Araneus ventricosus. The sequence goes on from BGPR01000072.1 coordinate 1,379,982, forward strand.
TAGCCTTTGTTGCTGAAAATCCCCCAAACCCCCCAATCAAATCAACCCTCCTGGGCAATCGCCAAATCCATTTGGAATCTGTTCCTGCCAAGAGCTCGACCACGCAGTACAGGGACTTAAATGTGAACAAACAAAGCAGAAAACTCATCCATTGAAATTAGCTAAATCGTTTGGTTAAAAATTTAACCGTCAGTGATAATCTAAATTGTATGGTTAAAAATTTAACCGCCAAATAAACCTTGGAAGTCGCCAAAAAGAGCGATAAAGAATAATTATGGCAACGTTTAGACAAAATTAGGCTCTTATTTTAAGTAAACATCGAGCGCTACACCACTAGGAACATTAAATTAAATATTTTCAAAGTATTATTAAGGTATAACATTAACGGCCTTATTCACCAAACCGGCGGTTAAACAACCGTTCACGTAACCAATGACCAACGGTTAAAAATTAACAGCCCGTCATCGGTATTCTCAAACGTCAGTTGCGCGACCAACAGTCATGCCAGCTTTTCCTGCATTTTCGTCTCCGAGATGAATTTTCATTGGTCCAAATATATCACATGATTAACAGCTGACTTGACTTGGCGCGTAATCGCTCTGTTGTTGTTGTCTACTGGTAATGAAATTTCAGATTTCAGCCATGATGAATATTCCAATAAAACATTGGAGAAGTCTAGTGACAATCCCCATAGAATCGCTTGTAAATAAAAATCCCTGCCCCATAATGAAGGTTTTAATGGAAACAGGTTTTCATTGTCTTTTTACAAAAAAGTTCAATTCAAAATGAATAACTTATTTTAGTAACTCATCTAGAGACATCATTATGTATCTTATAATTGTAAACACATAATTTTGTGCAGAATCTTTTCAACTGCCATTCCATTTTATTGGTTTAGAGCACAAACCTGAAAAGCAACATCACTGCAGAAAGCTTTTCAGTTGCTTACAGTGCTGAATTCAGGGGGTCATGGAAATGGGTAATACAAGAAAGTTTTTATATTACAAAAATCAGTCCTGTAAAGCCATCACCAGTCCATTGCTCCATTCGTTGTCAAATTTGTCACTGATCTGCAATTAAAAAATGTACTGTAGGCAATATAAGAATATTGAATAAATTTTGAAGTTCAAGTGTACAGTGTTAAAAAAAATAATAATAAGTTCTCTAAAACAAAATGACTCTCTATTCTGAAACATACTAAAGTAAGTTTTGTTTACATAAAGTGATTGGCGACTTGTTTTCATTTAACAACAACTTTATAAAAGACAATGTAGCCAACGTATATAACGTAGCCAACTTTCGAATTTTTTACCAGCTGCATATATAATTCAAAAGTATCACATTGTTACCTAGGTGGTGAATGATTGCATTAATCGGACAGTACAGAATTGAACAAAACATTTTCATGTGTATTTAATTTTAAAAGGAAAAAAATATTATGCTAGACATCGGTACTTTATTCAGCAAATAAATCCATGTTTTCTGAAGGTAACAGTTAAAAATAATCTGAATATTCACGCGCATAAATAATTCAGAACTATCAAATCATGGTCATTAGTTATTAAATTGAGCTGAAAGCAAAATTTTACACAATTAAATTAAACATTTTCATGCGAAATTATTTGATTTAAAAAGAAAAACATCATTCTACAAATAACGATATATTGATTTAAAATTCAGAAGAATTCTTACAATTAAAAATGTTTTATTGATTACCCTAGATGAAATTCACATGTTAGCTTATATACATACCAACACAAATATTTAACTTATTTTCTTTCAAAGAAATATCTGAATAGTTTTTATTCAATGACTAACGATTTCAGTTTAAATTCAGGAAACTAATTAATTCACATTTTCATTATAAACGACATAAAATAAATCTTTGTAGAGCAATGTTGATGTAAAATCTCCACTATCGACTGAATTGTGCGAGCGGTAAACAGGTGGTTACATTTTTTTATCAGCCGATTTGACGCAGTCAAAAGGGAGAAATATGACGGCTGGTTTGGCGGTCAGAATACCAAAACGGCAGTTAACCACCGTTTTACCGCTGATCATGGTTTAACCATGGATGGTGAATAAAGCTGTAAAAAACTCGACTTTAAACATTAATTAATATCTTCAAACAGAATGTTGAAATTTTGAAGATTCCCATTGACTTAACATTATCACCGGAAGTTGATGGGCCCAGCAGTAAACCTACTTTACTGCAAATAAACAAAACAGAAAACACGTCCATAGAGAGCATATGTCTGATATGAAAATTGAATTGACTGCAACATTCCATCTAACGAAATTAACCCTAATGAAAAATCTCAAAATTTATAGTTATATTTATATAAATTAATATCAAGCCCGGCCTTCAAGCATTATAAGATACGGTTTTGGAGCCTCTTTCCAAAATGGGTTCCCTTTGCCTAAATAGCGCAAGATGCTTTACAATATTGCTACGATGTCTTCATGATATTGTACAGCATCTTTGTGCTAACAAAATGGTGATGTGGAAGTTTGGAGAGGAGGAGCTGACTCAGATGTCATCCTTTTCGTCTGACCACGATTTAAAATTGCGATATCCATCCTCAAATAATCTTTATGTAGTTTCAAAACGGGACACTAACCTAATCAACCAACCTGCAAAATTAACACCATTCTTGGGCGTATCAAGGCCGTTTGATGATATTTCTGTGATGGTGGGAAATACTCTACCACACATTAACAGGAATTCCAAGTATTAAACACTACAACTTTCCAGATGTTTTCATTTGTCCCTTTTTTTGTTCGCTTAAGCGAATCTGATCAAAACAATAATATTTCTTCTTAAATTTTAAAAATGCTTTAAATAAAATAATGCAGACGGCTTTGTACAGCAAGACTATATAATCTAGATGGGTAAAATGAACAAAAATGTGAAGAAAAAAGCGATGCTTGAGTTGTATTAATTAAATATCAACAGGGGATTTTTTATAAAACTATGTGGTTTTTAAATTTAAATTGCTCATCATTTTTAAAGATATTCCACTGATTACTGCAAGCCAAGATGTAATTTTGAGCTGTGGTCAGGAGTGGCGTTAGAGTTCGACCGACGGGGGGGCACGATTTGCTGTACAAGGGAGAGGACGTAATGATGACCCTCTCAAATTTTTGGCAGATCTTTATTTATCTACTAGGCGAATAGCCCGTTGCGTGAACGGGGTACAAAAATTTGCCCCGACGGGGAGCACAGCTTCCCCAACAGGAGACAGAGTTTCCCCGGACACCAATGGGGGGGGGGGGGTAAGGAACGGTTCTTCACTTGGCGTTGTATTCTTCAAATTTTTTCCTTATAACAAATGCAGACAATGTATTCGAGATTCTGAAAAACACCACTCCAGCAAAAGCCTCTGTAGAATAAATATTTGAACCTGTAGTCTTCCGTTCATGACGCCGAGACTTTAACAATAGAACCCAATAGTTTCTTGGAAAATAAATATTTTTATAATCAGTATCCACCAGTAGTGGAAGTTATTCTCGTACAAAAAGAACGTTGTATTTCACTTTCAAGGCGGAGCAAGATACAAGAGATCTTTAGCTTTCAGACACATAATGATATAAAAGAATGTCGACATTATGGAATTTGGATTAATGCAAGCTATTTGAAGTTGAAATATTATTCGTATTAGCACAAGATGCTCTACAATATTCATACGAAATCTTTACGATGTTGTGTGGCCAGGGCTGACCCAAACAAAAGAGGGGCCTGGTGTAAAGTTGATTTGCGGGGCCTTGTAACAAATTTCGTAAAACAAAATAATGATTTATTGCATTTGTTGTGTTATATTGGTGGGTTCGTTGAATAATGAGCTTCATTTGATTCACACATATTTAATGGACGTTCACTACACTTACACGGCACAGTACATTTAGATAATTACACAGATCATTCTTATATCTTTAAATACAGGCATGCATAACGTTCTACCCGTCCAGACACGTTCAACAACAAACTCCCGGCGAGTCTCGCAAAGTCTCGAATACCATTCGGGTTCAGTTACAATTAACTTGTGTCGCACAAGTCTTAGACACCACAGCATTTTGGTATTTATTACATTGCTCAGATTGGAACAGGACTTAAGGAATACCTGAATATAATTTATGCGTAAGGAATATAGGAAATATTATTTTAAAAATAATTTTTGATAATTAAAATAAATTTTAACTTTAATATGTCTAATGAAACAAAGTTTAATTGCTAAAATTGTTAAAAACATTATCCTACTCTAAATCAATAATGAAGTCAATTTAATAAATAGTTATTAAATAGTCAAAAATAATTTTAAAAAGGCAGAAATATAACCCTTCAGCAGTTGCGCGAATGTACAAGGTAATTATATCGTGTATCGTATTGTATATTTATATCGTGTTGTTTTACAAAAATAAATGCAACTTCTATTTATGTAATCTGTATTTATTAGATCCATACTAAATAAAGATAATATAAATAAAAATTTCACTTAAATTTGTAAAAGAACGTTATAAGCAAGTAATACGATGCACTATATAAGTATCTCCTAGATATGCGCGACTGTTGGAAGGTTAAGTAATTCAAATATGCTATACTGAGTAATGTAGTGTTTTACTAGATAAATAACAGTTCGAATAATATTGGATTTCAATTAAACATGTACTTTTCTAGCCTTTATGGAGGAAAATTCATCAATTAATCCATCAAATTAATTTTGTCAGAAGTGTATCTTTCGATGCTAAGAAATGCAAGATCACTCAGGCCATCTCCCATGGTTGCTAGTAAAAATGACAATATTGATATCAGTTTACTGAACGAGCGTTTACAGCTAGCAATGAAATTGTTAAAAGTATCTGAAGTGCATTTCTCAGATTTGGGAAAACATCCTTACCGTACGAAGGTATAAAGGTTAAAACCTCTAGAGCAGTTTTTGAACAAAAGAAATATTAAATATTTTTACAATTTTTGATTCAAGTATGAAGACACACAATTTGTTATATGCTTCCGTTATTGTAGAATGGGGACAGGAACATACCGAATACTAAATACGAATTACTGTAAATATATTCCAGAGAGAGAGTATAAACTCAGATAAACCTATAAGTAACTTTAAATTATGCAGAGGCGGCTCAATCATTGGGACTGCAGAAGGTTCGAATATTTGATGCAGATGCACATTAAATCATTTGATATTCACATTTTGAAACAGCAATTTGAATATGATAATTAAATTCAAGCATTCCTATTTAAATGAAAGATAAAATTCCTTTAATTATTTTTTGCGAACTCATGTTGTAGAAATGTGTGCTGTTTTCCTGATTTTATGACGAAATATTAAAAATTGTTGAGTTTGAAAACTTTCTGTGTTTAAATTAAAATTTTAAAATGCGAAATTAGTTTCAATCAGAGTTTCAAAACATGAAAGTTGAAGAAACTTAAAATAACTTTAAAAATTATGCAGTCAATTGAAAGAGAAAGTCCCTTTTCATTTTTTCTGTCGATTTAAGATGTCAGCACGTGCATTTAGGATTGAAATAAAATTTCATACCATATGAATGGGATTTTTTTAAAAATTTAGATTATGAAGCGAATTCTAAAAAGTTGAACTCATTATTTCTTCATATTTAAAAACAAGTAAACCAAAAAGATAAAACTGAAAAAAGATAATCACCTGATCACAAACTTATTTACAATTATTCACAACCTAGTGATAGTTTCAGTTTTAAGATATTTAAATTGAATCAATCTTCAGAATACTTCGTATATTTTAAAATTTACCCAAATAATTTTGATATGTAGTTTCAGAAAATAATAAAAGGTTTCAAATAAGTAGCATTATATAATGAAAAATGCGCAATGTAAAAGTGTAGAAAACACAAATTGTCGTTTGCTAATAAAAAATCTTTTATCTGAAATGTATTCAATAATAATAAATGGCAAAAATTTTGAAATTCAAAAACAAAGGGGAACATACAATGTTTTTTCAATTGATAACCTATTGTAATATTAAAATTTTCTTTTTGAAAATATAAAAGGAAAGGTTGTTTAATGAATAATTATAAAAAAAGAGACAAAAAATAGGATACCTGAAATTTGTCTGCAAGAACAAATGCAGAATATTTTATTTTGCTACGCTTGATACTCCGAATGCGAACGAACTGTTCAACTGAAAATTAAGCTTCCGAGAAGACTCCTTGGTTTGCCCGTCGTGTTTCACCTAATCCAATATTTCAGATTCACTGGTATTGGTTAAACTCTGAGGGATAGATATAATAGACTACTTTTTAGCAAGTAAAGCTTGAATATACGTGCTTCATCATCTCTCAGCTGTCCTGCTGGACACAAGAGGAACATATTTGTTCAATTTAGAGCTAGATAAGCAGAAGATAAAACATTCCTCTAGAGGTGTCTCTTTAAGTTGCCATGGGAAAGACTATCTGTTGACCAGTACTGGAACAGATGTGGATCCCCACACAAGTCCCTTACCCTCAAAGTAATAGTCTCGGGAACAAGGAATGTTTTGAATGTTATTACCTGCAATTTATCTTCAAATCACAAACACCCTTTTTGTGATTCCCGTTTCCCCCGCGATATCATCTGCTTCGGAAAACAGGCTTAAGCCATTTCCCGAAAACGGCAGGACGCATACCTCTCAGTCTCCTGTTTCTGCAATTTGTTTGGGTAGAAACAAATAAATAAAAGCATTTTCATTTTGCAAAAACCGTGAGCGGTGCGGGGCCATTCAGAAAAGCAGGGCCTTGTACGGTCGCATCCTCTCGGGCCGGCCCTGTGTGCGGCATTCAGAATATCGTGGAGATATCATAAAATATCTTGTGGTAATAGGGATCATGTTACTGACAGTCAGGCTAGGTACACACGGGCGACATTTTGTTACGGAACTATTATGTCTTTGTCGCACTCTCGCACGCACATTTTTCACAAGTTGGCGTTGGCCAACTTGTGAAAATTATGCACAAAAACCCAAAACGCTACAAATTCTTTTGTGTTTTTCTCAATTCTCTTCCTTACAACATAGATGAATTGTTTTAAAATGTTGTCAGGATTTAATTTTTTTCACGGCGAACGGATATGTATTCATGATTGATTACGAGAAAATTTTGCTGTGAAATTTTATTTTTCCCATACACTTCCCTGCATTATTAATACTTCCTTAACGCATTATAAACACCACAATTTCACTAAAGTCTTCTTTCATGATGGAATAAAAGTTTGGAGAGTGGGGGTGCCAGTTGTCCGTTCTGTCTTCGTGTAGCTTCAACATGGAAAGTAAATCTAAAATAAATAAATAAATAAAAATAAAATCTTGCGGGTGGGTTAGATGCATTCTTAATTAAAATTCAGATGTTCAATGTTAAAATTCAGTTCAGATCCGTTGTAACATCTGCACTCCAAAATCTGTGCAGCTTCTTTACTGGAATAAAGATGTCAACCGAACTTACGGAAAGTATCCTTTTTCCAACTTCGGGGATGTATTGTTGTGAGAACTAACCTACTCGCCCCCTGGCGGACGGAAGAATGGGAGAGACGTTGAATGGGGAACTTCAGCATCTTTTTTATTTTTTAAATCGATTTAAAATTCTTCGAAACGAACAGTAACATTAAAAAAATTTTCTAGTCAGTTTTGCTTTCTTTTAAATTTGCAATCAAAGTTCGCCTCTCAGAAAATGCGGGGAAAACGATCTTTTTTGGCGCGAAACGGGTCTGACGTCAAAGTTGCCAGACAGGGAAGACACACTCCCCCTTCCCATTCTCGCTCTATAGAGATTCTCTTTTTATCTATATTTTCCGACTATCGCATCAGATAAAACAATGTCGGAAAGATACAAGTATTGTATTGTTCCTAAATGTCGTAATACAACTGTAACGGCACCCGATAAATTATTTATCAATGTGCCAAAAAATTATGTTATTCGCAAAAAGTGGTGTAAAGCGATGAAGAGAGATCCGAAGCTAAATCCGGAATTATCAGCAAGCAGCGTTCGTCATGTCTGTGGAGATCATTTTGATTGAGTTATTAATCTATATTATACCTATTAAAATTGTATATCATGAAGCACCGTAAATTCAGAATTCAATATCTTATTTGCTTTCAAAAGAAGTATAAGGTGAGGGTAGAAGCAAAAAAAAAAATTAAGATATTTTAAAGCAAATAGTTAAAGTTAATTAGTTTTTTCCTATTTGATTACATGGAATTAATTTTTTTATCCTAAGAGTAAAAATATAGAAGACCCCACCTTCTTTAAGAATATTTTTTTTTAAAACTTGCTCATGTTATTTTATAGCATAAATTTTTTCAATGGATATTCGAATGTTTCTTATATTTTTTAAAAAATTACCAGTACTATTGAAAATTAACAAGAATATCTTAAAAATTAGTTTAAATTCACGACTTTTTTTGATAATAAAATTCATTTTCATTTGTAGTTCAACAAAATAATTCGCAGAATTAACTTTTGATGCAAAATAAATTCTTTATATTCAATGAATGCATTAAAATCAAAATTAGTCTTCAAAAAGTTAGTTTGCTCATCAATTATTATAGTTGAGAAAAGGTGGGATAAATTTATCTCATCGTGCATCTCGAGTTTGTTGATGGCAGCACTTAAATTCCTAGATCAGTCGCATTTGGTCTGGTTTGAATATTATTATAAATTTATATAGTTTTTTTTATATAATTCAAAAATTAACTAACATAATGAAAAAAGCTTACTTTGCAGTAAAGAAGGCTTACTACTTACACATACTTTGTTCGCATCTTTTCTTTTCTTTTTTTTGCAATTTACGAAAGTGGTTACAGTTTTATCATTTTTAATTTTTTAGTGTATTTCTTTATATAAATTATTTTTACCAGATTTTATATTAATTAGTATAAACTAGTATTTTAAAATTAATACTTGTACAAAGGAAATAATTTATATAGTAAAATAAAGCGTAGTAAAATAAAACTATATAAAATTAAATTAATTTTTAATAGGCACAGGTATGTTTTTTAAAAAAATGCCGTACCTGAAATTATTTTGAACGGAACTTCTGAAATAAATAAATTCCTGTTTTTTTCCTGTAGACATATGAAATTTAATACATCATGCAAAATCAGGTTCTTATCTTTTCGTTCTTGCTTGTGGAACAGAAATCGCGGCGTCTTCTCGGAATGCCCGAAGGCCTATCTGCAATTTATTGTTGCTTGATGGTTTCGAAAACATATCCTTTTTTCCTAGGGCGAAGCCTTTTCTGTATAGTATAGAGCCCTGTTCCGGTAACTGAATGCATTCAAGGGAAGGCCAAAACAACTTTTCTTATGAGGTAATTTACGAGCCGGCTTTTTGTGTCCAGTTTCTTTGTCGGAACTGAATAATTGCAGACACATGTACTGACAAAACATTTGTGTTACTTCCCTTGTAATAAAATAAGTAAGCGATCAGGATTTTACTGATAGAAAGTGAGTAGCTTGCTTTGTTCCGAAGCTTTCAAAGAGATCCATAAAAATACTACAGAATAGTGTGTCACATTTGAGTGCTGATTGTTGGAAAATCTGTGGCATTCAGAGAGATACACATTCTTTCAAGGCATTTTCAAATAAAGGGCTGATGATACGATTCGCGGAAGAGTCTCGGGGAATACGGAAGACCATTGATAGGCGGTGGGACTATGTCATCCCACCCCTTGTGAAAAAAACTAAAAGCAGAAAAAATTCTTTATTTGTAAAATATTTTATTTTCAGGTGATAGGACAACTATGTATAACTAGCTAAAAACTTCACTTTTAAAATGTTAGCTGGTACAAACGCCTTGATTCAAAGCAGAGTACAGAACTAGCGAAAGAGAAGTATGAGAAGGAAGGCACCCTTGACGTCAGAATCTACTCGGCCAATGAGAGTGCGTTTCAGATTGCATCACGATTCTTGCTATTTCAGTGCATCTTTCGCTCTCAATATTTAAATAAATAAATTTTTCAGTAAAATTTCACTTGCATATTTGAAATTAGAATGATTTTTTCTACAAATACGGATGACTTTCACGTGTTTTTAAAAAATGCTGAAGTTCCCCATTGTGTGGGAGACCGATGCTGGGTGATGGAAGGAAGCGAAATGGCACTCCTGCCATGATTGAAGTTTTCCCTAACAATGTTTCGCTCGGTTTATATTAATTGATATGTTTTAAATGTTTTGTAATCTGTGCATGTGTGATGTCCAGTTTGTTATGTGTCTTGTGAGGAATAAATTTCTTAAAAGACACATGGTGAAGTCCTTCTTCCCGATAACACACACCATCGGTACACCGTCTCTTTGGAAAGGAAAAATAAGGCAAGTAATTTATTTCTGCTTGTTAGGAGAGAGTAGCCGAATGTCGACCGGCGCTTAGATCAGAGCAGTAGCATAACTTCTATTCTATTAAATGTTTGGACTGTAAAATAGGCAACTTATGTTGAAACGATGTATATGCGGTTTGTGGAATCATTTTTTAGAGAAAGCGTTACATGATTGCAGCCAGAGAACAAATGTTTACATTTAGACATCCCCAATTAAATATTTTAACAAAATATCAAATCTTTATGCTGCTTTAAAGTAAGTAGCAAAATATATTATATCCTCAGAGAGGAAACTTGTTTGGTTACAATTTACTGTAATAATTTTATTAAAATAGTTCAAAGATAAGGTTAAGTGATTTTTTTTCGTTGGTGTCCAAAAAATTCCCATATTGGACCACAACAAGAAATTGTCTAAATTGGGCTGTTTAAATCAATGGACTATTATTTTGAACTAGAGGAATAGACTAAAAAGCAGATATAATCACTAGTAGTCCTCATAAATTGGAAATGGAATAAAATAAAGCAAAAAGAGATAAAAGTGCTTTAAAGACGTCAGATGTTGGTTAAAAAAGAGAAAAAATGTAAGGTCATGCAGTTTTGTCTGATATGTGAGGAAACCAAGGCAAAGAAGAACTGATGCCATGCATAAAGCATCATATTTGGATTCATACACTGTGTCCTCGTGTGAATTTGAGAGCCAAAAATATTTTTGCTTTAATTGTGCATAAAGATATTGGTAGTCCAATTTGAGACACCAGTGGTCCTGTCTGGGCAACCACTTTCTTTAATTGGACCGATGACGCAATTTTTTAAAGATATTTTTTCCTTACAAAAAATTACAAAAAAAGTTAATTATATTGTCTTGAAAATAATAAACTGCAAACAATTTTACTTCTTGTTTTTTTATTTAAATTATTTCTCCGTCACAGTACGTTAAAAACTATCCAGGTGGTCCAAATTCAGTAATCTTCCCCTATTAGGAATAACTTATATTTGGAGACAATAAAATTGAATGAAGGGTTTAAATGCACGTTACCGAGATATTTTAAAAGCTATTTATATAATGGGGAGATTCCATAAAAAGGATTGAAAACTTTCTTGCGAAATCAGATTTGTTAAAATCATCGCCACTTCCACCATAACTTCGAAGACAGAACTGTAAAATGAACCATCAGGAGTTTGGGAAGTAAGTTTTTAGGTATTACCTAACATCGAATTCTACATCGAATTTCTAAGAGGACAAGTTTTTATCGTGTTCAATGCGAAGAATTTTCCAAATTTGGTTAATTTTGCAGTTAAATGAAAAGGAGTACTTTCTTTTCATTATCAATGAATTTTGTGACTTTAGACAAAAGTGCATTTTTGATGATTGTGCAACGCGTTAACCTTACTTACCTTTATCATATTTGAATTTGCAGGCTGGAAAAGTTTAATATTTTCAATATTTCCTGAAGATTAAAAGGCAATTTCATTCGCTGACTGATTGTGATAATGGCAACAAACTATAGTAATTGACATTTATTAATACCCTATAAACAGAAAATAACTTTCGTTACATATGGTATTAAATGTACGAAATGATTTATCAAAAATACTAGCTCCAAATATTTTTTCCTGTAATCCATTTGAAAAAATATAAATGCAGGTAAAAATACTTTACGTGTTACTTAATTCCCACAGATAACAGAATATACGATCTTGATAATGATGTGCAATTTCTTGGTTAATCCTGCCGTGCCATTAAGCGAGTAATTTCTTCTGACAAAGATCTACAAAAAAAAAAAAAAAAAAAAAAAAAAAAACACCCGAACGTAGATGGAACGATAACATTCGTTTTCGCGGGTCTTAAAGTTTTTCCTATAAAGAAGAAAAACTTAGTAGAACAGAATTGTACAGTACATGGAAATAGCGTTTCATCCGAGGGTACAACATATGTCTAAATTACGGTTTATTCGCAAGTAGAATACTTGCTAATAGCATTTTAATAGCAGGTATAATAGCAGGAAATAATGCTTAATTCGCAGGTACAGTACTTGCAGATAACGTTTTCATTGTAAGTCAGTAGCTGCAAATAAGCTCATCTTTTATTCCATCATTTTTAAAAATCTTCTTCAAAATCCTTAAATTTTGCGTGGTACAGTATTAAGCAACACCGAACCTAACTTAACCCGTAATCTTGGAATATCAAAAATTATCATGTATGAAAAACATTTTTTTGAATCACCAGCAGTTATTTACAACTTTCTTAAAATTTTGCCACTCAAATTTAATAAGAGAAAAGAAAATTTACCATAGGCGAGGAAATATCCAGATATTTCTAGAAACAAAGCGGAATCAAAATTCATGTCAGTAAAACAAGCAGATTGATATAACACTAATTTATGAAGTGTTTCCAATTTTCAAATTAATTGATCTGGTAAGAATTGTAGAGGCAACAAGAATCAAACCAAATTATCAAAAATACTGAAAGAGTCTGCAGAATGCCTAAGTAATTGTAAAACACTTTATCCCAAAGCAATTTTTCCCCAATTTCATTACAATCTAAGTGAGAGTTATGAGTTGCAACATCCTGTGCAAGGTTATATAAGAAAGCTATATTTTGCTCCTGTTATTCGGATTATATATTTATTTTCCGAATTTTTCTTACAATGTATGCAAATTCAATTCCCTATGGTATAAATATTTTCTGTTCTTAATGATGTGCAATCATCCCTTTGTTCTGAAGATTTTGGTTTTCCATTTGTTTTTGCAGTAAGCCGTGATATCAACAACAAGGACTTTTTATTCATACTTTTCACATATACAAAATTGTATTGAAAAACAAAGAATCCTAAATTTTAGTCGAATAAATGAAAAAAATGCCAGCATTTTTATGATTATGATAAGGTCTAACAAATAAACCACGTAATATCATCCGGAGTAATTAGTCCGGATGGCTTTTATAGGAAATTCTGAAAAAGATTAAATGTGCGTATTGAATGGACTGTTTGAAGGCAGATTTATACAAATTCTTTTCAAGATCTTTGATAGAAAGAAGACTTTTATCTACTATCCTTTACAGTTAAATTATATATATTCACATACAATTAAGAAAAAGAACCGAAGAAGAAATTAAAGAATTTTTTTTGTTTTTCGAATATCCTTCAAATTGCAGAAATTTCGACAAAGAGATTCTGATAACAAATTTGTTTGCAAGTTCCATTGATAATTCTTTATTTTTGGGTGTTCGATAGTTTTTTAACTGCAAATTTTCCCTATTCTATTGTACATTTGTTGGTTGGTTTATGAGGTAGAGTAAATTGAAATAAAATAGAAAAAGAAAACCTATATAAAAAAAACTAGGCTTGTGGCATTTCGTGTTCCAATGAGCTGTCAAAAATGTAAAATATTCCGAAATTTCTTTCAAAGAATTTCCTTTTATAGCATTTTGAGCTTGAAAGGTTACTTATCAGCAGAACTTAAAGGTTATGGACTCCATTGTCCAGCTTTGCTACAGAAGGTTTAAATTCTGAATTATAGCAATAATTATTCAGATCTTCAAATCTGCACTTTTTCTTTATAATAAATCAATGTCCAGGGTTGTGATTTTCGAACATAAAGGGAGTTTTCTTGTGTTTAGATACACATTTTCCTAATAGTATGTTTTTCTTCTTCCTAAAATGTTATTTATTATGTCCATGAGTGGTTTCAATAGACAGATTTTGGAAACATAAAGAAATATCATGGAGAAGATTTCATAAGGCAGTCCTTTATTAAGTATCATTCTCATGACTTCTATTTTTGTAAAATAATTTAATAAATATGGGAAATGTTAACTGAATTTTTGAAAAAAGCGAGAATTCTATCTTTCAAAGGCGTGACCAAGTAATTAATAATCGTCACATTCTGCCTAATTTTCTAGTTTTCAATAAAATATGTTGTAAATCTATGATAAGCGATATTTCATAATTCAATTATTATGAATAATTTTCTTTGGGTGTTTTTGGGTGACAAGAAAATTATGATTCATTTTCTATACCATAAATATTAACATATAAATAAAGTATTAATAATTATATATAAATAAAGGTACTTCGATTTCCACAAATATTTTGTATGTTAACCTTAGAGATTTAATTATTATTTAAGAAAGAAAAAGGATCAGTTTATGAGTATCACTGTGGAAAAAGTACTATATAAATTTATCAAAATTATATATTAAAAGTCTGATATCTATAAAGATGAAACTGAGAAATAATGTAAAGTGAAACTACACATTATTATTGAAGAAAGATTAGATTGAAATATTGCACTAGGAAAACATTTGTCAGAGCTTCATACTCAGAGGCGGAAAGAAGCAATTCCATTTTTAGTTAAAAGTAATTCAATTTTTTTCCCGAGACCTTCATCTATGAAAAGAAAATCCTATGCATATTTTTTATGCCAAATAAATGAAATATGCTAGTAAAACAACTTTAATATGTGAAAGTGCCTGTTTAAATAACTCTTGCATCCAGCTTTATAAGTTTAGAAATCATGATCTTTTAACAGCTGAGATTATTTATTTAACAGCCGATTTTATAACTGAGATGCTATGATAATACGAAGAAAATATTTTGAATTTTTCATAAGCGGCAAATATCCCTTAAATAAATAAAATGCACTTACAAAAATATTTTGAGAAGCAAAACTGCACTTTTTGAATAATTTTTATTTCTTGTTATGTACGATTAGATATCTTTCTGATTTTTTTCCCCAGCTGTAGCGATAAACGTGGAATGATGAGTTTAAAATTTCAATTTAAATGAAAATAATTCCAAATAAAATCACTGATTCTTTGCTCAGAATTTTATTTAGTGGGAGGAAATTCACTACACTACATTTTATACTATGCTTTTGTTTCACTAGTATTTCATTTTCATTGATTTATATAAGCGATTTGTAGCTTGTAAGATAACATATAAAAGTCTTTTAAAATGAATTTCTCCATATATCACTCTTCATCACGATCATGTTAACTTTACTTTCATATTAGAATAACGTAAAGGTATGTGTAAGGGGGTTCATTATAGCGTAATTAAATATAAATCTGATAATCTTTTTGGGAAATTTTCGCATTTTACTATACTAGCTTACTTGAGTATAAACTATAAACACGCATGTGAAAGTTCTGAAGTTTATTTTTTCATAATAACACGATTTTTATTTATATTAGCCCAGTGTTTGGAGAGTTAGAAAAAGGTCGAATTTGGAATTAATTAGGGAAAACCTGGAAGTTTTTTCAATCCCTTCAGTTTAGGTCTGGAATAAACATATTAAGTTTACCTCCTCCTGCTAGGTGAGCTTTAGCCGCTACGAGAAAATTAATTCAGAAAAAATAGCATTTTTCAAAAATGATTCGTAAAAGATGGGAAATGTTGCTTGTTATTTCCGATATTGTATTAGATATATTACGTAAAGAGAATAAAAGTATGAATGAGAAGGAAGGAGGTTGATGGAAAGGGGAGAGATATACGAACGAACGAAGGAGGGTGCAGGAACTTTTTTATGAAGGAAGACTGCGTAAGGCCCGCAAGCCAGTATTTTAGGACTTACTTTCTACTGCGATTGATACTGCATATTTCAATTCAGTGTATCATGTGATAGATGGTGGATTTCTGTTGCATCGTGTGTTGTGGCATGCAAAGGGATAATTTTCCTCTATTCTGAAGACATATGCTGAATAAGTCTAACAGTACTTTAATGAAGGGGGCACAATAGTTTTTGATGGTAACCCTGAAGATTTGTGAAAAGTAAAATATCAGTGGAACGTATCAGACGAACAAATAAACAATAAATTGGCCATTTTATGCTTGATGAGTCTATGTTAAACTGTGCCCCTAGAAAAATTTCTATGATATGATAAGAACCAGCAACGACTTAGAAGTATGCTATGTGTGAAGGTTCAGAATAAAGGTTTTGTTGTGAAGCAAGCTGATGAAGGTGTTGAGTGTCTTATAATCAAAAGTGCTTTGGAAATGGTAAGTGGATCATAGCGTGTTCTGGCGATTGGTGAGAATATTGACCTCTTGTTAATAATAGCATCATCCACTTCCTCTGAAAATATTTTATTCTTAAAACTTAGGAGAGGTAAGGCGAAAGATGCTTTATTAGTGTAGCAACTCTGATCATTGCACCACATATAAAGGACAGCATTTTGTTTCTTCAAGTTATGTTTATTGAAAATTTCGTACCCGAATAGAATGAATTCTTGATTTTTGTCATATTTCAAATCAATCCAGGTTAATCCTCCGTTAGTCGCAATCATTTTCATCCTTAAATTATCGCGGATATAAAATTTATTCTATGATATGTTCAGCTGATTTTGATAATTTTTCTTTTAAAACTATAATAATTATTTCTAATAAGAATGTAAATGAGTAAGTATTCTGTAAGGAAATTCAAATTGTAATGTGTCAAATGTAACAACTAATAGATGTTGATTGTATTTGTATCGATTAAATATTATGACTTTTGGAGAGTTAAAGACATCAGTCAAGATTATAGGAACTGTGTACAGGTTCTCCTCGACTCATTATCTCTGCCTGGGATAAATACAAATTCAGCTTTTATAAGAAATAATCAGTATTAAGGAATCGAATCAGAGTTTTCTTTAATTTTATATAGTTCCGAAATTTTCTTGCGAGAATCCTTGTGATGTCTCCTTTATCTACTTATTCATTGTGACTAAGCTATAGCCAATTTTATTTGAGCATCTGAGTTTTCAAATCGTTAGCCATTATCTAGAATTCCCCTGCATATGTTTTTGTTTTATCTCTTAAGTTTCTTTTAAAATCATCCGAATTTTCCATTTTGGCTCATTATCAGTATGATGGAATCGAAATGTAAGATTTCTTAAGATTTATCACTCTCAACCCATCATTTCTCTCATATCCTAAATAACAAATTATTTTATTAGGATTATGTGTTAGAAATTCCCTTACATGGTCTCCTCGACCTATGATCGAATTCCCTTTCGATTTATAAGTCTTAAGTCGGATATATATTTTTCAACGCCATTTTATTCAAATGGGTAGTAAAAATTGTATATAAAACACAAAAATTCAATATATGTACATAATAATTATTGCACATAAGGTAAAAAAATACATAATATGTACTTTATTGTGCTTTCCGTAAACAAAAATATAACATGAAATTACTTTTTATTTTGGAATTTATTTTTTGTGGTCGTAAAGCTGGTCATTCACGGTCGCTCCACATAGCCCAAATAGCGTGAATCTCTTTCCACACACGCTTACAATTAACTGACAGTCACTTCGACCCCGCCTTCTTCGATTTCCTCGGTGAACTACAAACCCCAAGTTTCCCCCCCCCCAACACATACCAACTCCCGCCACTTTTATAGCCCGGCAATCCAAATGGAGAGTGGATATCGGGACCTGTCGGTTATCCTATCTTCCGCTCCATACCGTTCCAATTCTGACATGTTTTTCACATTGACGACCGGTTTTGGCGTGGAGCGGTCGTTAATGCCCAGCCTAAGTCGAAGATAACGTGTATTTTTATCATACTCAGAAGACGGTGATTCATGGGCAGCTACACCATTCTTCAAGATTACTTAAGCAAAGGCTTTTCAGATTTCCACAGATTTTACAAGTGCCGATTCGGAACACGAAAGACACTTTTAATGGAATAAAGATTCTAACTTTCAGTACTCCGATCTTGAAGGCGAAAATGAAAAACAAAGGCCATGGGAATGAATTAAATTTGGAACTATATAGTGGTCTGTTTTGGCAGTGTTTAAAAAATGACGTTAGCATTATTTCAGTAAGACTTGAATTTTGAATTAAAGAATTATGGGATTTGAAGCAACAACGGCTGTTATCCCCTTCAGTAAGACTTAGTGGGGATTCGAACCCAAATATTTTCTTCGGATTCCTTCATTATCATCTATGTTGTTAGATCGTTACTTTTTGGCGTCCTTGACAGAAAATTCCACAGATAGCATTTGAGGTCATCACTGCGTGTGCTGAATTAATGATAAAACATCCTTTCCACCATTGTTGTGGTTTTCTACGAGAGCCGGAAAATTTATTTTAAAATTATGGGGTCTATTCTGGTATCCCCGGTTGGGGTGGGAGACGTCACTTTTCCCGGCCGTTAACAACGGAAAAAGTGACCCCCCCCCCCCCAACCGGGGGTACCAGAATAGACCCCTATCTCTTAAAATGTTGTTAAATATTTTCTGACACATGTCTCTTCTGGAGTCGAATCTGGAAAGCTTATGTTACATTTCTTTTAGAATCACCATGCCTGCTGAGCAGCATAGTGTGACTTTGTACAAATCTTTGGAAGAAGAACATCTCTTTATATCCTGGGAAAACTACATCTTTAATCGGTTTTTACTTTATAGTTCTTTACATGATTTGGACGACATCTTTAACGATGGCCATCAAACCTGAAATGCATTGAATATGGCTAACCTAGATATTATTTTAGTTTCTCTACGAATACCGGATAGTATTTTTGGCGTTTATTGATGTTAAAGGCCACGTCGGTTAGATATTTTATGAAGTAGTAATTATTAAATCACTCAGCATTCATAGTCAATAAGGGTAAGTTAATTTGCTTGTTCATATTTGCATAAACCTACCGATAATCTTTGATTAGTGTATTCGTTTTTCTTCTTCTGAAGATAAGGATCCCTTTGCTTTCTGTCGAAAAATTTTAGCATTGCCTTTACTTTGTAATATTTTGGATGGGGAGTTTCTTAGATAACTGAAAGCATTTCATTATTTGTCTGTTTATTAGCGAGTAAGATCACACTTCCATTTACCAAGGCACTGAATGAGTCATTTTTAAAAGGGGAAATCAATTTTATTTTATTGGAGATTCAGATTGCCCCAACAATGCAAATATTATCAAATGAAATTTTATGCTATTGTTATATCGCTGAATAAATTCCTAGTTTACATAAAACCTCTTTAGATGTATCGAGTAAATTTATCTATGGGAAAATCAGTTTGGATTTTCTGTTGTGATACGTAGAATCTTCAGTCAATGGAAAGAATCGTCTGAAAGGGGAGTTGTAAGCCACATATTTTATAGAAACCTCTGCATCAAAAAGCAAGAAACATTTAAATACTTTTTCCCCGAAAAATGGATCAGTTAAAAAAGTGCAAAATTTATCCGGAATCTTGGTTTCCGTAACTAGAGTATTCTAGTTTTATTACCAATAAAGGGAATTAAAATATATTCAAGCGAGTTATATATAGAATTGCCACTGCAGTAGTTGAATTTTCCAAATACTTCTACAAGTCAATCTACATCTATTTTTTAAATAAAAGAATTATTTCAGGACTTGGTGTATTTTTGTTCTATATGCTAAATTTAGTATTTGAAATTAAGGGATTTCTCTAAATGCAGTCGCATGCTAAGGGTCAGAATCTCTTTCGCGAGAAACGGATACTTAAGGATACTTTACTTTCGTATAGAAGTCGGAACTATTTCAATTTCAGGTTCCTTTTAATATTCTGAAAGTAAAATATTTCTGTTAGAGTCCTCGGAATTTAAATATAGTTAGAGATCTCGTGACTCTCTCAACACTTTTGTGGATCGGCGATTTTGCGAAAAATAAAATTCTCTTACATTTGCTGTATATTCTGTAAAATTATTTCTTGAAGATAAGCAACTCACCATATGGAAATGGCGCAAATTCTTATTTTTAATCGGCACAACGATTAACCACATTTTTTTTCTTTCCAGGTGGAGTATTTCGCAGGAACAGACAACTTTGAATAGAAAAAAATAGCATCTTGTCAAGACTACTTAATTCATGGAATGGTACATGCTATTACCAAGCCATGAAGAAACCATCGTCGCAGAAAGTGTCTGTACATACTGGAGAACAAAATTCCAATACTTCTTGGAGAACGTTAATATATCCATGCCGTCGTAGTGTGCCCATTTCTAGATCACAGAGTAAGACATTTTATTCCGGATTTTTCCTCTCTCGTATTGGACTATGTCAGGTAAATCTACATAACTATGCCATCCTCACCGCTTCGAGTTCTTTCCTGTGGTATATTCGGATATTATGAATATTTCTTCCGTACTCATTCTGAATATTAGATAATCCGATTCTAATATATTCTAAAAGCAACTTAAATGGAGGAATCGAGATCGTTCTCGGACATGAATTACCAAACCATAGAGTAAGCATACGTCTGCGAAAATAAGTGAAGTGTCCTGCAGTTCGAAAATAAAAGTGAAATAACTCTATGACACGGTCTCTAATCAACTCGCTACAGCAGATTTTCAGAAATGAATTTCAATGAACTTACGCTGTAATTCAGTAATTTCAAATTTTTTCTTGATTCTAATAGACGTTGCTGCTAAGTTTTTGAGCTTGACAGTTTAACGATCAGTTCGTCTCCTTCATTTACTAAATATTGATACTAGTTTCTCCCGAATCGTTTCATTTATGTACGGTATCGTTTCATCTCGGGATATTTCTGATTCATCTCGGATCTTTCATCCAATGCATTTCAAGTCCCAATAACTTCTTCCTAGTTCTTCAAGTTCTTCACTTTACTCAAACGTAATCAAAATTCCATGCACTGTTTCTGTACATGTCGCCTTTCAAACTTTCGCTTGTAAATTGTGAATGACAAATCCCAGGATAAATAATGCAAACTAAATATTTTTCTGAATTCGCAATGTTCGTTCTCAGAGTACGTTGAGCAACTATATTAAAAATAATTAAATGTATCGCACCACAAACGTCTATTCGTTTTGACTGATTGGTATTTAAGGTTGGGTCAAACCAAATTTGCTAAAGGATGCAAATAAATTGTTTCGTCATATACAGCGATGGTGAATATATGGGTAGCTAAAGCGAGTATTAACAGATTAATTTTTGCGTTATTGATCGGGTAATAAAGTTCAAAGACCATGAAAAGTGGATAAACTAACATTATGAAGCACTCCAGAATATTTTCGAACGATAAATCGTGGTAACATACGTATCATGAAAACAGAACTATTGCAATTTTAAACGTTAGGAACTGTAAATAGGAATTTTAAATTCATCTTTGAGTCGTTGTCGGAATTGCAGTAGTTTAAAATGAATTGAAAGATGATTAATTCCTAGTAAGTAATTAATGCATTTTCCAATGCGACCCAAAGTCGGGATAGTTAATGTAATATTAGAAATTACGGAAATGAAAAAAAAATAATTTAATCGTTTTATTAGATGCTAAATGTAGTCATTTCATGCATATGGGATGCACGTGAAGCGAGTCGCGCCAATTCCTATGGATCCATCGCGCATCTTGAAAGTTCGACTTAAAAAGCCATGGAAAAATTCTGTAAGAATTCACTTGCTATATTTTTGCTTTAAATTTTTAATGACCTTATTCTAGTTCTTACATGGGAACTTTATTAGTCATTTAACTTTGTCTAATTAGTATATTTCCGTTTCCTATTTACATTTTCATTCGTGTTATTCGTGCATTATTCTATTAAGCCTAATCTAAATTGTGTTGAGATTTTTTGAATTTATATAGTTAACTGGTACTTTTTATTTAGTATTTCCGTTTTCATTTTTATAAGTCATTGAAAATATTGAATGTGCTGGAAAATCTTTCACACATAAAAACAACGTAGTACATATTCCGTTGTAGACTTAAAACCTTCTGTTGAAACTTTCTTGATGCATATTTTTAATAATTCGAGATTTTCCAGTGCAAGTTTGAACTTTTTTCATACGGCAATTGTTTATTTCTCATTTTAACAGACAAAAGCAATCAAATAGCTAAAAGCATCTAAAGGGGCATTCGAACTCTTAAATCAAACGAAACATGATATTTAATAAAATAATGCATAGTCTGATTGTAGACACTTAAATCGTTAAGGGGTTAAAGGCATGTCCTAGAATTGCAGGCTGTCAGTTTTCGGTTGGCTTTGGTACCGAACTCTTGGGAAAAATTGGTTTTTAATTTGGTAGATATTTGGATGTTGTACCAAAGTCATAAAATTTAGAAAGCTAGGCTTTTGAAATGCTCACACGTCCTGTGCTTGTCACTATAATCCTCTTTTAACTCAAATTATCAAACTCTTTAAAACGAGGATAAATGGAGCCGGTGTCATAATATTTTATAATCCCCGTTTTTATGTGCCCATTTCAACGCGACTGCTTTGGTCTTTGTGGTGATCATTAAGACTAGCGCAATGGGATAACGACTTCTTTTGGTTGAGGAATTCATTGCGCAAAATGAAAAAAAAAATGTACCGTAGTGGTATGTATAATGCAAGTTCTGTCGTGCCATGTTATATGCAGAGTCAAATCATTAAACGAAGTCTAGGTCGTAGCAATTTGTAGAGTGAAAGAACCGTGAAACGAGAAAGGGAGCAATGTGTGAGATGAAAGACACTGCGGAAATCCCTCACAAAATACATAATATAAACTAACAGCTAACAAATTATCAACTAAAATTACTACAAATTATGTGCGCGTTGGTAGCGGATAATGTATTCAGGTGCGATAATCGTGCGAGTGTGCAACGAGTGTGCGTATGTGTGAGAACGGTGGGATTTGGATGGCGTACAAAGTGTGCATGTGTGAGAATTGTGGTGAGTAATGTGTGAGGATATTGGTGACGGCTGTAGGTAATGAGTGCGAGAATTCTTGTAATGGCGGTCAGGAATGTGTGCGAGTGTGAAAATTGTTCCAAGGGCGGTGTGCAATGTTTACGAGTTTTTTGTGGATGGTGGCTTTGGAAAATGATTGGAAGTGAAAGAAATGTCGATCGTGGCTTTGGGAAATGAGTGAAAGTGTGAGAAATGACGATGGTGGCTTTGGGAAATGAGTGGAAGTGTGATAATTGTGGAAGGTGGCTTTGGGAAATGAGTGGAAGTGTGATAATTGTGGAAGATGTCTTTGGGAAATGAGTGAAAGTGTGATAATTGTGGAAGATGGCTTTGGGAAATGAGTGAAAGTGTGATAATTGTGGACAGTGGCTT
>BGPR01000072.1:1403329-1437546 GCA_013235015.1 Araneus ventricosus
TGGCTTTGGGAAATGAGTGAAAGTGTGATAATTGTGGACAGTGGCTTTGGGAAATGAGTGAAAGTGCGATAATTGTGGACAGTGGCTTTGGGAAATGAGTGGAAGTGTGAGGAACGAGTCATGGACTATTATTCTAGAAAACGAGATATTTGGGCTTGGAAATGTGTCGTGTGAATAGCAACATGGCTCAGCTGTGGAAAATGAAGTGAAAATGCTGGATGCGAGAAACTGCATTCTTTTGAACGAAAAATAATGGATCCTGTAGACGGTATGTGTGAAGCGAAAATATTGGATCATTGCAGAAGTCAATGTACTAATGTTTAAGTAGTGTGGATTTATTTGGCGTGTGGAATGAAATCTTAGTATTGACTTTCAGAGCTCTATACTCAAGAGGGAACACTTTCTTAAGTTTGTACTACATAGTATTGAGTTGCGATTGGCAGAAAAAGTATAACCATTGGAGATTTCAAGTGATAAAATATTTTCTTGTAGTTGAAAGTCTTCTTTCGTTACTTAATTAGAATTTTTCGTTTGAGGCATTGCGAGTTTTTAATAATTCAGGACAGTTTTCGAAGCTTCTTTTCACAGATATTTCGGTATATATAACATTGAAATTATGCGGATGACTATTTTGAAACGTTGCGTTGATACAGGAAAATAGTGGGAATCACAGAAGGTTAGAACATGTTCAAAAGTCTTAGATTTCGAGATTTATCGACTTTGTAAAATAATCCAAATAACCAATTTAAGATCAACCTTTCCTAAGAATTAAGTATCTGCCATGAGTTTGTCCAACTGGGTAATAACTTTAACGCAGAAGAAGGGACTTAGTCGTTTTTAAATCTGAATTCCCCAGCTATGGTAATTTTGGGCTTCTAATATCAGATGGATACAAGACCAGATAAATAGTTTTGCTAAATTTGAACCTATCGAATATTTAAATATAACTGTAGTTTATGTTCAGTTGATTTCAAAGAAAAATGAGTTAACCGTAACTAGTATCGACTGAACTGTTAAAGAAAATTTTTTGTTATAATATATCACAAAATTCAACTAGAGCTCTATACCCAAGTAATTCCAGTTATTTGCAAGTAATTCCACATTATATCCAAGTAACTCCAGTTATATGGGATGCAGATCATAACCATCATAAGGATTAATTATAATTTCTTTATGCTGTTGAAATATTAAACTCATCGCACTTCATGCAATTCCGTGATATGTAGAACAGCTGCGAAATTTATATTAAAGTTCTTTTCACTTATTTAACAGAAATACTTTAGTTTACAAATATTTCTCCTTGAAGTTCGAGACAAACCCACTGGCTCTTAAAACTTACCGATCCCTTTTTAAATTTTCGTATTTTCTTGTAATATTACATTCACACCCGACTTCGGATGGCATTGCGAAATACATCAATTAGTAGGAATTAATCATCAATCAATTCATTTTTAAACTACCACAATTCCGATTAAATTGAATTTTAAATTTTGATTTACAATTAATAACATTTAAAATTGTAATTCTGTTTTCAGGATGAACGTGATACTCGACTATCGTTCCAAAATTTTCAGAGGGAACAATTCTAGTCCAACCACTCTGATGATCTTTGAATTTTTTCTCCGCTCTATAACTCAAAATTTAATCCTGTAAGCCTCATTTTTTTAGCTATCCATATATTCACAATCGCCATGTATGGCGAAACAATTTAATTCGCATCCCATATCAAGTTTGGTTTGACTCAACCTCAAATGCCAATCAACCGTAAACCGGATAGATGTTTGTGGTGTGATGTATTTAATTATTTTTTAATAAAGTAGGTTAACGTTCCGAGGGTATCAACTTGTACTCATTGCGAGTTTATAAACAATTTAGTTTGCATTATACAACCCAGAATTTCTCGTATCAGAAATTGCAAGAGAAAGTTTGGAAGGCGAAATGTACTGAAACCGTGCATCGAATTTCGGTTACGTTTGAATGAAGAACTTGACGAGATCAGGAAAGGAAACTATTGGAACTATAAATGCATTGGATGTAGGATTCGAGACGAGTGAGAAATGCCTCGATATGAAATTACACCGGGCTTAAATGAAATGATCTGGATAAAACTAGTATCAATTTTTAGTAGATGAGCGAGATAATTTGTCTCTAAACTGTGAGTCTCAAAAATTAACAGTGATTTAGATTATATTAGAACCACGATGAACAATTTTGAAATAATTGAATTGCAGTGCAAGTTAATTGAAATTCATTTTCTAAATCCGCCGTAGCAATTTGGTTAGAGACTGTGTCAGTTAATTTTTTTTCGAACTGCAGGACATTTCAATTATCACAGAAGGCACTCTTGCTTTATAAGTTGGCAATTTTTAAATGCAAGAGTGACCTCGATTTCAGCCTTTAAGATATTTAGAGTTATTCGAAAGCTTCTAGAATACATTCGGATCTAAAGATCTGGTATCCATAATGAGCACGGAAGAAGTTTTCATACTCTTCTAATATTGCACAGAAACGGTCTTTGAGAGGCAAGGATGCCACAATTATGTGGACTTAATTGTTGTAGTCCAGTGCAGAGAACCATGGGCCGTCGTCTATTAATAAATAGAAAAGAAAAATCAGTGAGTACTTATGAGAAGTCTGAAGTGAAAAAATCGCAGGGACATTTTAGTGGGACTCATCGTGCTAAGAAACTGCAGCATCTCCTAGATCAATTCTAAGTAGGATTTCTTCATTTCAAACTGGCCTTTTAATAATCAGAAGATCTTGAAGCTTCTTAGTATATTCTAAAATTTTTCTTAGTGTGTTAACGGAAAATGGCTTCGTTTTCCAAGAGTGAAAGGCGGTTCTCGAGTGTTAGTAGGTGTGAGGAAAAGTCTGAAATAATCCCAACTGAGGCGAAGGTAAATTACCCAACACAAGTATGGATGAAGACGCATCGACATTGAAAGACCTGTTCTCCA
Source organism: Araneus ventricosus (assembly GCA_013235015.1). Classification (NCBI taxonomy): domain Eukaryota; kingdom Metazoa; phylum Arthropoda; class Arachnida; order Araneae; family Araneidae; genus Araneus; species Araneus ventricosus. The sequence goes on from BGPR01000072.1 coordinate 1,406,287, forward strand.
AATGAGAATGTAAATGCGACTGAATCATCGTGCTAAGGAATTACTGCATCTCCTAAATCAATTCTTGGTTGGTTTCCTTTTTGCTTTGCATGGCATGGACTATTTTATAAGAGAAAGTGTTTTTTTAACAAGTGTTTAAAAACAGTAGAATTTCTGCTGTTTTAAATTTTAAACGACGACTAGGGAGCGAAAATTTAATGAGTCTATCTTCAGCTTTGCTTCTGCAACAAGTTTTACCCTTACCAAGGAACCTTTCCAAAGAAAATGCCATGTTGACTGAAATGGAAGTTTCTCCTTGATGACATTCTTCACCGGTACAGTGACTGCTTTTTCAGCTCCTGACGAAGTTGAATCGGCACAAGCTATCCTGACTGGACAGAAATCGTCTTCCGAGGAATGACATCGAAGTTAACTCGGTAAATTGCTGAATTTTAATAAATGTTATACCAAAGCGAAGATTTCGTTTTGAAATATTACATGATCATTTGATATATTTTAATATGTATTTGTTCCCCAGGTGTTGATTGGTTGCATCACCTTATGATCCATATTGATGTTATTTTGCTGGATAATTGCTTGCCATCCATCTTCCGTAGCGTGGCCATAGTGTATAACAACAGTTGTATGAACTTCAATTGCATCTTCGAACAACTCAATTTGTACTGGATGAGCAGGGATTATTTTCTAAAGCAGGACATCGAAGTTTTAGCAGTTTAAGGACACGGTAAGTTTCTGAAATATAATTGTAATGCCAAAAAGGCATATTTGGGAAACATATATTACTAGTGACGAGTAAAGAAATCTATTTTATTTAGTTATGTATTCATCCGTTGTACCACTTGCAACCTTCCTGGGGAACAAATGCACACATGATCAACAGCTTCCGGCGGAAGCTCGTAAGAAATTTTAAAGTGATGTTTAGATAAATTTTTATATTGTATTTAAAACATTAAACAGTAGAAAGCTTTCACTTCCAAAGAACAGTGGAGTTTTTACTTGGGCTTATTTCCCAATTACAAAGAACAGCTTTTTATTATTAAATTTCAGTGATAAGAAAATAAAGAACAAATTGCCTTTTCAGACAGATTCTTTAACCCTCTAAGCGTTTCAGACGTATTTTTCCGTTTCTCATATTTAGTTCAAAAGCAGTTACTCATGTCCATGTGTATAATTTCTTAAACTATCATGGATAAAATATTTTTAAGATTTCAGAGACTTGACTAAATGCAATAAAGATAAAAATTATTCAATTTAAAAGCAAATTTTCAAGACTTGAAAGCTAGTACATCAAAATAGCTAACCGCTCACAGGGTTAATTACTGAGATTTAATGACCAATATTATATCATTTACCTCTTTCATTTCACGGTGTGCTTGATAGGCGGATTTCTATCTGAGCTGTATAAATTTAAATATTTTTTTTTCTTTTCAGATTGTTCTTGATGACAGATCTTGACATGTTTAGACTGAAGTAAATCTTTTATCCATGATCGGTCACATTTTATCTTGAACCATCAAGTTCTTCTTGGAATTCTAAACCTCTACAAGTAAATTACCGGCGAAGGTGATCAAACAGATGTTGTTCTTAGTTTGCGAAACTTGTGATATTATGCTAAGTATCATTAAAGCGATTGGATGTTCACAAATTTTCAGAATAGAAATGCTAATCTCCAAGTGGTTAGCATTATATTTGAAGTCGGTAGATCTTAATGTTAACTGTTCGCATGTTACGGGCCACTGATATTAAATGTTTACGTATTTTTGGTGATTCTGAAGCAAAATCTATAGACTATGCAAAAACCTTCTTCCTTAAAATGCAATTTGTTTTCCAAAACTAAATCTAGCTCGATAGACTTTAAAACAGATTTACGCTATTTTAAAATTCATTGGAATTAAATTTCGCTTGTAATTCAGGTTTACTTTCCTAAAAGTATCGAAGTCGAATATTTTTCTTTCATGGAGATGATTAAAATGGATTTTTAAAAATATTCCATTTGTAATCATAATCTCTCGTATTTTCAAAGTCTCTAGAGTGTAAAAAAATCTACTAAAAAATCTGACTCTCATTGAATAAGTAATAGCTGCAGAAATTGCAATTACAGTTTCAGAAATATAATTGCTACTGTGCTAAAATGACCAGTCACTTCTTTATTTTTTGGAACCCTTCTTCGTCTTCCTGTACCATTTGAGAATTCATATTTCTTCTATTAAAATGATTTGTTCCTATAAATTTAAAATGGCGGATTGCTGTAAATTATTTTAAGGTTTTTTGCTTCCATCCTATTAAATTCCATTTCATCTGCAAAATTTCTTGTTTAACTTTTCCATTTACCTATAAAGTTTATAACGAAAATTTGTTTCTTCACATGCTGTCATTCGACACAAAGTGAAATGGTGGTCTGCAGTCTGAAATTTGTGCATTTTATGAATGAATGATATAGAGGTTTCCTATATTTCAAAAAATTAACATTTGCGTAATTGTCCAATCAGTGGCTTATTCCGGTATATGTCTATAAATTAACTTGTTATTAGGAAATTTGTGCCAAACTTCTGCACAAATATCCTCATTTGAAGTTCTGGTATTAGAAGCTTCAAACTTTGAAGTATTTCTGTAGCAGCCATTTCTAATTGGATTTAGTCATAAAAACTCGCAATAACAGTTTAATGAATATTAATTTAGGCTTTAATCAGACATTTTATGATCATCTTTTAAATTCTAATTCCAAATGTTTTCCATTTTGAGAAGGTTTTAATATTGTAATTGTAATTAAATTTTTTTTAATAAAATGCCGTATAATGTATTTTAGTTTTCATACGCTATTGCATCTGAAGATGTTCAAAAATGTCTACTATTAATTTCTAGTATTAATGTCATGGCCATATTTTAAATGGTAATCATCAAATGCTTTCCCGTTCGAGATTGTTTTAATGTCGTAATTATTTTAAAATTTTGTAATAAATGTTTTATGATGCGATAGTTTATAAGAAGAGAAATACATCTGAAGATGTTCTTAAATATCCAGGATTGATTCTCCATGTTTCGAAATTGAAAGAAATGGCACTCATGCACAGTGATTGAATTTAAATATCTAACTGCAATATTTTCCGCAATATTTTATGCTCTGTGTAATAAGGTAAAAAATACTATCAATTTGTTGCATCCATTTGCAAATTCCTTTTTAAAATTTCACTTTTATTAAATTTAAAATCTGATTACCTCAGCAATTTATAAATTTTTAATCCGAAGATTTTTAGCCTAGTCTAATTTTCTGTAAATATGTGTACATTCGCGGAAAAATTTAATGTCGTAAATAAAATGAATTCATTAAGTTTCTATTTTTTCACATACGGTTTTCAAACGAGGATGATTGATTGAATGGTGCGGCCGGCCAGTCAATCAAGCATCCTTTAACTTTTAGAAAATATTATTTGATCATCATGCTTGATCACCATGATGATCAATGCTTTAGGAGAAAATATGTGCACTCGCATAATTAGCATGAGCCAAAATTATTATACATCTCTCATTTTACGAATAAAATGCCTTCCTTTCCCCAGAAAAATGCCAAATGGATGCGATGAATGATAAATAGTGCAAGTATAAATTATTTAAGTTCATTTTTCTTGAAAAAAAATGCTTGTGATTTTGCATGACCAGTCTCTTCTAAAATATCAATTTACAGAAACTTTTCCGTAAAAAAATTACTAATAAATTATTAACTTAAATCGGAATCATTAAAATTTACCCTTTGATAAAAATAATCCGTTGAAATGTTTGAAATTCATGCTGCTTTTACTTTACAGTAATTTACAATTATTAAGTACAGTGCACTTTACAGTAATTTGTATAAATGTGCCATAGTTTTAATTTTTTAAAGTTAGATTTTAAGAATTCATATACACTATTCTTGTTCCATTTTACAGTAATTTATATAAATGTTATAGATGTGATTTTTCTAAGTTATATTTTTAGAAGACACTTCTACGAATCCTAAAATATTAAATTTGCAGGAACTTTTTCTTAAATTACCAATTTAAAATGAGTTAAATTATTAACTCGGAATAAATGGGAATTTATCCTTTAAAAACTTTGAAAAAAAACACGTTGAAATATGTTTGAAATTGTAATACCATTTTACAGTAATTTGATAAATCTTATAGATGTTATTTAAGTTGTTTTAATAATTTGTATATTGAATCGTTTGTAAAACTTATACAAGTGTTGTATCTTAAGTGAATGGTTTACTTTAACAACTTTTTGAATCCTCAAGCTTATTAAGGTGAATTAGCTGTTAATAATTTAGTTACTATTGTGCAGTTTTATTGATGTAATAATCTTATAAACTATGTTCCAGTCTCTGTATAGCACACTTGCTAATAAAATTTTATATGTATTTCTTATCCATGCTGTGTTTAATTGATAATTGAACTTAATAATTGGTCTTCTAAATTGGCCGGGTTGAAGTTACAGTGATAGAAGTCGCATTTTCTTTGTTTTCTAGAAATTAACCAACCGCAAAAGGTACTGTAATAAATTCGTAAAATAATACTGTAAAATTGCTGTAAAGGTTATCAATTCAGGGAGTCACCAGGATCCAATTTAAGAAAGGGGCTTGGATTGAAACTATACAATGAATACAATTTCAAAATAAACTGACGTACACCACTGTAAATTTAATGTCCAATTATTATTTGCATAATTAGGAACTTTAAAATGCCTCGAGAAACTACTTATTGATTGAAAAGAAGGTAGATACGTTTAACTTGTTAAAGGAAGATACTTCAATTGATTAGAGTTAAAAGTCCAAATACGTATATAATCAAGGCCAGATTTCCCATGGGGCCAACCTAGGCCGTGGCCTAGGTTGTAGTAGTCAGAGAGGCGCTGGCACTGAAGAAATAACCAAAGACTTACCCATTTAAATTATATTAAACATTTTGTAATATAAAATGGTGTTTTCTACTTGCATCCATGTATATTAATGTTGCCCATTTCTATAGCTTTCGCTGCTCTGCTTAGTCGCAGGCAAAAAGCTTTCGCATGTTTCTTACTCATGAGTGTAAACCCACGTGTTAAAGGAAAATTCCAGATTTTACTCAAAATTGGATTCAATTCAAACAGATTCGTTAACCCATACTGCTCAACTTCTAAAGATTTATCGATAGTAGGTACTTAAATATATTGTTTTTACTTTTATAAACAGTTTAAATTACTCGGGTAAGGCTGAAAATCGTAAGCAGAAACTGTGAAGTTCGTTTACGATTTTCAGTTTTTATTTGTTCGCTCGTTTATACAAGGGGGGGGGCAAGATTTATTATAAAATGAAATACGCACAATATTATGGCTTGTTCATGCAACATTATTTGTGGTGTAATGCAAGTTTGACACTAAATGGAAAAGATCTGAATAAAATTCTCTTTTGTCGAATGAGAATCGATGCAAATCTTTTGAATTTTAAGTCCGTTTTATTCTGTTTTTCGGGTATATCATGTATTACATTGAAATTTCTAAGACAACCGCATACAAAGTGAGAGGGCGCAGAATTTCCTGCCTTGACTCAAGGCACAAAAATATGTAAATTTGTCCCTGTCTTCATGTGTTCAGTGGTTGCGATACCATGTTCGCTCTTTTCAAGCAGGGGAGGAACTCCTGTCAATGTTCTGAACAGTACTGTACTACAACAAGTTGTGAACTATTTTCATGATGGAACTACATTAAAGAATGGAATCGATGAATCAGGAGATAAAGTTTTGATAACCCTATCTAGGGGTAAGAACGGTGAACAAACATTGGATTCTTTAAGATTTCGCCTTTTTCAAAAATCACTAATAAAAATTTTCAATTTAGCGTCTCTGCCTTCCAGTTCAGTAGATACATGTGAACACTCAAAGTATACTCGGAGCTCCAACTTTGGAGTGAAGTTCTATTTTGGTACGGGTCTCGTAATTTCGAACCCTGGTCAGATGACGAGAGCGGCAGTTGAGCTGGCACCCCACCTCCAAACTTACGCGCTACACCAACGAGAGGACACTTGGCCCCGACAGATTTGACGTGCGCTAGACCTGCTTACATTGCGGTTCTTAGATGGAATCGTGTTTCAAACCTGAAACCCTTCGATCCAGAAGCCGAAACCTTACCACCAGGACACCGCGACTCTAGCAAAACTTTGAAATAGAGTTGTGAGCTTCGTGATGAATGAATAAAATAAGTGTGGGTACTCATTCTTTTCAGAATCGCTTATCAGTCTTATCAACCAGTTTTTACGGATGGTTCCAAATCCTTGAACCATGTTGGCTGCGCATTTTTTACTAATGGTCACATCATCAGTTATAAACTACACTCTTTAACGCCTGTTTTCTCTTCCGAAATTACGGCTGCTTATTTTGCACTCAAGTACATTGATGCGCATGAAATTAGAAAATCCATTTTATACACTGATTCTATGAGTCTTCTGGAATCTTTACGTAGCTCTTCAACTCGCAATCCATTCATTAAAGAAGTTAGACTTCTATAGGCATTTACTTTCAAAAGGGGCTCGGATTCTATTTTCATGGGTTCCCTCCCATGTTGGCATTACTGGAAATGAATTGGCAGACAAATCTGAAAAATCGGCTACAGAATTCTTGACACGACCAATTGTTTATGCTGATGTGCGATCAGCCGTCAATCAGTGGTGCCATTGCCAGTGGCAAGAAAAATGGAACATGGAAACAAATAACAAGCTCCGTGTCATTAAACCGGTTCTCTCGCATTGGGTTACGAAACTTAACAGACGCTGTGACGTCGTGTTAACTAGACTTCGTATTGGGCATACATGACTGACACATAAATATTTGCTCTTTGCGGAGTCTCCTCCAACATGTAGCCATTGTGGTGACATACTAACTGTCAAACACATCTTAACAGACTGTGTGGCTGTTAATATACGTCGGTTGAGGTACTTTCGCTCAAGCAGTTTCGACTTGTCATTTTTATTGGGACAAATTCCACATTTTAACCTCTTCATGTACTTGAAGCACATTGGTGTTTTCCATGATATTTAGTTTTCTTATCTTTGAACTGATCTCTTTTAAATTTCTTGTTTTAGTATCTTTGTAGTGTCGGTTCATTCATCTCGCTTTTTTACTTGGATTTTAACTAATGATTCTTTTAAGCACTTATTTTCTGTACAGATTCTTGGTTTTCGGCGCAGCTTATCCCATTCGAGGATCTTGTGCGAGGGAAAGTCAAATCAACTTCAACTTCTCAGAATCGCAAGCTCCAACACATTTGTATGAGCAGTATTTTTTACAGCATTGGTTGTTTTCGAGGTATTCTTATTTAATTAAAAACAAAAAAAAAACTGTTTTCTGACTACAAATCTGTACACAGCGGCTAAAACTCGCATAGCAAGAGGGGGAAAGCTTAGTATGTTCATTCCAGACCTAAAATGAAGGGATTAAAACAATTTTCACCTTTCCCCTAATTCCGAATTCAACTTCCCAACCACTGGGATATATATGCATTTAAAAATGCGGAGATACATTTAGGAAGGATTTAACTCTCACTTTGAACATGGACCATGACAATCATATTTTTAAACATCAAGAAAAGGAATAAAATTTATTTGAAAAGTTGTGTTGCTGAAAATCACAAATATTAGTATATATGAAACTTCGAAAGAACCTTTTCAAATACATGCATTGTTAATTTTGATTTCATTAAAAATAGTTTTTCCTCATGCCTCATCTTAAAAATTTTTTTTTTCATCTTAATTATTTATTTCACCGGCATTGACATTAAAGCCGATTAAATTTTTTTAGTTATTAAAAAGAGCTGACCGGCAGCTATGATAGTAATCTTACGAAAAGATTCAGGCAGTTAAGCATTAAGCTTAATGCTTTCAACAATTAACCTCTTCGACTTACTTGTTCACTTTTTGTGTAGTGGAAATGAATTGTTACCTTAATTCGCTTATCTTTAAATTTAGTCAAACATTAAGAACTTCAACAGATTTTTTAATATTCTGTATCCAGCATATTTAAAATGAAGACCTAAGACATGATTTTCTGTTTATTCGTTTCCTTTTGTTTAAATGGTAGTTGTGAAAATATGCTTGACGAGTTCTTTTTTTAAATCGAAATAACTATTTTTCTGTTTTCTGAAGGAACAATTAAATTTTCCAGACGGCATTTTTTTAGAGGATAAATGACCAGAAATATCTGATCATGCTGTTAAACAAATGTCTCCATTTCAAATTATGATTTATAGATAGCATCCGATAGATGAGGCAGAAAGGTTAAATTATAAAGTCTTAGCAGCTTTTAACTAATCTAATTTTAACTTCATGGATCTTGCCAAGAAAGGAATCGTATAATTAATATATCAGTTTTCTAATTTTGCTACAAAATAAATTTTTCAACGAATCAAAGCAGCCAAAAGATTTCTTTAACTGGAAAATTCCAGAAAATAAGCTTTTCGCTGACCTGTCAGAAAATAAAAATATGCATGGATATTACGATTATTTAAAAATATTATGCTTGATGCTATGTAATAATGAAAAAGTCTAATTTATCAAAAATAAATGCTTTTGTTGTCGTAGAATATGCAGAGTTTTAGGCTAGTGGTGCGCAAACTGTGGGTCGCGAGAAAATTTTTTGGGGTCGCCAAATTCAAAAATTTATTTGACAAAAAATGTCTTGTCTTCAAAAATTATCAGGTACCAGTAAAACAGTAAAATGAGATTTATAAAAATTGAACAGATTTTTTATGAAAACTATTGTCTGTTTTCTTCGGCAACCTACAAACATAGTCATAAAAGATGATTCTCAAATTGAAATGCTCTCTACATGCTTTCTTGTGCGATTCATTTGCAACTTGGGTCGGTCTGTCGTTTAGTAGTCGCCATCTTTGCTACAGCTTGTTCAATCTAGGTGTCCCACGGCTTGCTATTTAATCTTTATACTGTGGTCACCGCAAGAACCGTGCATTTCTTTAAGTCTGTGCCTCAGTAGTTCGGTTTGCTGCTTCTTACGTTCCTTCAAGTGCATTCTGTAATTCTGCTTTTGTTAATTTTAAGCAAAAACTGCAATCGGGTATGCGCTTAACACATTTTTTAAGTATAGAACAGTTCAGTAGCGTGCTCAGAGGGCAATAATGAACAATTAATAAAAAAACAATATAGATATTAAAATATTTATAAAGAAAAACTCTTTTTCTAAAATATTTTGCATATATTTTGCTTTTTTATATCATTTATTTTTTCGAAAATTAATTGTCCTCAACTGATATTTTGTTGGAAACACTACCAGGGTAGTTACTATTTAAAACGTGTAAAGAAAGAGTTAGTTCTATTTCTGTATTACAGACGGTGTAATACAGAAATAGAAATAGAATCTACTTTACTGTAGACCTAAATGTCGTGTTAAGAAAACACGTTCCTTCTCTTGACCATTTTTTTTTTCTCCTGAGAAGGGGTACAGGAAGTATGATCCCTTCCCCTCTGATTTTCTGGGAATTTCGAGTGGGGTGTTTGACCTTTTTATTTTTCTCTTCGTCCGTAAAACAGAAACTTCGAGAACTTTCTCTGACGTGGGTGGTTGGTTGACCAATGGTCTTTGAGTAGGGGGACTTCGGAAAGAGATTTTTTTGAGGGTTGTGAGGCAGATTCGAGATCGGAGAGAGAAAGTCATGAGGTAAGAAGTACGTATTTTTCGACCGGGGGCCCCTCGGGGTCTCCCACTGCCAGCACGGTGAGAATGATTTCGCAAAGACGATCGGTAAATTGACAAACTGTCTGCACCTGTGTGGAAAGTGTTGAGGTTGAATATCGAATGAGGAGTTGGGTAAATCCTAATGAATGCCGGGTTCACATTTCGAAATGGAAATCTGGCGCTTATTGTTTTTGGAAAGGTAAAATTCATAGCTTTGACAGCGGTGGCCTGTGATCACAAAAAAAAATAGATTTGGTGCATTGATTTGTGTCAGTGATGATAAGTCGCGAATTTTATCAATCTGTCAGAATTTGTCCGCGACAAACAGTGGTCCAGACCTCAAGTAAGATGAATTACCCCAGATATTTCGTTTTGAAACCTGTGCTATCGTTAGGCTAAAACAGGTTTCTTTATATGAGATTTTATTGCCGGGGAACAGAAGTTGTGTCTTGAAAATATATAGGCGGGAGATGTAGCACATGCCAAAATGATCTTGTGTTTTCTTTTGTGTTTTCTGTTCGTGTATATGTATTTGCTTGGTATGAAGGTATGATTCTAAGTATGATAGTAAAAGGAAACTTTTCTTAATTGCATGTGTATGAAATCTATTCGCTATGTTTTATGACATGGAATAAGACATTGAAATTTTGTTGAAACAATTATGTTACTTTAATCAAGTTAGATCACTAGTGAACGATATTGCTGTTATTATATCATTTAATATCCACAGTAGAATGTCAATTTGGATTTTATTTTGTCTTATTACATGGATTGTGTTAGAAAGGGTTTAAAAGAAGTGATCATGTTATATGTAGTCTGGAAATAAACATGTGTGTTTGTGAATGACATTTACTTTAATTCTTTGAATTTTTTTTTACCAAAATGCCTCAAGATATAATTTAAAATTGGCCTCTCAACAAAATCCTAGATTGAGTTTTTATGTTTAAGATGGATAATTTCTATGTACTGTTGCTTATGTTTTAATGATTTTTTTTAAATAAATGAATGTTAATCAGATCTGCACAGGTTGATTTAATGTAGGGGGACAGACTCCTTAAAACATTTAAAATTAATGCTTCTCTTTTAAATTCATCGTGTTATTATTGTTTCAAATACTCAAAATTTTACAGTTAATAGTAGTTTTCCTTTGTTAAAAAAAATCTCATGTAGACAGAGCTTCCTTAAGGCATGGCCTGGATTGAACTCTGGGTTATAAAACAAACACAACGCGATATTACTTGACTTCAGAAGTCAGGCTTTCTTTAAGTAATAAATATAAAAATTAAGATAAAAATACCGAATTATCAATACGACAAATATATTGTCATGTTTTTTTTATATATATATTTATATTTCTTTAAAGGTACAAATTCTGCTTGACAGATTCAAATTCTGTTATTTCCATGTTTATTTGTTCTATCAATTCTATTGTGAATTCAATATATTTATTGCATGTTTAGTTTCATTTTAAAGGTGATAATTCACTCTGTTTGATTTAAATTTTATGCACATTTTTTTTAATTCTAAAGTACGTATAATTGTTTGTGTATTTTTCTCAGTTAAATTTAAAAAACCTCCTTTCCTTAGTTTCTTGTTGTTGTACAAAACACCTGCATGTAACAGCAAAAACAGATAACAGCTGCATCCTTTCTTTCCCCCCCTATCAATGCACGTGTAGGCGAACTTTTGTCGGGTAAACGATCCACAGATTCCTTTGCCATTTCGAAAAAGGAAGTCGGTCTCTTTATTATGCGGACGCAGTTGTCCAGCAAAATCCTTTCCAGATGACCTGTATTACGCCCTCTTCCTGTCCGCTGTGACAGCTTGGAAACACTAAATCTCTTAAGTCCCCTTTTTCCCAATTAAATTTGAAACCCGCTCTTTGGTCAGAGATAAGGGCAGCCTCGTTCTGATTGGTTAAAATGTGGGTAGTCTTCTGCTTGCTCTACCCATTCAGATTCCACTTGCCGAGGTTGGCCTCCCTGGCTGAAAATATTTTAATTCTAACCATGCCTCTGCCCGTTTTAAAAATTTGGCGGTTTGGCGTTGCTTGGCGATCCTCCCCGGGTGATTCAAAATGGCTGGTGCACGGTGGAAGGACAAGGATTTTAGGAGAGAGAGATTCTGGCTGAGAAAGAGGAAGAAGAGAATTTATCATGCCGAGCAAAAGAACAGAAATTCAAAAAATCCTAACTTGACTCGCGGTGTGACAAGAGGCAAATGTGTGAGTGACACTAATAGAACTGATTTTGTGCGAGCAGTAGGAGGTAGATGACTTAAGTTCGATGGTACGCCACGACTCGAAAACACCTGCCAGATGTCAAGGAGCTGACTCGCGGTGTGATAAGAGGCAAATGTATGAGAGACACTAAAAGAACTGAAATTTTGGTGAGCAGTAAAAGATAGAAGGAAGATGGCTTAAGTTCGATAGTATGCCACGACTAGCAAACGCCTGCCCGATGTCAAGGAGCTGACTCGCTTGAAATTCCCGACCGTTGGTTCCAGAGTGTGACATCGAAAAACAGTTCTACCTGCAAAAGAATCCGAGCTGGGAGCGACAAGATGCTGTGCCGAATCTCCACTGTACAGTGAAAGTATGGTTGCCCGCCACACAAGAATCCATCTGCTGGAGCTGAAGGGGGTGATGTCTTCCAATGAGGTTGCTGTCCAAATGGTTCGAGAGGGCCAAAATCCCCATGGCGTGTCGTCCTGCCAGTAAATAGCCAACCAGTCTCTGAATGATGAAAGACAAAGGCCTGTTTTGTTTCCCTATGGAGAGTCGCCATGCCAGCCTCACCTGTCAGCTAAGTTGTTTAAAAATTTTTTTTAAATTTAAAAGTAAACCAGAGGTGAATCCCATAAATTGATATGTTGTTAAAGAGTTTGTTTTTGAAAACTAATTAATCTTTGCCAGTGTAAATTCTCGTGTAAATGTAATTGTGTAAAAATCTAAAAGAAATGATTTAAGCTGAGTAATGATACATGGTTTAAATTTTCTAAATGTGCAAAAATAGCTATCAAATTAAATGGAAAATTTAAGGAATAACTAAAGGAAATGTGTACTATACTGAATCACAACATATGTCCAATTATTGAAGTGTTATGTTTTTTTCTTATATATAAGTAAATGCTTACAAGTGGAAGGGGCCTCTCCATAATAAGAAGTATTGTCTATGTTTTGCATTTAGTAGTGTTAGTATATATTAGCCAAGATAATACTTTCCATTACAATTCAAGATTTTAAATAAATTTATTTTATTTCTATTCACGTGTCTGTCATTTATTTCATCTCAAGGCACACTGACTTCAAGGGAATTTTGCTAGGTCTGAATTTATTGATTGATTTATTTGAACCTGGAAGTTATTGCATTTTATTTCTATACACAACGCATAAGTTATGATTCTTTTGGCCATGAACTTTAAATGGTTATTTATTCGTGTGGTGTTTTATTAAATCTTTGGTTTATTACTAAAAGGTAGCACTCTTTTAAAACCACCACCACTTATATTTTGGTACCTTGTCTTGTCTACCTTGACAACACAACATAAACTAGGCCTACTTTTGCAGTTTAAGTGCGAGTACAAAATCATAGTAAACTGAATTTTGAAAAATAAAATAATTGTAATTTTTAAATATAAAATTTTCCATCTTTGGAATAAGTAATGTTAAACATAATTATATTTTTTGAAGAAATTCATTAGCCGTGGAGCGAAGCAAGAGAAAGAATAATTATTGGTTGGTTGATTGATTGATTAAAGGGGTTTTATGAGATTTTCAGCTACAAAGGCTTTTATTTCCCTATTCATTCCAAAGTTCTTTTCAATCCGCTTCAAAAAAAGAAAGGACAAATGCCGTCAAAAAATATTCCTTCGCTAATAAGAGCGCGCGAAAAAAGAAAGAATAATTTGTTTATTTACTAAAGAAATATATATATACATTTTAGACAGAGATTAAACAATCAGAGTAAAGCACACTGGAAAAAGATTTTGACATTACATCCGAGAGAGTGAAACAGGAAGTAAGTGAATCATAGATGCGCGATTACCGATTGAATTCTAAATCGTAACAATATTTAAATCACTATAATGAATTTTGTACTTGTTTTGCATTTGTTAAAGTAAGCCCCGATATTTGTATGTTTTGATTCACTGTAACCTCTGTCTACAATATAGATATATGCTCGACTGGCAACACCTGTTGAGATATTTACTCATTAAATTCCAAGTGTAAATTTTTACTTGAAAGTCGTATCTTTTTATTTTAAGTAATCATCATGCACTGCTGGTATAATAAGATGTTCTTTTTTATGTGAGTTTTCTTTTCTTTAATTTTTGTCTGATTAAGTTACAAATCAGCAAGATTTACACAGAGTAATCTCGGACTATATTTTCTTCCAACGCAGAAGTCGCACACGACTGATCAACACAACTACAAAGATATTGTATATTTATAATTTTATTTTAGCTTTAATTCACTCATAATGGATAAATGGCTAAAAATTGCCACTAGAGTTCAAAAGATGAAAAGAATGACAATACTAATGAGAATGATGGACCAACCTATAATAAACCTTAGAAAAATTGTAGATGAATCCAATAACACTGTTTTTATCTCAAAAAATATGAAACGAAATGTGTTATGTAATAAAAAATTGAAGAAATATGAAGAAGAGTTTATTAAATATGGATTTACATATTGCGTTGTTAATGGGGAAGAACATCCGTTGTGTGTTAACTGCAGGTATAAATTAGGAAATAAAAGAATGGAACCTGATAAATTAAAAAGACAAAGGAAACCAAGCATAAAGATTTAGCAAAATATCTGAAAACGAGCTTGAAGCATGAAAAATCAAAATGTATTTTTGAAAAAATACACTACAATTCCTGAGAAGGCTGTACGGACATCCTTAGAAATTTAATATTTAATAGGGAAAAATTTAAAACCGCACACAATTGTAGAATAACTCATTCTCCCTTCAGCAATTAAAATGACATCAATTATGCATGGAGAAAAATATGGTAGCGATTTAAAAACGACACCATTATCAAGAGAACCGTTTCTCGCCGAATTTCCGCCATTTCAAGCAGCATAGTATCAGTTTTGTTAAATCGATTAAAAAACTCTCCTGCATTTGCTTTACAACTTGACGAAACTACTGACATTACTAAACTGTCTTAATAATTGTTTATGAAGAAAACATATAAGATTTTTCATGTTGTAAAAAATTGGGAGGAAGGAAAACAGGAGAGAAAATATTTGAAATTATTAATAGATATTTCAAACAAATAACCTTACCTGGACACGCTGTGTCGCGGTTTGCACTGATGGTGCTTCAGCATTAACAGGTAGTAATAAAAGACTAAGAAGGTTAATAAAGAAAATTGCTTCCTATAGAGTTCAACCACTGCATGATACATAGGGAAGCTCTTGTTGAAAAAGACATTGATGAAAAATTTCACAAGATATTACGGGATTAATTAATTAGATTAAAAGCAACAACCTAAACAGTAGTCGCTATTCAATACTCTGTAATGAGATGGGTTCTGTGTACGAGACATTATTATTGCATGCCTAATCCAGATGGCTCTCAAGCGGCAAAATACTGCGACGCATTTTCGATTTCAGAAATGAAGTTTACATTTTTTTGAAAGAAAAGAAACATATATTAGCAAGTTTATTCATTAATGAAGATTGACTAAGAAAATTCAATTACATGGTTGACATTTTCGAAAAACTTAACGATTTGAATTTAAGTCTACAAGGAGAGAGTATAAACATTTTAGAATCGAGCAGTAAAATTGAAGGTTTTAAGAATAAGTTGAAGCTTTGGCAAGGCGAATTGACCGAAAGCAACAGTGACATGTTCCCATGCTTTTCAGAATTTACTAAAAAATAATATAGATTTCTTATTATTTATAAACATAATTTCCTGTCATATGATCAAACTGGTAGAAAACTTTTCGAAAAGGTCTGAAAAGTTTCTATATAATGAATAATAATCCAAATGAAAAAAATTTCCATTGGTTGGATACGTGATCCATTTTCCTTTGATATTTTTGAATCCAATATCCCTTTAAATGAAAAACAACAGTTAATTGAAGTTCCAAGTGACGAAACACTGAGCATTCAATTTAAGTCTAACTATCCAAAAGTTTTGGCTGTCGATTGGAAACGAATATGCCGATTTGGAGAAGAAAGAAATTAAAATGTTGATTCAGTTTGCTAATCTACTTATGTGAAACCGGCTTTTCAAAATTAGTCACCATTAAAACAAAATATCGAACACGATTGGATCCAGAGGATGACTTTCGGCTTGCGATTTCCAATTCAGATCCGAACATAGAAGCAATCATGAACACTTTGCAACCGCATACCTCACATCGAATTCTTATGATGTAAAGTTTTTCTAATATATTTTTCATTAAAAAATATTTATACCCATATGCATAAATAAAACTATTACGTCATAAAACTATTTGTTTTTTTTCAGACAACTAATAAAGTCGAAACATAAGCGCAAGTCCCCAAAAGAAATTCACTTTAACTACGTTGACGCTTAAAAAAAACGTCTACTGTCTATCCAGGGGTCGCGACAAAAATTTAACGCAAAATGGGGAGGGGGGGGGGGGAGTAAGTTGAGCACCCCTGCGTTAGGCGATAAGCAATTATGGCATCGTTCCTAGGGGAGCCGAATCATCTTGTCTGCCCCTCAAAAAAAAAAAAAAACACCCTTAAAAATTTTTTGAAGGTATACCAAATACATTGAAGGACGTTTTAGGGAAAGCAAAACTCTAAGAAAAGAAATAAAATATAAGGTAAGTAGCCTTTGGAAAGAAGATATCCTCTAACGCCCGATAATCATAATTCCTGCGTTTCGCCTACGTCAATGCTGTGACGTCTTCCGATGACCGACTCTGAATTGCCCGGTTAAACTCATTAACCTTGGCTAATGTCAGTGACCACCATATGATTCGTCTAGCCAATTTGTTGTTGCTGGGAGAAGTAAATCTCATGATCTAACTTTTGAAAAAATGGCGTGTTTTCAAACTGAATTTAGCATGCCAAAATACAATTGAAAGGGACTTAAAACAACTTTTATGGCCAAGGAAAATCACGCTGCGAAGACTTCACGTATCTTAGTATTGAAATAATAAAATACCTAGCTATCCAATACTTAACCTTCCTGGGTTCATGTGACAAATTATTTCAACTAAATGATCGAAACTTTTCTGTGTTGGCGAAATTTGATTCCATAGTGTGAATTATGTCAAAAGAAATAAAAATCAGGATCGAGTGACTCATTAATTGGGAAAAATCACACAAAACGAAATTGTTTTATTAATTTCTTCCCATATCATCAAATCTATAGTCAATAATATAAAATAATGAGTTCAGATATTATTCTAATATCTTAGACTATGTACGAGATTATAAACAGTTATTTGTAATTTCTAGGTATTTCACTGTTAGTAACGTTGATATCCAAGTGAATGTAAACTTTCCAAACTTATTTGAAGTTTCCGACACTACTGTGAATGGAATAACTAATATATTGTTAGAAAAATCTTGAAAACTAACTTTAAATGCTAATGATCTCCGCAGCCGACCAAGGCTATGATAATGGCTCTAACATGAAAGATGTTGAAAATGGCGTCCAAAGACACATTTTGAATATGAACCTTATACCGTATTATTTACCTAAAACTTCCCTTTCATTAAGTCTAGCGATCGATGACGTGGTCCAGGTCCATGATAACTACCAAATTATTATTTTTTAAAAATATTGTTCAAAATAGTTATGAATTTTTTAGTTTTTGATATAAATAATACGAAATGTTTCTTCATTTTAACCATAGTGTGAATGAAACCGAGTGTATGTCTCGTAGTGCATCCCACTCTGTTTAGAATTAATCTGTCAAAAGTGAAACTTCATAAGAAGGTACGCAAATAAGCATAGAAACCTCCATCTTAAGTCTAAGTACCGTGAATAAAAAAGTTTAAAATTTAAAATTTTTATTGAATCTTACGGTTAACTTTACTCCTTATGCTTATGTATAATTTAAACACTGTTAACGATTTAAGGACATAAAACAAATTCTAGCATAAATGATGTTCGTAACTAATATACAGGATGCTTATTCTAAATGTACTAATTTCGTTCAGCCGCTTAACACGAATCATTTGAAGTAGTTTGGTCAAAGCTTAATTTTGAGTGAAAATATATGCTTAACTCTAAAATATCTGCAAGTAACTTTTGATCATACTCATTTTGAAATTTCTGTTCCCAGTAGATTTCACGCATTTCGAATACTGAAAGTAATTTCAGTATTCAAAGACATCCCAACAAAATTAAAGTTTAAAGAGTTTTCCTTCACTTCCATTTAGGATGGTTTTAAATATTCACAGAGCATCTACGGTTTCCTAATTTGCATCTTATGTAGTTTCTTGATTAGTGTAAGGCTTGTGATTGCAAAGTAACCAATTATAGCATTCTAATACGAAATGATCTTCTCTGTGTTTGTAGATTTGAATATCTTTCCGTAAACGAGATAAAATATTTAACCTTACACTGCAAGACTTTCATCAAGTAATTTTGAATACTTTAATAATTGATTAATAAAAATTTTTATTTTAAACATTTTTGACTTGAAGCAGGAAAGATTTGGGTTCAAATAATTTAATAAAACAATTAAGCTAAAACGTTAATGTATGAGATGTATTTATAGTATAGTTTAGTTTATTTAAATCAACTTCCCATTTTGATGTTATAGGAGAACTATTCTGATACGGACCTCATAATTTAAACTGCGGTCAGATGAAGAAGACGACACCAAAACCGGCATCCCGGTCTTCAATCTTCCAACCACATCAACGGGAAAAGGTTTGACTCTCTACGGATCGCAACATGCAGTTAGCCATGTATATGCGTCGGATCTTCTGTGGAATCGTATCTCGAACCCGAGACCTCCGATATCGGCTCTGACATTCTGCCATGAGGATATCGTGGCCCTTATTTTTCCTGCATTCCTTACACTGATTTCTAAAGATTTTTCTATTTTACAAAACCTTTACTGAAAAATAAAAAATGTACAATACAGGATTGGATTTCTTGTGTTTTTTGATTTTGATATTTAAAACTGTAGCTGCACTGGTTGTGTTAAGTCTGAAATTCGAATGTCTCATAGAAGTATTTTGATTATAGTCTAAATATTTTTGTTTGTAAAAAAGTAATAAAAATAGTAATTGGTAGTTAAGCTATCAAAGCAGTGGCGTAGTAAGGTCTGGTGGCAACCGATGCGGAGTTTAAACTTGCAACCCCCATGTCCACCAAAATATAAAATGGAATTTATTGAGAAAGCAATTTTTTATTCAATTATTAAGTAAAGAGGACATAACGTTATTTATTTTGTAAACAATTTTTTATGAATAAATAAAAGTAAAATGCATTTTTATTAATAAACCAGTTTTATGTACAATGTAAGAAATCTTTTTTCATAGTGATTGTACCTAAAGCATAACTTTATTATAATTCAATTTAATGAAAACTCAATTGTTTACAAGTTTCGTTATCTAGGCTGTAATCCAAAAAACTGCACTTTAACATGATATATAGAATCTCTTCTTTCTAACTTTTTTTCTGCAAATTTTTAAATTTCGTCATTAAAATCGATATCTTCAGCCGCACCATTTTCAATTGACAAAATGGCTAAACTAGAGAGTCTTGCTTGGTTCGTAGTGGATCTGAGATAATTCTTACTTAGTTTGAGTTTCGAAAAACTGTCACATGATGCAACAGAAACTCATAAAGTTAATGCTCAATGCTATCTTGCATCTTAATGTCTTAAAGTTAATGCTATAATGCATCTTAATGCTAAAGTGAGATTGGGAACAGAGTTATTATGAAGTTTGTGTTAAAATATCTTGTTGTACAGAACGACTTGGGGCGATGATATTTGTGGTAGGGATTAGACAATGAGTCACAGGACCGGTTGTTTGTTTACTTAAGCACCAGCACAGTTCAAAAGAAACAAGACAGAACATCCTCTCCCCCCACTCACCACAAAAATAATACTAAATCGTTACAACATCACATCGTTCACCTGCAATTTACTGTAATTAGCGACTGTTAAAACCCATGTGAATTATTTGACACGTTATTTTATGTAACAAAAAGGCTCAGTAATACAAAACCAGCCATTATTTGTCATCCTCTCTGAGCTGGTACCCGATGCGGGCCACACCCACCGCACCCGCCTTGTTGTTGAGTGATACTACTCTCACTTAAGGCAAACAATAAAAAAAAATTAAGTTATTTCAAATAACTTACATGTATACCACTGACAAACTTTTCTTTGAAACAACTGAGGAAAGTATGTTAGAAAGAAAAGGCTGAAAAAATGCAAGATAAATTAAAATTCCATCTTTTCAATGAAGGACAAAAATTTATCTTTTTACCAAAAGAAAATTTTTAGGAATATAAAGCAAAACATGTTTCGCTTAAAACTGTACTGAAATTACAGTAAAAAGAAGTTATGCTCTTGGAAAAATCGAGTCAATTCACATGACGACACAGTTGCATGACAAACGTAACTGAGCGTGTCATCTAACGGTCCTTTGTTTTAATTTATGCTTTGACATTAGCCTTTCTGCAAGATCAATGGATTTCAAAATGAAATTATTGCAACTTATTTGATTTATGTCACATGGATAGCTAATGATTCCATTGCGACAGAACTTTCATTGAAGGCAATAAAATGCTTTAAAGAATGATTTGGATGAATACGGATGTCTCTTGAGAGCCTACAGTCCTTTGAAGCGTTTATAAATGCTGAAATCCTTGAAATTTATAGTGACACTTCCGGAAACGTATTTCATTATCAAAATATTACATTCCTTATGACAGTCTGAATTTACACTATCGCCGAAAGTTACACGGCTAAAACAAAAATAAGAGGCATTCTTTTTCGAAACACATTTTGGTATCTTTTCGAGAATTCAGCATTGACAAGCATGAAAACGAAGACAAACAAATACGTCATCGCAATGTGGGACAATATAAACAGTTTGAGTATATAAATTTAGCTGAAGTTATTGCTTTGAATTATGTTCTAGTAGTAAACGATAGTCTACCACAAATCGTTTCTTTTATGGGTGATACAACAGTTCGACTATTAGCATTAGAACCCTTGCTTATAGGCTGGTATATATGTTGTGCCACTAACCCATTATAATTTCATTTCCTCCTCCTTCAGCACTAATTTGTCTGTAATCTAGTGGCTTTGTAGATAATTTTACTTTCCGAGCTTATTGTATAATTCCATGCTTGGTGTCTATATTTATTGCTAATGAGAGAATTTAAGAATAGGCAATCCTACTGGTAGTCAAAAAGGAGTGAAAAGCCTATCCTTCGAGGACTCAAAAAGCAGGAAAACTCTTTCCTATTCTTGTGCCAGAATATCCGTTTTCAAAGTACGTTTGAGTTTTCTCTCTGTCGTAAATTAAAGGATAATCGAAAAACCAACATTTCAATGTTTAAAATAGAAACTTAAGAGATTCTAAAATACTTTACAGTAATACCGATGAAGCTCCATTTAGGTAATTTTCAAATAATTAGCCGGTTTGATGTTGTAGCACTTGAAATCATATTACCAATTGGTAAAATGATTTTTTTAACACTTCTGTGATATGAATTAGTATAACATGACCCACTTAACAAAATAATATTATAACGCTTATTTTTCAAAAAATTCGAATTTATTTTTATGAACTTACCTCTGAAGTAGAAAACTTCGTTTGATGGAAAAATCTAGAGAGATTTATTTTGTATTTGTAAATGAAATGTATTTTTCTGTTTTCTAAATTTCAGTTACGTTTCTTTTCGAAAGTTCAAAAATTAATATCAAATGCTATTTCCGAAAGAGAAAGTGTTTCATTTTAATTAATCTAAGAACATTTTAAAATTTTACTTTATCTTTTATCCCTTAAGTTTTTCTCATGAGAATTATAAGAGAAGAAAATGCTCATATTTTGGAAAGCTTTGATGTTTTTCAATTCGAAACAGTGGTGATCAAAGCAATGTTTTTCATTTTTCATGAGTACGTAAAGAATGGAAAAATTGCTCCGTCTTAATCTTTTATTTATTTAAAAATTAATGCCAATAAGTGGATATTTTTATTTAACGCTGAGAGTGTTACTATGTTTACTTTAACTCATTTGTTCAAATGCACGCAATTTGGTTTTTTTAGATAGAAAATTTATCACTCAAGTTTGACTTATTCCATCTAAATTTTAATCTTCTTATCTGATTATTAAATCTTTGAAATAAATTTATTTTAAAATCTCATGAGAGATTCTTTTTAATACTTAAATCTGAAATCTTATTGAGTGTTTATAAGGATTTTCTAAGAACTAAGAAAAAAAGTAAAGCTATACCGTCATTGGTTTACATTTCTATAGAACAGAATTTATCAAAATGAAGTGAATATTAAGAAATCTATCGAACTTTATTTCCGATTGCTTTTCAATATCAAAATGGAAATTAAAATGAAAATGATCAATTTTTTATACCAGTAGGTGTGCATAATGTTGTTTTTAAAGCACAAAATTTTATAAAAAGCGAATAAATTATTGAAAAGGCCACTGAAAGCGTATGCTGAAACAATATAATCTTTGATTGAAGAAAAAGAAAGAAATCTAATAATGTAATAGCATTCAATTTAAAATATGTCTTTTAGTATTGGTATAATTTCTGAGATTGATATCTCTATACAACCAAACTTATTTCGCTTGGGTATCTTATTGAATACATAACGGTAACATTTTTCATTATAAAATGTATCTTTTTGGGGTTTAAAAATATTTTAACTATCGTAAGATTTCATAAAACAACATATTATTACTTTGTTTCAGCAGATCTTGCAGCTAATTGATAAAGCAAAATAAATTCTTTTGATGAAGAGTGTGTTTTGGTATAAGACAAAGGTTGAACAGGAATTTTCTAGTGGCAATGTTTCAATGTTATGGTTCTATTCTAGTGTTTATCTGTAGCTAGTATTTGAATATGAGCTCCCCATTAATATAAAGTAGAGAGTAGACAGTTATAAATAGGTTCCGAAATAGTTTAAAGTAAAACACTCATGCAAAAAAGGGAGAAAAATCAAATATGCAAGTGATGTTCCAGTAGAAAATAATAATTCATCTTCAATGATTTATATTCAGATTGCTGCTTTTTTACAATTAATAAGTTAAAATAATTACTTTGCAAATTCATTATTTTGAACTTAAATGAAAAGGTATCTTCGAAAGAAAGGAGTTTTCTTTTTAGTTGTACATGGCAAAGCTTTCACACTTATTTTTTCCTCCTTAACACTTTCTGTCACGAAAGGCGAGACAAACTGTGACCTTTAAGGAACAGTTTTTGGGTTTTTTTCTCGTGAAAATGAAGGGAAAAAATCAGGCAAATTAGTGTTTATGTTTGCGATTAGTTGTAGGACTATTATTATGAAAACACAAAGTTTGCCGCTAATGTTCCTAAATTGGAGTTTTTCCCTCATACATATTTTTTTTCAAGAAATCATTCTGCGCGAAGGGAGAATAACTTTTTATAGCTTGGCTCGTCAGCAAATTACTGTATTATAAATTAATTATTTTCTTATGAACAGAATCTAGACAAAAAATTCTGTTAAAAATCATAGGGAATTGCAACAAATTTCACAAAAGTGTTCTGAGTTACAATACAAATTAGTTGGCGATACAGTAAATGTATTTGACTGAAACCATAATCCCATGCAGACATGAACATAAATTGAAGTCATTTTTAAAAATAAGAATAAAACAATTTCAATTTTGGAAGATCAAACACAATTTTTTGGCAGTAATAGTGAAAGATCAGCCTGTGATATTTCAATGATTTATTTTGTTGCCAAAAATTTGAAATCTGCGTAGTAGCATATTTATAACAATACCATTGTTTCGGACTAAGGTGAAATCTGAAGGACGATACTTGCGTTAATACTCCAAATTTTCACGTCAACTCAAACTGAAGCATTACAATAGACAAATATACTGAGCAAATAGAATAAAGCTATCCTCGTGATAGGACTACTATTATTATGTGTAGAGAACTGTTCATTAAAAATAAATGGCCTTAAGAACGTCAGATCTAGGTAGTATGCATTTCAGAATATGTGGAAACGAATAATGCGAAATAATGATGATAATAATTAGAAGAAAAGAGATATCTGGTGAAAATGACGATTTGTTCATCTCAGAACTCTTGCATTATATACATTAATTAAATTGACTGTTTATGACAATTTTTAGCATTATTGCACTCTTATACCGCTTAGAATTCATGCTCGATATTCATCACGACTATCAAGGGGAGAGCACGACTTGGGAAATTCAATTCGGGATGAGACTTGGTATATAAATAGTATATCTTTAGGGTGTTCATACATTAAAATATTAAAGCGCAATGCTCAGCCAATTCGGAGAAAATAGCGCTCAAACTTTCGATGCAGCTTATATACAAGTAAGTTGTCACCGTTTTTGAAGCGCGAATAGCATGGTCAGTATAGTACTCGCATGCAAATATTTTGCCCAGGGCTCGATTCCGCGTCCACTTTTTTTTCAAAATATTTTTTGAAATGAATATTTCATTAAAATAAAATTTTTTAAACATTTTTTTATTAAAATATTAACCATTTTCAAGCATAAATAATTTTTTATTTATAGGATATATGAATTATAGTCATAATTTAATTTTTAAACAGTTAAATAATCATTAAAACAAATTTTAACAAAACCTTTACAGAACCTATTTTGGTCGGAAAAAAATGTATTTATAATTATTTAACTGTTTAAAAAGTGTGTAACTGTAATTCAGGTATCATATAAGTAAACAGTTATTTTTGCATCAAATGATTAATTTTTTAAATTAAATATTTAAAAATTGTTAATTAAATTTGAAATTATTAATTTCAAATATTGTGTACAAAAAAGAAATATAATAATTTATAAATGTAACTTTAATGGTGATAAAAAATAACTATTAATAGTTGCTTTCATTAGTTGATAATAATAGTTGCTCTCATCATGAAATTTTTTCATGATTTTTTTTCATTTATAAATTTTTGGAATTCTACTACATTTATTATTTTTTATTTTCATACAGGAACCAGATTAAGAATTCTCATAAGAAATATTTTGACATATTGCATAATTAATAAATAGTGTACCTTTTTTTTTAAAGATTTGTTGGGAAATAAACTTCAAATTTTAGACCTCTTTCTCTGTATTCAAAAGACTAACGCTGCTCATTCTTGAGCAGATCCGTTTCCGTGAAGCTAGAACGGAAATTTTGTAATTACTTTAAAGGAGTTATTCAAAAATTTTAATGGAATATAATGATAATAATTATTATACTTAACTTATATTACTATTATTTATATAACTTTTTAACTTATATAACTATTATTTAACACCATTAAATTTCATTTTATGATTATTTAACTGTTTAAAAATTAAACTATTACTATAATTCATGTTTCATCTGAATAAAAAATTATTTAATGTTAAAAATAATTAATATTTTAATAAAAAAGTTTCTAATTTTTTAATTTAATTAATTATTAATTTCAAAAAATATTTTGAAAAAAGTGGACGCAGAATCGAACCCTGGGCAAAAGGTTTGCATACGAGTACTATACTGACCAAGCTATTCGCGCTTCGAAAACGGTGACAACTTACTGGTATATAAGCTGTATCGAAAGTCTGAGGGCTATTTTCTCTCCGAATTGGCTGGCCATTCCGCTTGAACATTTTAATGGATGAGAATCCTAAATATATACTATTAATATACCAAGTCTCATCCCGAATTGAATTTCCCAAATCGTGCCCTTCCCTTGTATGATTGAATTATTCTTCTAAGGCGATTGAATTATACTAAGTTTTCCTTACCTACTATTATTGTTCATTTTTGTAACATATTTACATCACACTTTTCTTCAGATTCTGAATTGAATTCTATGATCACATCACCAATATTTGACTTCTTATGACCACTGGCGTTTAATACAGAGTGTTTCGAAACTCACGGGCAAAAATTTAAGGGGTGATACAGAACATCTAAACAAGCAATTTTCACCATACAATGCATGGGCGGAGAGCAAGCGGTGAACCGCTAGGAGGTCTCCGTTACTGTCACATGAAACACCAAACGGATAGAGGAGGTACTAAATAATTTTATTGATAGCATGTGTGGCAAAATTATAGAAACTGTTCAAAAGAAGACATGAAGGTTGTGCGTATTAGAAATGCCTTCACGAGTAAAGCTGCTTTCATCCGTGAATAACACATGTGCACTAAAATCAGGCTGCGCCGCTAGCTGTTGCAAAAACCAACGTGCAAAACTCGAGATGTAGCGCATAATCTGCAGGTATCAAGGCTTGCACTTTCTGTACATGGTAGAGGTGTAATCCTTCGTCCCGTAGTACTCGCCAAACAATAGAGTGGGGCACATTTATGGCATGGGAAACCTCTCGCTTGCTAATATCCGACCGATCTCCCACTCCTTGCAGAATGTTCTCTACAACTTGTGGCGTCCGCACACTCCTGCCACGCCCTGTATCATGCATGCCGGTGACAAAGGATCCCGTTTCACACAGGCACCGATGCAATCGCTCGAACAGTTTTTGGTCTGTCAAATGTCTTCTCGGGAAACGCTGCCTGTACAGTCTTTCGGCTTCCAAATCATTCCCATTCGCAAGACCATACATAAAATGCGTGTCCGCCTTTTCCTGATTACTGTACCTCGCCATGCCTTCTGAAATCCACGGTAGAAATGACGATGTGTAAGAAAACTCGCGCTTTATGCTTTCCATTATAATGCCGTCTAGCGGTTCACCGCTTGCTCTCCGCTCATGCATTGTATGGTGAAAATTGCTTGTTTAGATGTTTTCTATCACCCCTTAAATTTTTGCCTATGAGTTTCGAAACACCCTGTATACAGTTCCTTGAATAGAGATATTTTAATTCTAACCAGCCAGTATATAACGATCTGTGCTACCGTTAAAATAGTTACTTCACAGAGCCCTTTGAACTTTGGAGAAATATTCCTTTAAGTTCAAAATGGAAAATATCACAGTTTTAGATCGTAGAACAACAATACAGTTTTTATTAGGCAGTTGCAAAAATACAAATTACTGAAAAAGTTCTGTATTGAAATTGTTTTGTATTACAAATATTTTATAATATGAAAGGATGAGTGATTTGGATAATCGATTATTACTTTACTCAGCATTTTTTCAGAAGCAACTTTCGAAAGTGTAGCATAATTTAAAAATTACTTTCAGAGATTACATTTTGATTTATCGTATATTAATAAGTATCGTATACGAATGTCGATTTCAAAGCCACTGTGTGAGTTATTCATTTATACCTCTGATTTAATGAACAGATCATGTAATATTACCGGGTTAATTTTTGAAAGTAATCATTATTTTTGTATTCATCCTTATAATTGTAAAAATCATTGTAATTTATATCATTACTTTTGCATTGCAAATTTCCATAATATTAATTTTGTTTGACTTCTTTAATAAGGTTAACAGAATATTTTTTTGAAAATACCAGTATTCATAATGAGGTGTACTAACAATATAGTGATTTCACACTTTTATTTTTTTTGAATTTCATTTTGTCCTGTCAAAGCAATATGAGAACTATTTTGGGACGAACCTCGTGATTTTGAATCTTGGTCAGATGACGAGGACGACACCTGAGCTGGCACCCCTTCTTCAAAACTCCGCATCACACCAGCGATAGGATATTTTGCCCCGACGAATTTAGCATGCACCTAACCCCTAACACGGCTGTTTTTCGATGGAATCGGATCTCAAACCTGGAACCATCCAGTCCCGAAGCCGAGACCTTACCACCAGACCACCGTGGCCCTGCACATTTTGAGTAAATATCTATAAACAACTAACAACATACATCAAAGTTTTATTACGGAAACTAATTTATACACATGTCGAATTTTGTCAGTTATCGGTCGTGTTCGAAGTGCTGAGCATTATTGTCCAGGCGTTGCTGATAAAACCTACCGATCTCAGTAGCTCTCGCGTAGCTTTAAAGAAAAACATTAATTGGATAAATTTATCATTAATTTTCGATGTGTTTTTGTAATAAATTCGCAATTCAATTTTTTTTATTTGAATGTTTCCTCAACCTAATTTAAAACTACTTAAAACACTTATCTACTGAATGTCATACTTTGCTAATATAAAATGTTTCGAAGATTAAAAATTGAGTAGAAATATTACCAACATTTGTAAGACGTTTCACTGTTGCTTTCAACCTTATCTTTAAGATATTACAACATTAATGCTCCTGACGCAAAGGTAAACTTGCGACAAGAGTCTCATCTACACTTCACTCCGCATTTCCTCTTAAAAATCACGGCAGCTTATTCATCCTCTGCACTCCTGTGCTCTCATTCATAACTTAACAAAGCTGAATATGCCTACTTTGAATGGAATGAATATAAATGCATTAATTACACAGCAGAAGTAGGCTTGACATCGTTTTGCTGATTTAAAGTATGCATGTTTAAGTTTGAGATTTGAATGTTCAGACCTTCTTGTTATGGAAATTAGCTGAAGCCTTCTTTGCTTTCATTTAAGCTTCCTCTTTTCATAGTTTGATTCGAGCCACTCCCCTAGCGTTAAAGACTTCGGCTTTGTGAAAGGTTCTGAAAGACAGCGTATCACTTCAAAGCGTTTACATTTTAATTTTTCATTCATTTAAATGATTAATATTATTGAAAAGTTGTGCGAAACATCTTAAAATATGATTTGTAAAGGCATATATTTAATTCCAGCCTAATTGTTGGTATAATTAATTTTCTTCACCTTTATCATATTTTAATGAATTCATTTTATGTATTTTTAATGCATTTCATTGCATACTTCGAATAACTGTATGATGTGAAATTATTCTCTTTCCAGTTCAGTAAAGAGATGTAAAGTTAGTTGATATTAAAAAAAAACTACATATTATTAATCTTAAAACGGCTCATTTCATTATTAGTACATTAAAAGGAACAGCTTATTTCCATCAAATTCTTAAAATCATGATGTAAAACACCCTCCCAACAGCAGTTTTCTCTGTCGTGTTTCATTGAAATTATTTTTTATGTTATTTTGGGCTGAAGTTTTATAATATTTTTATAATGACAGATGTAGTGAATTTCAATAATGATGTTCCATACAAAAATTTAGAAATTCATTTTCTCACCACTGATTTTTAGGGCCATGGTGACCTGGGGTGGAATCTCAACTTTGAGACCAGAAAGTCGTGGGTCGAAGATCTCATTCTATCGAAGAAACACAGTACACTAAGGTCCGGTGCACGTTAAATCCTTCGTGGGTCAAACGACTTCACGCTGGTGCTGTACAGAAACTTGGAGAGGAGGGTGCAGGGTCACGCATCGCCCTCGTCCTTCTGACTACGGCTCAAAATTACGAGGTCCAATCTAAAATAGACCTCATGTACATGTAGCTTCCCAATGAGACGTTTATTTGACTAAACTAAACCAAAATAAACACACGCCGTGGTTAAAGCCTTGTTCCCCTGGTCAGTAGTTCGACGTTCCTTGTCTAAATTACGCTTTATTTCCCATCGTGGGACAGCAAACAATCGTTGTTACTCGAGGGGTTTGGGGGTGGCTCGATCATTCCGGAGAAATATCGGTAAATGCTCGGACATCAAAGGAAGCGAGTCGATGAACGGAGACCTCAACACAGTTCCTCTGGCCTGTGGTAGATTGCATATGTGTTGTGGGAACGGTGCGGCTGGTCGGATTCCAAACGATAATCAATCCCCATGTACGACCTCGAGCAACCAAACTACTGATCTTTGGAATAAGCTTACGAAAAAGCTAATCGTGGTGTTGTAGAAGATGCTGAATTTAGCAAAGAAATTTTACTACGACACAATGGCTAGAATTAACTTGTAATTTTCAAGAGTCTACTTAGATATTTCTTTAATTTAATTGTATATGCTACTGTTACAACACTTTTTACTGACATTCTAGGAATGCGGTGCAATACTATGAGAATAGCAAATGTTAGAATCAAATTACGTGGTTACACTGCTTTTGAATCCCATCTAAATCAAAAGCCATTAAGTGAACAAGAATAATAAGCAAATTCCGTTTACTTTTGTTAGGAATTGAGCCCATAATATTAAAAACAGTCGTCACTTAATTAGGACGACTTATACAAGAATATACCTTTCTACGAGCATCTCAATATGGTATTTAAGCTCCGCTTGTATTTAACACTTAAGACAATATTTGGTGTACTCGAGGTTCAAACTTGCCTTTATATGACAGAGATTATGAAGAACATTTGGTAACAATGTTATATATCAGAATAAGAAAATTGTTGGATACGACAATTTGCAAATGGATTTTTGACTTTTTGAAAAAGTGATAAGCTTCTTTCGAAATTGTTAGTAAAATTTCACAGAACTATTGGTTTCAAAACCTTCGGCATCATTGATTTTAAATTTGCAATATCATTTTTATAGTAAAATGAAATTGTGAAAATTCTTAATAAGAATGTTCAGAAATTTATCAATTAACAAGTAGTCGCAAAGCCGTAAAAAACGGAAAGATGCTTATTACGACAAACGGAGAACAAGAAACAAGGGAAAATAATTTATTAATTAAGCCAATTACCTGTCCTTTTATAGTTCTTCATTTGTTACATTTCTCTAAAGGTTTATACCACCGAAGTCGATTCCATTTAGATGTTAAAAATAAAATAGCCCTCGTTTTTATCTTGAAATATTGTATTAAACATTCCGCATTGAAGTTAGGCATAAGTTACTGAAGGCAGTCTGCGTAGTTTCGCATGCGGCGGACGACGCCAACGCTGACAGCCTACCCTTCAAATTTTCTTTACTTTTTCCTTTTCTTTGGGTTACCATCACCATCAATATGGGGGATCCTTCGAAGAATCGGAATTCAAAAACAGACTCCGAAACTAGACCCAGGCAGTCCTCTTTATCTTCTGCCCTTTATTATTATTCTCTTAATTTTCCTTTTTTATGCTTTATCACTACATTTTTTTATTAATCTGAGAAACGCGCACAATACTTTTCATCCTTAATCTGTTTGATGGTATTATCAAGCTTCAAATTCTATGCATAATTAAGTTTTGGAACTAAAATTGGATAGTGGATACATTTTGAAATATTCCAAAGAATATTTCTACAGTAGAAAATTCATTTATCTCCTAATTTACATCTTTTGTCAACAACATACATCTCTTATTTTCTTTCTCTATTTTTGAGAATTGCATTTGTCTTTGTAGACATTTTGTGTGGTGTGGAAAACTGGAAAATAAACACCATCAGATTAGATGGCGTCCTTGTCATAAAACAAGTTTCGATATTCCGAGTTTTATACCCAAAATCTTTCGGGTAGCTTAAAAACGGATAGACAATCAATCTAGCAGCAAATCAAATAGATTCGGT
This sequence comes from Araneus ventricosus, assembly GCA_013235015.1. Lineage (NCBI taxonomy): Eukaryota > Metazoa > Arthropoda > Arachnida > Araneae > Araneidae > Araneus > Araneus ventricosus. The sequence goes on from BGPR01000072.1 coordinate 1,437,526, forward strand.
TCAATAAACTTCAGGCATCTG
>BGPR01000072.1:1437556-1483849 GCA_013235015.1 Araneus ventricosus
CTCACTTAGTTTATTCCACATGCAGATGTACCTATGGATTCAGATAAATTTCCAAGTTAGCTTGTTTGGATTGAAATCTAGAAATTGGTACACATTCTTAAAACGGCGCCAAGTCAAGATCTTGACCGCTCCACCTCATTGCTTGTAGCTTTGGCAACTTGGCGCCGTTTTAAGAGTGTGTACCAACTTCTAGATTTCAACTCTCGTTTGTATAAGAAAACTATTTATTCAAAATAGATCATATTTAGTCAGTTTATAAATCTTGATATGGTCCTTTGACAGTAAGATAACAAATATTTTATTCTATGTATTGCAGCTTAACCTTAATATACAGATAAATCTGAATGCTGATTTTTTTAAAGAATTTTATATTTACAATGTAGAGTTGTGTAATTTGAAAACGTAGATCTATTTTATATTTGAATAATTTTAAATAACGTTATTTTGATGAGATCTCAAACATTTTGATTTCGACTGCAACGAATGTGAGCATTTAAAGAAATGAATCACCTCTTACAACAGATATATCTTCAGTGGTGTAGTCGCAAAATAAGCAGTTCCGGAACACTCTAAGCTGGGTGGAAAAAATCGCGCTGTTTTAAGGACATTTTCACAATTTTTCTTATTTAATTCTTTTGAAAAAAAGCAATGCCGGAACACAGTTCCGACTCCACTACACCCCTATATATCTCCCAATTCAAAATATTTCAAGGATTCCACTTTGGAAAACTTTTCAGAGAGGAAGCTGTATGAAAGTATGAAGTTCCTGTAGATTAGTTTATTTCCTTCGTAACATTTATTGAAACAAAATTCTTACTCTAACTTTGTTGAAGTTTTCAGATAATTCTTATGTTGTTATTAAAAATTAGCTTCATGACCATCATTAATACGTTAGCTTAACTTATCTACTACGTTTTTCATCTCATTATGTAACATGTATCAAATGATATGAATTTACTGCAATGCTTTCTTGAGAAATCAATTTGAAGAATGATAAGAATTCATGATGGCTAAGGCACACTTTATTAAAAATACTCAGCAAAAATATGAAATAGAGTGAACAATTCATATGAAATAATTGAGTTGAATTTAAAATTTTAATAATAATTTTTGAAATTTTAAAATAATTGAAACAATTAATTTAAAAAATTGATATCCTAATGTAAGCATTTAATTTAAATTAATTGGGTTTGAATTAAATTTTAAAGATATAGTAAATGAAATTTTTCCCTTTATTTTGCCGAAATTTTCCCTCAAGCAGAAATTTTTATTAATGTCAAAATCATCGTTCTGTGAACACACACCGAAATCGTTCTGAGTAAACTTTACACTGCGCTTAGCTGATATTTACATCGTTGTCCTTTTTTTCCATTCTTCGATTAATTTTGAATGACCTAATGATTGTTCAAAAAATTATTTACTTACTATATTTTTGACTTGAAGTTTTGACTTAAATGATTTAATTTAAGAAATTAATGTTTTAAAAAATAAATTTTGATGAAAAGTGAAGTTCAAAAGTAAATTTCTCTATTATTATTCCTGCATTACTTACACTCACTTATAAAAATTTGCAAACAATTGTTGAATAGAGTTAATTATCTTCGTCAAACGACCTTTATTTACATTTTAGATTCATTTTCTTATTTTCCTAACAACAAAAATAGGAAGAATGTAATATGTAATAATGTCTTAATCATTGCTAATGAACGATTGCAAGAATAGAAGAAAACGTAAGACTAAAAATTCACTAATTAAGCTTAATGAATGGTTATTCTAGAAAAAAAAATCACTCTGAGTAGCGTATCATCTGAGTAATAAATTTCCTTTTTAAAAAGCAGCTAGACAACACAAGTGAAAAAAATTCGAAGAAATCATTTATAACATACATAATCTTGCTTTTCAAAGTTACATTGTTAAACAACTGGTTGTAGTGTTTTTAAGCAGTCATTAATTAGGCTTTCAAAGTCTACAACTGGAACAGATGACTTGCTCAGGTTATCGAGTATAGTGTTTGGATAAATTATTATCAGAAGGCTTGCATAATGATTTAGAAAAAGGTCTTTTGTGCTGAGTAGAAAACAGTTTCCTGTATGAATATATACCATGAAGAAAAGCAGTAGAAAAATAGTTATTGCTAGTTGATGTCCTATTTTGCCTCTCGACTTCAGTATATCGAAAACAAATTTCAAGTTTGGTGACGGATTCCATATTCAACGCAAGAAACATGAGGCATACTGCATAATGCAACCTAAATTATCTGGAAAGTCAGTGAAATCTTTGCTACAAAAGAATCGTTGATTGTAGAAAACACGAGTAAATTTTTTTTCAAAATTGCATTCATGCTGTTTTCAAATTCGAAAGAGGTATTTATAATGTCATAATGAGAGAAAAAATGACAAGAGTCAAATAAAAACACATTATTGTTTCCTAAAATGTGCCAAGTAAAAAAGATTTATTCATCGAATCAAAAAAATTAATCAGTTTATTAAAAGCTCTTTGCATTTCTATATTATTCAGTCCTGTGGTTTCTGCCATCAGCGTTTCGAATGTATTAAAAATTGTAAAATATTTCACAAGCATAAATGTGAGAAAGAAAATAAAACCAATTTTAAAAAATTCCCCTGTTTTATCTATTTTTTTCATATATTTGCCTATACAAGGTGTTCAGAAATTCCACAGACAAACTTCTAAGGGTGATCGTACACATCAAGAAAAACAGCTTTTGCAATCAAACATAGGGTCGCAAGCGCAAAGGTCGACCGCTACAAGGGGCTCATTTCCAGTGAATTAAATAATAGATAAGAGAATATAAGATAAAGTATGCAACTCAGGTTGATGGAATACAAATTCACAATAGCACAACAACACAATTGCACGAATAACAACATACGAAACATCCATAGCTTTGGCGGCGAGTCCTGTGAACGCTTACGTCAAAGATTTGTAGTTGATATGCCGTCCTTTTTGACATTATATCTGTCATGTTGCGTACGACTTTCAGTGTTGTTATTCATGCAACAGTGATGTTTTGCTATCGTGAATTTGGATTCCAATAAACCTGTGGTACATTTTACCTGTTGCATCCTTTTCTTTTACTTGATTCACTGGCAAAAAGCCTCTTGTAATACTCGCCGTTTGCATTTGCGACCCCATGTTCTAATTCAAAAGTTGGTTGTCTTGACGTTTACAATTACCCTTAGAAGTTTGTCGGTGGTATTTCGGAACATCCTGTATAGTGTTTTGGCTGCGTGTTATCCAATTGTAGAAATCTAAAAGCTCTATCTGAAGATAGGTGCTTTTGATACAGACGTAATAAGAATATTGACAGAAAAAATTAACTGTCAATTGTTGTAACGCATTTAAAGAAAATTTACTGGAAAGCATTAATTAACATAATTTATCATGTTTGCCAATTGATTAATCTCAAGTTTAAAGAAATTCAAAAATAATCTCACTTATTTAGCTGTGGTCTTACTTAATAGCCATGGGACAATGGCCAGTTTTTAAGATGCATCTATGCATCTTGAGATTATTTTTAATGGTATGAGAGTAAATACTCTTCAAATGATATGATAGTAAATCAAATGATGTGAGAGTAAATAAAAATATTATTTAATGGTCTATTTAATTTAAAAATACATTTAAGCATCTACTAAAAGTGTAAAAACATCTGTTATAGTGTTCAAGATCTGACGCATTTTATTTAAGTTTCTAGTATCTGATAGGTTATATCATTTATTCCTATGAGAAGAAAAGACAAGTACCACACTATATGAATTATGATGGACACAGACTTAATGGTAATGAAAATATAATGATATACAGAGACATTCTCTGAAGATAAGAAATGAATAAATAATGATTATCTTCTTTCTCGTTGATATTTTGTTCCTTTGGTTTGATGGAAGCTCTATAGTGCAAGTGACATTTTTGTTTTCTGATGTTAACGAAACTTCTGAATCATTGGAGGATCTGTTGCATAGACAAAACTTCTATTTCTCCAGCATCATGGATTAGAGAATCTTCTTATATAAACTTGAGTACCATCATTGGTTTATAATATGAAGGAAAACTTGTATTAACTATTTTTGTTCACTTGCTTTATTGGGCGAGGGGAAACCAAAATTTCTTTTAGACCATGAAGAATGAAATCTTAAAAATTCCTTTTAAAATTGAGGTTCTAGTAGAGTTAGATATACGTTCTATTCCCCTTTCAAGTTATTGGAAGATAAGAGTTGTGGAATCTCTCCCCCCCCGCAGCTGCTAACGATTCTTGCGATTCCTCATTACTCAAGCAATCACAAATGACGAGTCAAACAATTTTATCATAATTGATTTGCATTATATATATATTTTTACTCCTTGCTTCAACTTTGGCTAGATTCTATCGGAAAACTTCCTTCTAACCATATACATGGCTCAATTTAGCGCCAAGGATGGCTCTTGCACCAGAGAACACAAAACAAACCAAACTACGAATGACGGCACACAATAGGATGGAAGAGTTAAACTATCTACAGGATGATTATATGACAAAGCAATTAGTTCCGGGGGAGGAGTGAAATCCTGATCAATCGGTAGTACAGCATCTCTGCTACCCGTAAGGAAAATGGTAGAAGCATTTTAAATACTTTTTTAACGATTTTGAATGAGTTAATGTTTTTTTAACGATTTTGAAAAGCAATTTTAGGGTTGAGATTAATATATCTGAAATAGTTGGAAGGTTCCCACTTTCAACGCAGCATTTGATTGATGATACGAAGAATTACTGCACTAAGACCAGTTTCCTGGTTTCAGAGAATAAGCAGGTGTGATGAGTTTCGGTGTCAAGAATCTGCTCTAATACTCGTAACGTGGAGAATTTTTAGGAGAAATATGATCTGACAGCTGACAATATTGCGAAAGTACAGAAGATGGGTTTGTTTATAATGAAAGAACTATAAATCGATATTGAAAGAAATAGTATCTAAAAGGTAGCAGAGCAGAATTAGAGTTTAGAAATAGACTGCACAGGATAATAAATAAAATACTAAAATACACAAGTCAAAGCAATTTTTCATTTAGGCAAACCTAACTCTAATGGAAGTTTGGAAATAATTTAATAAAAATATTTTGAAATCGTCTTTCATTGATTTTAAAAATATTTAATTCGATAATATTTCACTCCCTCCCTGGAACTAATTATTTAACTCTCAAACCAGAACATGATTTCGATACAAGTATACTTAACACGATTTTAGCTGTCATAATGACCGATTTTCCGGCCAAAGGGTTAGCCTAAGATGTCAGAAAAAGTGTACAAAATGTCATAAATAGAAATATTTAATATTCTTGAATATTTTGAACAAAAAACTGCATAAACCGTTTCGCTCCCAAGCTAAAATTCCTCTTATTGAAATAAGCGGTTTCTACACTTATGGAGTTGTAAAAAAGTGATATTGTAACATAGAGCTGAGATTTTTTCTTTCGGTATGCAAAATGCTTATGCAGATGTTATTTAATGTCAAAATTTTAATATTATTCAAATGAAAAAACAACATTTTCTTGCCTTAATTATGCTTTAAGATATAATTATTATTATATTAAATAATCAGAGAAATTTTGAGTTAATTATATTACGAATTTAACAAAAATACTTGCTTTAGCCAATAAAAGAGCAAGAATACTGAAAAGTAGGATACTGAAATTACGATTTCTTAATTATATCAAATATGCATCAAATTGTTTGATTCAATGCAATCGTAACATATTACTAAATGTATTGCATTCAATACAGTTGTAGAAAATAGAAAACAAAGAAAGAGAAAAATAAATAAATAAATGGGTTGAGAAATTAATTTTTAAATTGTGGACAAGTAACTGCAAACATGAGAAAACAACGCTGTGAAGACAACACAACTACAAATACATCAAATATTTTATTCACTTTTCAGATTTGCATTTCCTTACGTTATAGTTTTAGCATGCTTAAAATTAATAAAGAAATGTTTCGAAGATTTTCGACTGGTTAAAGCCGAATAATCACTTTATCATAGTTAATGATCATTAATTAAATTGGTTTCATCTATGTCTATCTGTTAATACTTCGGCTTCAGATTATTTATCTGGGGAGAAATAGTATCGTTTTTCAAGATTTTACCGTTCTTTTTGTTAGATTCAAGAAAAGGGTATTATGAGAAGTTGCTTATTGCTGTAATCATTGCTTTTAACGAAGCATAATATAATTCATTTGAGATAAATATATTGAAAAGCTTAAAATCTAGAAAAATAATTTTTACAGAATGGAGTAAAATTGATAGACTCGTTTGCAACACAAATTTTAGAAAAAGAAAAATGTACTAACACGTCTCTCTCAGCAGCAAAAATAACAACAACAAAGATATAATTAAACTGTTTTTCATAAGACTAATTTGATTAACTCAAATACTCATTTTGAACACTTTTGATACTTGACACAATGCTCTCGCATTATTTAGTATTTTCTATACTTTCAGTTAAAAAGTGAATCTTTTACGAAGGCTTTATCTAAATCTACTTTCATAATGTTTTAAGGGAACAGGCTGAAACCAGAAAACTGGATCACCCCCTCTCTCCCAAAATATCTGTGTAACCTGAATGACAGCCGCTGCAATAGCTCGAGTAATCTTTATATGCATTATTTTAACGCCCACGAGCTTCAATTTAGATGGGCTGAGAACCAAATTTGCAACCTTTCGAGTTTTGTTCTGCTCTTCGGCAAGAAAAAGCATTTCATTCGCCTTTTTTTATTGTAACTGTATCAATTTTATTTACTCATGATGTAGGATACTTGTGTTTACATTTTAGGGGACTTTGCTGTGATGAGGATTATCAGTGACTGGTACTATGACTTTGTATAGAAGGGGAATTCCAATATCAGTATATTTTAGACACTATAATTAAAATGGTTGCTATAATTTTATTTACAGATAAATTGCATCAATGTACCTCTTCGTCTCATCTTAGATATCTACTGTCAAAATTTTCAGCTTGAAGCCTTCGTTCCAAATAACACCTCTCTTTCGAAGCAGCATGTTCAGAAATGTCAGGAGCAGCATGTTCAGAAATGTATCTAATCAAAAATCGTAAAAAATACAGTATAAATAATTCATTTTATATATTTCTTCTAGTGTGACTAAAGCTAAATATAATTTATTTCTGCTGATATTTTCTACAATTTTGTTCATTAGGAATTCCGCTGAAATATTTTTCAATAAAATTTGATTTTTTCCAGTACTTTGAAATATAACTTTAAGTGCATTAACTTTTTCGGAAAGTAAATGAAGAAAACAAAATGTGAGCGGAAAGAACATATTTTCGTCTAAAGCTTGAATTATAATACTTTTCTAGCAGTCTTCACTATTTATATCAGAAAATCATGAAGAAAGTACGAAATACTTCTATAAATTAAATGAAGTAAAATAATACTTTGTAATTAACTCTAATATGCTCGTAGACTTCGAAACATTTTAAGTCGAAAAGCATATTGCCTTTTTTTGTTAAACATAATCACAATGCATTTTATACGGGACTCACAATCTAAACACTTGTAATATGTTTTTAAACTGGACCAATTTTCCAAGGAAAATATGCATTGAAATTTTTTTTTTAGATGTCATAAAAGTGAATATGTTCTTAAAGGTCTCCATTTTAAATGTGCGATGGCTTGCAGTTTTTGATTGATCGGAAACGAAATTAACAATATTTTGATGGATTTTCAATCATATGTTAGAGAGAATTTAAAAATTGTCCCACATTCTTATTTAAAATGAATTATATCATGAACATGTCATATTATGATGGAGGATGAAAATATTTTTTATTGTGTGGAATGCAGAAACAGGTACGAGGATGCAAAAACTATGAATTAAAAGAAGATGAAGATGATGCTATTTATATGGAGTTTTTAAGAATAGATTTCTGTGATGAAAATATATTTTGGAATAAAAGGTTTCTTTCCAGGATTTCATTTGAATGTCGAAACTATGAAGCTGTTTCGAATTTAAACAAAATAGTTGTGGAAAGGATTCGATTTTGGGGGGAAATTTAAAAAAAATATTTAATCGCATTGCTTTATAAATGAATAAACTTTTCCTGTAAACAGTGAACTTGGTTTGCAGGAGAACAAAATATACAAGAAAAGTATTTGAAGAAACATCTATCAAATAAGAGAATCTTCGGAATTCAAAAAATCTATTATCTGTAGGAATGGAGAAATGATGTAATGTTGAGCTGGATATATGTTAAAAAACAATGAAAAACAAAGTGATCGCTCTTAAAAACTGGTTGCTTTCAATATGCTGTTGCTAATATTTTGTATTTAGAAACTTGAATTTGACTCTAAATTATTCTATGCCGTTTTAATTTCTGTTGTTATGAATTAAACAATCGTATTTTTCAATGGAATGCATAAACTTAACTTCCTTACACTGATTATAAGGGCTGTGCAAATGTGTATAGTTGAGTAACAGTTATTTAGAAACAAAGGATTAGTTCTTCTAAATTAAATCTTACAAACTGAAAGACTAAGTACGGCGAAAAGCTGAGGCATTTAGTTAAAAAGGCGATAAATTGCTGATCATTTAGTTTATATTTTTAGTTCCTGGTTGAAACAACTTTTGCTTTAAGATTCTTATAAAAGTTACAAAGACAACAAACCGCTGATGTTTTAGTTTATATTTTTATTCCATTGTCGAAACAAGTTTCTCCTTAACATTCTTACAAAAGTCTTGAGTAAACAACAGGATTAAATTAACAGCATCTAGTATCCTTAAATGTTTGCCTTCTTTAAAAGCATTTGAAACATGTATGTTTGCATAAAAAGAGTTTTGACTCTAATTATATAGCTATTACAGAGACTATTTCAACTCAATGGGAGTAAATCTTCTCTGAATTTTATTGATTTAAATAAGGTAATTGCTTAAGCCAAATTTTAAACGTGTAATATTTAAAGAGTTTAAGTTCAAAGCTTCAAAAGAATTTCAAGGAACATCATTAATACAAGCAAGCATTGTGAATTGTTTATAAGCTGCATTTAATACATTTATAAACCAATTTATTCAATGATTAAGGTTTTAAGTGAATATAATTTGGATAAAATGGTGTGCTTAAATTATTCTGATTACAAGTTAATTTAGAAAATCTGAGATTGCTTCTAATAACACATAGAAAGCTTAGTTACTAAGATTTTAATACTTTATTAAACTGAGAATTTCGGAAGAATTTAAATATATTTTGATAGCCCATTTTTACTGCTTGTCACGGGTTATGTGCGTATTTGTGTTCTGTGATACGTGAATTCTGCAGACGTTACTAAATTTGATCGTTATACTAGACTCATAAGCAGAAATAAAACAAAATTATGAATTTTAAATTTTTAACTAAAATTTTAATTACTGAAAGGAATTTTTTTTACTACAAACGTATAAATGTACTGAAGTTTATAATTGTAAAGAAATGTTATAATTAATAAAGCATGAGTAGTACGGGCATCTAATCAAATATTCTTAATCAAATAATTCGCTTTAACACTTTGACTCCTAAGCCGCCCGTAACCGACCATGTAACTTCTATACTAGTGGGGCGGATTTCGGCCGGTTGTTGTTCCGAAAGGGGGGAGAAGGCAGTTGGGGCGAGTGGTCATTAAAGGGACCCTTAGGGGGAGATAAGAGATGAAAGGTCTGTCATTCATATCTCCTATTACCCGTAGTAGGAGGTAGTGAGGAGAAGAGAGGGAACGGGGCTGACGAATCCATTCCACAGATCGACTAGTAAGCAAACCTCCGTATGCAACTGTACTCAGATTTTGAAAACTCTTAGTAGTCAGAGGGTTAAATAGTATACTGTATTTAATCTTCTCATGCTTCCCCATTTTTAATATAATTTATAAATCTAAAGGAGCAATTAAATTTCTCCCGAAAATTTTATCTATGTAATTCTTATTTCAGTTAATGACTAAATGATATCAAATATCTGATAGTATTCAACTCAAATCATTTTGGATTTCAGCGTTAAATAAACTTAAGCCATTATTTGAGTACAACTGAATTCTTTTCAATTCTTGTACATATTTTAGGTTTACTAGCTTAAAAGAGTCTGTATCTGCCAAATGGCTGAAGATTTCTGAATCTGCTTGAGTTTCAGTGCTAAGTATTCAACATTCAGAAATTTAAGACAATAATTTTTGAAGTAAGAATATAATCCAGTCCCTAATAAAATCAGTTATGCATAGCAAGATTATTTTGGTTACAGAAAGTTTCATATTGGACAGATATACGAAGAAAACTGCGCAAAGTAAATTGACAGAGAATTCATCATTCCATAGACCATTCTTTCTAGTATATTTAAGTCAATGCTCATATTTTAAAATAATTTACGCACTACCATTCCATTTTTTCAATTCTGATTTTTTTTTGTATCTTACATCATACAGCCCAGATTCGTCTTAAATGTAATATTTTTGTCCTCCGGAGGGACAGCACGAATACGATGCGGCCACGATGAGAAGTGGCCCCACTAAGTATGCCAGTTCTCGCTTCCCCAGGGAGTACGGCAATCTGCCTTGTTAACAAGACAATCGTCGATGACGGGATGTACCTCCTAAGGAAGAGGTTTATGCATAGCCCCGTGATGGCTATTTTGTGTAGACCACAGAAACCGCATTGCTATCTTCAGTAACCCGAGTTTCAATTTGACCCGATTCAGTTTTTTCGAAAGGCCAGAGCCAGAGTGGGTATTAGGTTATAGCCGTACCTATATTGTTGCTTTTACCTTATCCTTTGACTTATTTTATGAGACACTGTACCCCTGTGAGAACTCCTGGTAATGTAAATCAACAAAATAAGTCTTGTGATGACCAGTAAATGCAAGAGCCATCATTTAGGTTTTTAGAATCTGACAATACTAAAATTAAAAATTTTCTGTGTAGACGACTCTTTTAAGAATTTAACTTTCTCGTGATGATTGGTTATTAATGAAGGATATATTACATAAATTCTTTTTAAGGTGTCGTTTCGAAATTGAAAAGATAGTGACAGAACATGGATTCGATCGAAGAGATTTGCGAGCTATGATTTATTATGACTTTCGCCGTAACATGATACAACAGTATGTCAGTCAAATAAATTTGACTTTTAGTGATGAAGCACCATTTGAAGAAATAATTTACAGCTGCTTTAAGGAATTTCATCATGGATATAGGAGTATAAGAAATGGATTTCATGAAGATCGACCAAGAACTATAGTGTCTCAAGTAAACGTCGATACTGTGCAACAAATTATGACTTTAGATCGTTATGTAACATATGATGAAATCGAGGCATCTTTTAGCATTTTAAGAATTCAGTTGCATTCAATTTTATAAGATCAATTGAAAATGAAAAAGTGTGTGCGTGTTGGAACGTAAAATACCACACAATTTTACTTAACCAAAAAGGATGTTTTAGTCCAGTGGTTCAAGGAAAATGTCCGGTGTTTCACAATATGCCTATGTCATTGTTAATAGGTTAACAATGTGGGCTTATTCCTATGAACCTGACTGACTGTTTGGGTGTTATAAAATGAGAAAAATCGAACAAAAGTTGTTCTTGCACAATGTGTTTAAGAGAAAATTATTGCTTCATGTTTTCTGGTAAAACCAGCCATGTTGGACCTACTGTTTTGGAAGATCGTGGAACATTGAAGGCTTATTGCATACATTTTATTTGCGAGAAATGATTGCTGAATCTAGAAAACAAAACGTTCAACTTCACATAATTCTTCATCATAACAACGCAAGCTCGCACATTGTGTTTGAAACCATCAACTATTTAAAGCAAGGAAAAAAAACCCGATTGATGAATCATTGTTATTATTCCCCTGATTTATCACCCAATGATATTTTTATGTGTTTCCCTTCATCAAAAATAAAATGTGTAGTCACCGATTTAGCACCCCCCCCCCGAAAAAAACAAGAAGCCTATAAATGAAATGTTTCTGCTGCACAAATTTCTGAATGGCATACACGTTTTGGAAATTCGTTTATTCGAATGAAAAAGTATATTGATTACAAAAGCGGATAAGAATGATTTTGAAAAACAATATAACATTTTATTTCAATGCGAAAGAATTTTGTGTTTTGCTTTCTGGAACGTTTAGTACCGGTTTTCGTATATAGATTTTTCTTAAATGCAATTATGGCTGTCTTGTAGAACTTTGTTTTTTTTTCACTGGCTGTTCAGGACTTTTTTAAATACAAAAATTGCAAAGCGTTATCATTTACTTCAAAAAGTATTACTTGAGTTCATTTCTTAAAAATTTCTTTCATGTATAATCCTCTTTTTCGATTCCTTTCAAGAAGGTGAGGAATAGAAAGTCACAATAGAATTTTAAAAAATGTTTATCTAATTTACCTGAAAAGCAGTTCAGTCTGCACTGCAAAGTGATTCTTTTCTGTATCAATTACATATTCGGTTTTTAAAAATTGCATGTGAATAAGTTAATAATTAATTAATAAAATAATTTACTGATAACGTCTTTGACCGTCAAGTATGAAAGTGTCTTTTAAGAATTTTAATTAAACAGATATTACTTTTTAATTAATCAACTTTAATTAAATACGGTTCAAAAATAAAAAAAATATAGCTTTAAAGCAATGACATTATTCCGGATATCAGAGAAGTTTTAAAAACAGCAATTTTCTAAAAATAAGCTGACATAAAAAACACGAATTTGGATTAAATAAATATATTCAATTATTAATAAAAATCTATGAATAAAATAAAATTGTTATTTTAAAACTCAAAACTTCTGCTTATAGGCAACAGACATACCACTAACTAGCTCTGCTAATTAACTGAAGATAATTAACTTTGTTTCATTTATAATGCGGTGCAAGAATTTTTATATCGCCAGAGAATTTGTAAAATTATGAATGCGTAGCAATTAAATTTTTAAGAAATGTATGAACATCTATATTATTCCCACCTCTTATATTTCTCTATTATGAGATTTTACCTCAACTATTGATTTTTATATGCAAGAAAACTTATTTTCAGGAAATAAGTTCAGCAGTTACTCTGAGAGAATTCTAGCATGATATTGCCTCATCTTTTGATTTTTACAGAGTATATCTTATTAAAATAAAACGATTGATACTAAAGATAATTCCTTTCAAATAATTCCTAATAAAATTATAAATCACATAACATTTTAAATTGTATGTTCATATTAATTTTAATTTAAATTCAACTAATTTAATAGATTTCCCCTAATTTTAATGCAAAACTCCAAATGGTGCTTTGCCAGTAAAGAAAGAATTGTTCTTTAACATTCTACAAGCAGCCTTCCAGCATAGGATTCAACGTTTTCAAAAGTCCTTTAATTATATGTTTATAGAAAAGACTTTCAGGAAGCAAGAAATAGTGGGGAGGAAACGTGAAAAGGCAAATGTTAGGAAGGAAAAATGCTCCTACAGAATGTGTTGTTAAAATCTTTTAATCCTTATGCGCAGTAACCATGTCTCGATTATTACAGTTTGACTGCCAGTTCATTATACCATTGCATACAAGCAGCAATTCGCTTCATCCAAAAGTGTTTGGACTCACTTTCAAGCATTTCGTATAAATAACGATTCAAAATAACCTGCAATTTTATATAGAAATAATAAAAATTCCATTTAGGTTGGAGAGCGAATAATTTTTTTTGCTTGAAATAACCAAGGAATTTTATATTTTTCTTATGCAAACACGTGTCATTAAGCCACATAATCACTTTTCCAATAAGAAGTTTACTCTCTTAATAATATTAGAGGTTCTATAATTGCTTTTGGAGAAATCATCTCGAGCGAAAATGTCTGAATTTTTCCATTCACATTCTTTGCAACTCATCTGCCAGCAACGATCTACGCCCATTCTGTTTTCATCAACCATATCGAATCTATGTTTCTTAATAATCAGCCTCCCTTTCGTTTATTACACCTCCGTCCTTATTTCAGTACGAGCAGCAGTTAAAGTCGGTTCATCACACTTTCTTAGGCAGCATTTGATTTCAAGGTTATCACTAAAAGAAAAAAAATAAAGACATACTTTTATAATTCTTGCTAAATTACTCTTGTATTGACAGCCAGTCGCTTTATGATATTGAGTTGTTAGTTTAAATATTACGAAAATGTTTTTTTTTCTTTTTAATTTAAATTGCACTTAATGCATCAACCAATATAAGAACTCATTTTAGTGCTGCTTTTGCTGTAAGGAAAACTATGGAAATTAAATAGAAGTAAAATATATCTAGAGAAATAAACTGAAAGATGTCCAAAATATTTGCGATTACAGAATATGCATTTTCAAAATTCGAAACTCACAGAAAATATAAAAAAAATATGAACCTCATATGCATAAAAAAAGCAAGCATGATCATTTGACTATACGACATATTTTATTCGGAAACTTTGAACAAAAAATGATATTTTTCATCATTACTTTATGTTTTGTTTATAAGCCAATGCTAGTCAATAATTTCATAGAAATGGTTAATTGACAGGAAAGTCTTTTACAGTTCCCATTTACTAGTCTTACGTTGTTCGGAAGGTATACCATTTTAGTATTATTTTAAATAAATACAATTAAGGAAGCCAAAACCAAAATATTTTCTGAAATAATCATTATAAACTTATTGCATAGTTCTATGGAGTACGAAAACGAGTTAAAGCCATGATTTATGTAATGTGGATAAATAATCTTCAATCTGAAAGATACAGTTGCTGTTACCATCTGAAGGATTTAAATATTGATTTCAACTGAGCCTGAAGTTCATGGACATAGAAAGTGCCATGGGTTTTTATAAAATCTTACGAAGATATCATATTGCAGCAGTGGACCTGATTTTTAACATAGTTCAAAATATTGTAACATGATGCCGATGTTTTTTGGTAGGTTGAGTCGTTTGTTTCACAGTTAAGAATGAAGCGTCTCTGGATATTTTTAATAGATAGAAATAATACCCTGGGTGGGAGATTGATACTAATACTTATAGTATTTACCCGCATTTTTCTACAACAAAATCATCAACATCAATCAATTTGGGTCACGCACAATTTGGTATTCTGCTACAATGAAATCTTTCTTTCTATCATTATTTCTTTTATATTTCCACCAATATCATTTAACAATTGTTCCATTCATACAGCTATCTTTAAAATGTTCATTGATATCTTTGAATAGTACATATTCTTTTCATGTCGAGTCATCACTCACAGCAAAAAATAGTATCAGTCTAGGATCTCCAGCTTGGTGGACATTCTTTAAGGACAAAGAGGATCCTGGGAGACGTCACACCACCAAACTGCAACACTATGTATGGAAAAGGGACTTTAAAAATGAATACTGCTTGTTCCAAGGATAAGTCTTAAGAATGGGAGTGACGGAATTAAGCTGTATGAAAATACGTATCACTGTAAGCTGTATCATAAGCTGTATGAAAATACTGATATGATGTGGATAAAATACGATGTGAGAACAGCACGGGATGAAAAATAAACTTCCCAGAACATTCACAACAGCCTACTACTTCAAATGATCCTAATGTTAGAATATTTCAACAAATAATGAAATTTGAATTCACTTTTTACCCTCAAATGTGACAAAAGAGTGTAAATTCTCATTTGCCGCAATATATTTGGTAGCTATTTAATACTGAACTCAAAGATAACAAGAAATTTTATACATTGGGCAGGAAGTAGTTGAACAAATGAAAATTTGCAATGCCTTATTTCATCTCATTCATGAAGAAATAAAAGCAAAAATATACGGGATTTTAGTTATGTGGCGTTTAGTAATCCTGATCATTCTTTTTAATCATCTATAGTAAATAGTTTTTTCAGATATCAGTGTTTGATTAAAGGTCAGTGTAATTAAAACCCATCTTGTCATAGTTTGTTAGCCGCCATTCATGCATTCTAGAATTTATGCATATACAAGGTGGTGTATTTGAGAGATTAAGCATAGTTCTCAACTCAACTTTCTCTGCTATAATAAATGAAACGGTAGCACAGCACATATATTTTTCAAAGCTCTACTGTGCAGAAGTGGCGGGAGCAACTTCTGCAACCTTGAAACTTTCGGCGCATGCATTTGAGGGTTCAAGTTCAAAATATTGAACTTTGATGTATCATGTTTTATCATGCATTCTTAAGAATGATCATGTATTTTGAGTTCAATTTCAATTTTAAAGAATTTTTATTTTTCTGTTTTCTATCAGTATAAGAATCATGCATAAATATAGCCTTTAAAAATATGCTTTTCATTATTTTTAAAATAAATATTATTTGTTTTTCCTGTAAATGTTTTGTTCGTTTTGCTTATGAGTTTATGATGAAGATTTTCAATTTTATCAAAAGGTAACAGAATATAATAATAATAATTTTTTTAAAAAAATTAGTATTACATTTAATTATTATCAGGATTCATAAATATAGAAATCTTATCATGTCTGATTACTGAGGCTTATCCTAAGAATTACTGTCCATATTAAATTCATCTTGGTCAATCGGATAGAAAATCTATTCCCTTTTAGCGAATATAATCTGCAAAAATGTATTTTTATGTTCATGTATGTTAATGATATCACCTATTCTTGAGTTTTTTGAAATTATTACATAAATATACATTTCATTCATACCATAAAAGATGTCTAATCTGAAGTCAAGGAGAAAAATCTCTCTAGATTCATGATTGTTAAATGTAAGCCAGATGTTAACGAAAAGTTAACTATTAACTGAACAAAGTCTTTATTTAAATATTTAATTTGAAAAAATTATGTATTTAAATAAAGACTTTACTTAAATTAAAAATGTATTTTGAAAAAAAAAAGAATACATATTTAAATACAGGCTTTGTTTAAGTAAAATTATGTAATCTGAAAAAATAAAGGAGTACCAATTTGATCAGAAATAGATGTAGGATTTTACATTAACTTCAGTGTAAAGAAGCCCATTAAATTGATTCTGTCATAACAAATTTCATAATTGCTATAAACTTGAACCCATGCCCTTTATTTACCACTTCATTTTTTATATAATTCATTTTTTTATTTACGAACAAATTATGTTTTGTGACAAGATATATATCCGCCATATGATGCTTAATGAATTTTGGTTTCATGAAAATGGTATAAAAACCAATCGGAAGATTTTTTTCAGTTTATTCACACTTTATTAATGAACGTCAGCTAACAATGATTTAAATAATTTCGAGAGATAAATTTCATTCTTGTGGAGAAGCCTAGATATGAGTGCCCAAGGTAAGCTGATAATGAAGAATTGAGGATAATTTTCGAGTCATATCCGGATATCACTAGTACGGAAATAATACCCGAGAGGCTTCATTACGCTCATTTTAGGACATATATTTGAGAATTTAGGTTTTTTTTCATGTTATAAAGTCGGCTGGTGATACGAAAAAAAAAAAGCGTTAAAAAGACATGAGACATGAATTCCATCGACAGGATGAATTTATTCACCCTAAGAAGGAAAAATAGTTCAGGCTTGCGCCTCTTGTTCCTAGAGTAGAATTATTAAGTTTGGCAGTTTATTCTCCACGTACTAGCTTACAAAAAGCTCATTCATGGGCGAATTAACCAATGTCGCTAAATTCATCAGTAGAACAGTAAAAATTTGCGAGATGTGAGAATTATGCCATTCGACGAGACTGACTTGAAATAAAAGTGACAAGCTGTCTTGACTTTCATGTGAAGATGCAAAGAATGACACTGTACACCCTGAAGCGGAAGGAGACATGAAATACTGGCAGAATATTTGCAATTAAGTGATTCCTATTTGTTTTACCCAAGCAAACCTTGTACACTGTAAAAAATATCCGTTTTTTTCCCGGACTTTTTCCGTATATTTGACGGTTTAAAGCTGTTTTGTTGACAAAACGGTTTTTCACCGTTTTCCGCTCCAGCCATAAGCGGTTTAAAACCGTCAGTTCAAATTGTATTTTTCGTCATACGGTATTGCTTTCCGTACGATAACTTTCCCTTTTCTTAAATGTAATTTTATTGCATTCATTTCATGTTTTTAATAGGGTTCCATCTCCGCTATTGTTTACACATGTTGCAGTAACCTGTTGTCACTCATGAAAGTTAACCTTAAAACACGTGTTCTGGCAATAGTTGATTTTTACACCACTAAGTGGCGCCACTAGAGCTATAGTGACTTTAAAACTCAAATAGATTATTTTTACTTCAGTTTATGAAGTCTCCGGTGGTCTAGTGGTTAGAGCGACTGCCTTTTATTTCTATGAACGCGGTTTCGATCCCCGGCTCGGAGGAATTAGAAGTTTTGTCACCATCTTGCATCGAAATCGTCCAAGTAAGTTCAATTAAAAATTATATTAATTAAACTAATTGAAATTAATAATTAAGCCTTGATTAATTAATATTCCTAATTGATAATGCACATTTCAACTCAACTCGAACAGAAGGAGAAAAACAACTCAACTCAGTCGATGACGTCACTTACTTCGATGACTTAATTTTTACGGAGAAAACTTGATTTCATACGGTAAAAAACCGTTGTGACTACGGATTTACTTCGTAACTTTTACGGGAAAAACTTGTTCCTGTATGGTAAAAAACCGTTGTGCCTACGGATTTACTTCGTAACTTTTACGGTTTTGCACAACCAACCCAGCTGCCAGTTTAAAACCGTAAATTTTACGGGATTTTTTTTACAGTGTAGTAAAGAACATTTCGCGATATACTAATTTTGTTCTCCTGCCAGGTTGTTCTAGAGAATCATAATCACAGAGAATATTCAAGATTAGCTGAAAGATTAATAAGATTCTCTCTACACTTTCGCCGACCGAACGGTCTAACTAGCTGTTGAGAATTTGAAATAAATCCCCTATATTTATACAGAAATTGGCTTTTGTTGTTATTGTTTTTTTGCCTTTTATTATCTCATTTGCATAGGGTGATTATAATTTAAGCGATCCTACTCAAACATATGCAGAATCCATTCTCATTGACATATTTAGCTGAAACTTGTTATACAGATATAAGGACCACGAGGAAAAGAAATCGGCAACAAAAATTAATAATTAAAATTCCGGCCACTATGTGAAAATGTAGAGCATAAATGAAATGTGAAAAAATATGTCGGAAATATAAAGCTTTATATATGATAGTGTTTGTATAATGTGTATTCATTTAAGGTCAATCACATGTGCAAGGCGCGTTATAGAGTGTTCAACGGTAATGTGATGGGATTCATGAAGAATAGCAGCAACATGGCATGCTATGCATGTTTTCAATTCAGGCTGAATCCGTATGCTTCCTTCATTAATACGATTGTTCAGAAATTCCCCTTACCAGAAGTCACAGATATTGAAGCTTCAAGAAAGAGGTGAATATATTACAATCAAAATCCTGCAAAACAGTCCTTCAAAGTACATACATATTTCCAGATCCAGTACAAGCCAGTTTCCTGATAAGTCCAGTTCCGGCACACTAATATACTATCTACGGCCCACAAGTGGGCCGCGAGCCATGGGTTGGGAACCACTGCTTTAGAGCATTAGAAAATTCAATGTCATTTATAAAATATCTGAAAATTAAGCGGAAAGTCACTGTTTTTCAATTTTAGAAAATGATAAATTGTCGGAAAATTGGTTGATAGATAGTTCGCGACATTTCTGCCTTAAGTTATTCTAAAAGTGATTTCACTTTTTAAAAACTAATACATAAATCATTTTCTCATATATGTGGAAGACTATACTTTTTAAATGGTTTTTTTATTCAAGAATAAATTTCCTAAGTTACTGCAAAATACATAATGAGAAGTTTCTTTTATCGTTTCTTTATTTTCAGCTGCATGAAAACTACTATTATTTGATCTTTTTATGCTATTTCTTTTATTTTCATATAAAGGCGAAATGATTGATGACATGTTTAGCATAAGAATCCTAAGATATTTAGAATAACTTTTTGAACATTAAGGTATTTTTTTAAAGGATGATTGAAACAAGATTAACTTCAAGTTCATCTTCGAGTTTACTTTTTGCATATTGACAATAAAATTAAGATTTGAAATCGAAAGGATTACTGATAAAGAAATGAAAAACATTTAACTGAAAATTACTTTTTTCTAGTAAGCATAACAAAAAAATCTTTTGAATATCTTCTCGAAGTATCATTCAGCGATGTAATTATCTACATTTCGTATTCAGTTTTTATTATCATTCATTCGGGAAACTAAATTTCTATTAAAACTGTTATAACTGCCTTAAATTTTTCGTATTCATTTTCCCTCAAGATTGTATTTTGTGACAATATCTTAAAATCCTCCAGTGTGCAGAAATAATTTTACCCTTACATCTTTGTTGATTCTAGTTTTAAATTCTTAATGTTACAAGCAGATTCTTAAGATTTTAAATTAACATTATTTTGCCAGTGTTAACCTTGTTGCGATTCCTGAATATTCGCTTATTATAGTTTTCGACAGAAGGAAAATTTTACTTCAAGGATTATTTAATTGTTTTTACTGAAATTAAAACAGAAAAGAAGAGTCTCGCAAATAATTTTGAAACTACTTTGAGAAACAGGCTTATTTAAAAAAATGGTTTAAAGCAATTAACTCAGAATATTCCATAACTATGCATTTATAATGACATCTGAAGCCTCTACATACTGTTCAGCAACGGATTCCAAGACTACCACTTTTGGACGCTTTTCCTCCGGAAATGGGTGTCAGGCAATGAGTCATATGAACGCATCCGCGGAGTTCTTTGTTAGACCAAAGGAACATCACCCCGCCTTGCCTAAGCATCCGGGTAAACAACTGAAAGACCGGCCGTCGCAACAGATAGTCAGACACTGTGGTTCCTGCATAATAGCCCCCCTTAAGAGCGGCTCATGCAGCAACCCCCCGTTTAACCGGGGTACGACCCGTCATCGGAAGTGGGCCCAAAGAGCCACGCCACCATTAGATCATCGGGTTGACGAGAGCCTGCTTACTTATACGGCAGCCTCTCCTCCGGGAACTCACGGTGTCCCCCCGATGGGGGAGTTCTTTGTTAGATCACTCTCAGTAAAATGTAAACATCACCTTTCCATTCTTCACTTTCCTCTATTTTGATGAGAATAACTCCGCCTGGCGCATGCGCAAAAGCACGGAAGGTTTCCGAATCCGTTGCTAAACAATACTTCTTACGCCTCCACTCCAAACAGCATGACTAAATCAACACAGAATCGTTCGCGGTGTTAAGTGCACTAGTATCTACTTACTCATCGTTTTTTATACAACAAGGCTTTAATCTAAGCTACTGTGGTTCAGTAATACAGTAATATGCATATAACAGATACGGTACTGCCAGAGCATTGCCTTTTTAAAAAATTAAATTTAAAACGTAAGTGAAGGTTAAGTTTTTAGAGTATATCAGGCGATTTTGATTTCTATTTCAGGTAACCAACTGTCTTTTCAATAGTAATTTATTTTGAATGATGTAATTAGAATTTTGACGTATGCGTCGTAGGTCAAAAGAAAAATCTAGTTAATTACAAAAAGAGCCACCAGGAGAATTAGAAAATTTTCTATCACTTTTCAACCAAACAGATACTTTTTAGGCTTATAGCAATTATTCCAAACACCTTTAGGCTAGATAGAAAATTCTTATTTTTTTCTCTAAGCAGCATCCAGGATCAATGAATCAGCTGAATTTCATGCCGGCGTTTTAGGAAGGATGCATATATACGAAGAAATTATTCTTTCAAGATTCATTCCTTTTCTTAGGGATGTTTTGAATGCGTTACCAGTTACTTAGGCAATAAAATGGTATCTCTTAAAAACTGTACAATGATAGTCTTTGTTTAAGGAATTCTTGAAATTAAACAATAATTATATAATTAAAGAGCAAATAGGTAAAAAAAATATTGTGCTCTGATATTGATTAACTTTTTGTTTTCTCCACAGGATATTTATTTAAAATTGACCAAATCAACTTGAAAAAGAAAATCGTCGATAGCATAACAATGTTAAAGTGTTGCTTTTTAAGATACACTGGGTCTATTATACATATAGTAGAGTCAAACTTTTCATTTTAACAACTTGTTTATGTGAACAATGAAACCGATTTCCTAATTATTGTTTTATAGTAAAAATGTCTTAATAAAAGAAGATTGTTGAGCAGCTTTTAATTTTCTTTTTTTCTTATCTAAGTAATTGAACTTATCTAAGTAACTGATAATTAATTACAAAGTTTGCTAAGAATAGAATGAATATAGAAATGATATTCTATCATTTATAAATACAATTGTTAATAAGCCGGCATGAGATGAAACTTATTGAAATAAGCCCCCTGAATGAAACAATGCTATTTGGCAAAATGTCCCGCGATTTTCAATTATCCTGAAGATGTAGGGGCACAATGCAATAAGTCTAATTAATCTTTAAAACTACGAAAGGATGGACCTTTCTGCAATAAACTGGATTTATCAGTTAGTTTACGACGTGTGTGTTTGGCGTAACAAGAAAGAAGTTTTGCCATGCAAGAGGAAAAACATCTATGCAAGGGGAAATTAAAAATTAGATTATGAAATTGAATATTCAAGATAACGAAAGTATGTAAATATCGTGGTATTAAAAGGAAAAAAATAATTCTTAAGGAATCCTTCAAGAACATGAGAGATATAAATTGTAAAAATGTAGGGTCGAATTAGGTGGTCGAAGGGGATAAAATAAAATCCTACAAATGCCAACGCATTCTTCCAACAGAGCATTCTCTTATTCATTTATTCAGCATAGGAACACTACTTTTGTTATAGCTCTGTATTTTCCACACACATCGGGATGCAATCCATATTTTACAGGATTTAATATTTTACACAACAGTTATGTATATACTTACACATTTTAGTCACGCACATTTCACTTACCACAGCTCTTAAACTTTTGGGACCCATGTAGGAAAGTTCCGACATCGGTATGATGGAGTCGCGGGTTCCAGACCAGAGTCCACCGAAAACCTACCAAGTATGCAGATATGTTGCACATTAAATCCAACCAGGTGAAACGTTCTCGCACTGATGTGGTGCAAGAAGTTGGGAGAGATCTTTCAGCTCTGGTATTATCCAACTTATTTAACCACGGTGAAAAATTAAGGGGTTCGTTGCAAAATATCCACCGTCCAGAGTTTGTTGAATCCAATTATACTAAACTAAATTCGGTATGTTGCTTTCTAAATTAACACCCTTCCGTCCTTTGACGAATATAGTTGGGCATTTAAGTAAGTTTAGATTGACTCCAACTTTCATTGTTCGTCTTTCTTGCAAGAAACTCCTAGGAGATATACCCACATCCAAAGAGTTTTCATAGAAGTGGGGCATGTGGCTAATAACCACGATTTCTAACAACGGCTTTAAATTTTAAGGTTTTTAGCCAGGATTTCAAAATTTGTTAGGAAGTCTATGGGATGTTTAACAAATTTTTAGTTCCTCATCTTTATCCAAAATCGAAAACGAGAAGTAGCAAATCATATAGGAATTTTTTCACGTCTCAATACATGAACGGGTATCTAGATATTTATGCGAAGTCCATGAAATAAAATCTTTTACCAATAGCCAAAAATAAGCTTATAAATGCAGATTTCAATTATTTTTATAAATTCAAAATTTTTATCGTCTATGATCGGAACTATTACCATAAATAGAAAATTTTATATGAATTCGAGCCACTTAGATCTCGAAATTGGAATTGCGTATAAGATTTATTGTATACATTAAAAAAAATGAAATTTTTTATTAATTTTGAGAGCAAAGAAGAGTTTTAAGGCTTATTTTCAAAAAAATATTAGGGGAAGGTTGCCGAATTTTGATCATCTGGGCATTTTTTATTGTACAGTGATAGATAAAGAATTTTAATAAAATACAAGTATTAGATTTTTTGCAATTTATTTATTTTCAAAACAATGTTATTAAACTATTATGAAACATACTTTAAAGTGAGAAACAAATAGCTTAAAAAATTGTGCCACCGATCTAATTAAAGAAGCCGATTGCCCATATTGGACCACTGGTTTCTCAAAAGAGGATCATCAATTTCTTTAAGATTATTTCTTAAATTAAGGCAAAAATATTTTTTTCTTTCTCAAATTCACATCAGCACACAATGTAGGAACTCAAGTACGACATTTTAAGCACTGTATTCTGTTCTTTTTCTTCCTTTGTTTCTTTCACATACGATACAAAATTACGCAACCATAGTTTTTGTTCTTTTTGAACCAGCATTCGGTGCCTTCACAACCTTAGTTTTTGTTCTTTTTGAACCGGCATTCGGTGTCTTCAATGTCCTTTTATTTATTTACTTATTATTTGCTTTTGTTTGTTCCATTTCCAATTCATGAGGGCTCTTAGCGATTATAGCTGCTTTCTGAGCTGTTCCTCTCGTTCAAGATAAAAGTCCATTTATTTAAGCAGTCCAATTTAGGGAACTGTTTGCGTTTCAATCTGAGAAACTCTTAGACAAAAACAAATTCTATTTTGACAAAATTATTATAGTAAATTGTAGCTAAACAAGTTTCCTCGCTGAGGATATAATAACATGCTTTGTTATTTACTTTAAAACAGCGTAAGGGATATTTGTCTTTTGTTTAAGCATTTAATTGATTGTATCTTAATATAAACACTTGTTCTCTAACTGTAACCACGTAGCGCTTTCTCTTAACAAGCTCGAATGATTTCATACACCACATTTGCAGTGTTACAACATAATTCGCCTAATTTACGGCCCAAATATTTAATAGAATTGAAGTTATGATATCGGTCCAATCTAGGCGCCGTTACAAAACCGACAACTCTCCCCTATAGCTCAATTAGTTAAAAACCACATTTTAGTTTTGGTGGTACTGATAGTTTTTGGAGATGATAAAATAACAGAATCGTTTAGACGTTTTATTGTATAGTATCTGAACAGTAGTATGGTACATAAGAATTACATATAATCTGTTTTAATTCGGCAGATCTGTTTAATTACAAAACTTTTTTATTTTATTTGAAAGATTTCTGTTTGAGTGACCATAAATAGTTTGTGTTTACATTTTTTTGGGTGTACGTTTGCTGATAAACCGAAACAAAAACAAAATACGTATCCAAAACGTAAATA
The DNA here is from genome assembly GCA_013235015.1 of Araneus ventricosus. Classification (NCBI taxonomy): domain Eukaryota; kingdom Metazoa; phylum Arthropoda; class Arachnida; order Araneae; family Araneidae; genus Araneus; species Araneus ventricosus. Next base: position 1,462,707 of record BGPR01000072.1, read on the forward strand.
CTTATTCTCTTGTTCTATTTCAATGATTGGAAGTAAGTCTGCAAGCAACTGAAATATCAAAAAGAACTTCTCCACAAATGCTTTTTGTGACGCGGCTTTTCTTTTCTCTAATACTGCTTTTCCTATTTTAAATTCTACTTTTCTGCTATGGTTGGATATACATGGAAGAAATGGACGTCGCGACTTTCCTACCGTATATTCAATTGCTGATTTTATGTTGTCTAGGTCTCTGATGTGCATGAGCAACTATTTGTTGTATATTTTGACGGTGCATTTGCATATTAACTTAATAAAAAAATCATAGAGATAAAACGGGATTTATGTCCTCAAAACAGAAGAAAAATAAAAGAGAATACAGTAAGGCAAAATACTCATGCTTTTTCAAAGGATTTTATGTCTTCCCGAAAACTTAGCTTGGCGTTTTAAGAACAGTTCGGGCCTGCTTTGGTTTCCACTGAGATAAATGTTTCATCATGGCATAATTTATTTAAGTTTAGAAATTTTGTATTAACCCATTAGTGCCTAGCGTCTCTGTTTTGGGACGGTTCTCAAAGTGAATCATAAACATACAGAAATTATTTTTTTCTACATAAATTTTTCAAAAAAGTAATTTTAAGTATTAGTTTATTTTATATTCAATCTATGGCAGCGCATATTAAGCGTTTGGTTGTTAATGTAGTCTTTTTATTTTAAAGTCAGACTAGAAAGTAGGTTTTAGGAATGTGAAGAAGAAAAGGTTAAAATTGTTCAATTATTTATCAATTTGCTTGCTTTTAACAAATATATCAGTAAATATAATTGAAAGAATATGAATTTCCAAAATAAAACGTTTTCTTTTTAGAATTGTTCTTTTTGGAAATTCATATAATTTTAGATTTTAATAGTTTTTTTTTGGAAAAAACTATATTATTATTACTTACATTATTACTTATAATTTTAGATTTTAATAGTTTTTTGCATTAATAGGACTTAGCTTAAATAGGGAAACTAGGCCTAGGAGGGCACTGAAATATAAATTTTTCAAGCAGGAATTTTTTAGTAATTTTCTAGTTGATTTCGACACATGTAGTATTAGTATACAAAATATTATTGAACAAACGAGACTTGGACATTAATGGATTAAGCGGAAAAGGGAGAATTTCACGTTCTTTCTATCAAGAATAAATGTAGTGCAGTTTTTAAAAATTTATTCCTCGCGGAAATTCTTTAATCAGTAGAATATAAATTTTTATTCAGATAAGAATGTTGCATTATAGAAGAAATATGTTTCGGAATTCTATGTTTTAATGACTGTGAAACTTTAAAACTGAGTAGTTCAGAGAAGGTACCCAATGCCTTTATTTTGAAATAAAATACAGATTAGAGAATTAAATTTAGTATACTTAAATGTTCTGTATGAATTTTTTTCTGAATGAAATTTTTAAAGTTAACAGCATTAAATTTTTACAGTTGATTGGATTAATTCTCAGATTTTGCTTTCATTATTATATATAATATTTTCATTAAATTAATAAAACGAGTTTTAACACAAATTTACTAAATAATAAATAAAACAAATAATATTTATTATTAAAAATGTTATGTAAAAATTTATTGACGTTGGAAACAGGATAACAATTGGAATTAAGTGATATTAATGAATTTATTATAACTCCATCTTTTTTTCTTTAGAAAAAAGAGGAATGCACCTGTTCGAGAGATACTCGTAAATATTTTGTAATTAAATTTGAGGCTTACCTGTTGCTGTTCGTACCACCGAAATTCTTAAAGCTAAAAATTCCAAACTTAAGAATTTAAATAACCAAATGAAAACCTTTCTCTAGAAGGTTTTTTTTTAATCTCTTCTGATCTGTGCGTAGTGCAATAAACATAGGCACTGTTTAGCAAATTTTGCCCTTTTTTACAAAACTAATATTTTTTGTATTAACATCAAATCAAAAACACCGGGTAGATTTTCCTGAATCTGGTTATTTCCACTTAAGAATGTGTTTAATAGCTTTTTATTCGATGACTTTAAATAATTGATGCACCTATTGTTGTTACTTTTCTATTTTTATCGCAAGTATTCCACCATATAATGCAGTTTTGATCATTTTTTTCAAAATATTCTTTTTTCATTTATTTTACTCCATTTCAAATGCATTTTATCACAAATGAAAATTGTGAAGAAAAAAAATAGTATTTGCATGTTTAGATGACTTATGCATACCTCTTTTGTCTTTCAGACTTGAAATCTTCAATAAGATGACACATACGGATTTATGATCGTCTTCATCCATTAATTATTAAAAACAACATTAATTTTTTGTATTTTGATACAGTTGAATACTCAGGCCTTCTAAAATTAACGTATAACACTTTTTCAAGTCCTTTTTTATAAAATTGATGATAAAAAGTAAATTGAGTTTTTATGAAAGTCAATATATCATAATATTGACTTAGGATAAAAACATTGCTCCTGCCATTCCATTTTTTGAAAAAATATGTTTAGAATAGGAAGATTTTCAAAGAAAACTTCCTTTGTAATTTGTAGCTTTTTGGTAAGATTGCTTACTTATTTTCAGTTTCAGATCTGAGGATATTGGTACTATACCGTATAGAAGTCGCTTGCCTTATCCATGAAAATGTAGGAAATCAGGTGAATATAATTATGCTTATCACATATTGAAGTGCTAGATAGCATAACATCTCTTGCAGTCGGGTCCAGCGACTTTTGGATCGAGTTAAATCTGCGACTTTTGTTTCAAGGAGGGACGTTTTGAATTAATCACGATCAACAATAAATTACTTTTTCTAGCTATTTATGTGCGAATTAACAGAAATTACTCTGTGGCTTAGAGTGTTACAGTCCCTTTGTGGTTACAGAAAAATGTTTATCGGCTGTCACACTACGATGTTTAAGATCCTTTACAGGAGCCCAAAGGATTTCGTCTCTTTAAACCGAATTTCTAGAAAGCCCAATTAAACTAAGGAAGGTAAAACGTCGATTGGGCAGGAAAAGAATGCTAGTTTATGCTCTTAACAAAAGATAATGATTTTTGTACCAGTTATCACTAATTTAACACTGTTAAAAGACAAAATTATAGAAGAGTTGAATAGTGGTGTGGGATAGAATCTAACTGAGTGGCCACACTATCTTGAATGTATTTAACGGGTGCGGAGGACCCTGAACTGTTTGTGCACTGAGACATAATTCTCGATGTGAAATCCTATGCTGATGTAATCTGTGAGAAATACATTCTATCACATGATAATGCTCGGCCACATTGAGCAAGGGTTGCTATAAAATATTAACTTGAACAAGACATGGAACGAATGGATTGATCACCTCGTTCACCTGACTTGAATCATACAGAGCTCTCTTGAGAAATCCTTAGTAGAGAAGCTTTACTTGCAAACCTTCATACAAGTTCCTTGTGTGAGCTACAATAAGGGTTACACGCATGGTCTGTCGTGCCCTTCTACTTGTTCGATAATTTTATTCCAATTAGGAAAGAGAATACCAATTATGCATTTTTGCTAGGAGCGGACATATTTCTTACTAAAACGCAAACTTTTGTTAAATTTATGACAGGTAATTGCATTTTTTAAGAAACTACTGTATTTAATATCATCATTATTTTATTTGAAAATCATTCTTTATGCTAAAATAAATTAATATACACTAAATAGATGCATAAGGAATATACGGTTTTAATTTCTTAATTTATCTAAATATCAGTAGTTATATTCCGAAAAAACGTTCTTGTCCTTAAATTTGGAAGCCTGTTTAGCTTAAGATGTGTTGAATTTGCTTTTTTCTATCATCGTACTCAATAAAACAGGTAGTTAAGAAAAGACATCATTTAAAAAAAATGGGAATGAGTTTTAAATAAGTGTCTAGAAATGTTTTTATTCCAGAATCTATGTTTTTAAACATAGCCGCAGCATCTCACTGGTATGCATGTGTGCTGCTTTAAATAGAAAGCTTATGAAATAATCAAGAAATATGGATATTATTATTAAAATACTTATTATTTATTCCTTATAAAACTTCATTCTTCAATATGTATGCTATTAAAACTATATTTTTTATATTTATTTTTTAATTTTAATGATAATAAACTAAGAAAACAAGTTGGCTGCTATTAGTTAGTTATAGATAGTTTTAATCTCCAGAGGCAAAACCAAGCAAAATGCAGGTGATATTTAAATCCTTGGAATAATCTCTAATTTAGTAAAAATGTATGCAACACAAACAGGGAAATAGGCATGGCGTGAAAGATGTTAAAATTAAAAAGTCGTCTACTGCAAATAGTTTTATTTCCAGTTAGATAACAGGTTACGAAAACAACTTTCGACTAAAAGAATATATATTTGCTTTTTTTTCATTAACGAACATTTGTGTTCAACAATTCGAAAATCAATAGAGTAAACAATTTTCAAGTTCTGCATAGAACATAATTCATATTATTTTAAGAGGAAAAAAGTGTCAGAGCATAATCTTAGCAAGGAAAAGACATATACAGTGATACTAAAGAAAAATATTCACATTTTCGGCTATCTCAACAGTTTTAAAAGGAAATTCAAATCCTCAAAGAGGACTACTGTGAATCTTTTCAATGAATTTTCAGTAACTGTAAATAAAAATATAAATTAACAGTTGAATATTAATCAAAACAAAAATGCATAGCTCATCTGTCTTATCCAGACATTTCATTGCAAAAAAGAAAAAATGTAGATTCTGGTTTGAAAATAGTTTAGTCGGAAATAAATGAATAAAATGTCGTAACAATGGATGATGCATGAATATATTAGGATGTCTGTGTTACAAAAACAGTGATTGATTACTGAAAAAGAGCCACTAAGGGTATAAAAGTTCTAATGAATGAGCATAGAGGAGTTCGATGAATTATTAATAGATACTATCTATGGTATTTATTAAAAAGAAAAATAAAGCTTCGAAAAGTTGCAACAATAAGCAAAAATTCGTTCTACATCATACCAAAAGAAATTTCTGACTCCTGTTTTCAAAGAAGATATTTCAAAGTGAAATTTAGTGACTTTTAAAATGTAGAATCCCATCGAGAGCACAAATGTATCACCGCATTTCGAGAAAAAAATGAGACACGAAACTGAAATTAAGTCCATGCTGTTTTAACATTTCGCTAGAAAGTTTCCATTTAGAATTCCAAAAGGCTACTGTGGAATTTTAATGATTGGGTCAATAGACTTGAAAAAAACTCTACTTATAATTTTATGAAAATCTTTATTATCTTGTAAATCAAGACATAATGCGATTATACAAAGAATGGTTATCCGACATAATTAATTGTAAGACAAAATAATTTTGAAAGTGTGTAAGTGCTTTGTTTAGATATGGAATATGTTTATAGGTTTCAGGTTTTGTTATGTAATATTTGTAGCCAATTTTTAGCTTTCATATTCTTTTGCGACCCCCTTTTTTCATAAAGAAGAAGTATTAAATTTAAATCTCAAAATACATATGTTTAACAGTTGAGTTCATATTGCATTATTTTGGAGATGTGATGACGATCGTGGTAATTCAAAGCTATTATGTTATAGCATATACTGTTATACAATATAATTTACAAACTATTTCTATGATATGATGATATGTGATGATATGAACGATATTCTAGACAAGTTTTTTCACTTCAGAAATCATTCAGTAACTTTTAAGCATTGATGCATTGAAAAATTTTCATAAAATAGATTTCCTATCACTTTTTATACATTTTGCAGCGATTTTCGAATTTTTAAACACTTAAGCAAAATTACATTTACAAATGAACTTTCAGGCATTCAGTAACTGAAACAGCCAGCACATTAAAATATTTCCGAAATAATGGATTGAATATGTTCATTAACATAGCTTTAATCCCTTTGTATTTGAATTAATTGGATTAGTAAGGTTTTTACTGCTTACTCTGCCAAATATTTTTGCTACTAAATAGAAGATAACATTTCCAAGTATTTAGTAGATTACTTTGTTATAAACCCCTTTTACATATGAAAAAAAGCAGATGACAAATCAGCAGCCACATTTTGAAAATTCCTCATTTGTCATTTATTATTTCAATAATAAAAAACAATTGAAATGCAGTTTATTATTAAAACTATCAGACCCTGTAAAGATAATTTTTTACTCCATTTCAGAGGGATTTTTTTGCAACTTTTTTCCATCGATGTTTTGAAATTTCTATTTCTTATTATGCTTATTGGGCTTTATGCGCTTTATTTTACCCTGTAATGAGAATATTATGTCCGTCAAGAAAATCTAAATAAAAAATAATTGGGATTAAGAGGGCTGCAAATGTCTTAAATATTTAAAATAAATATCATTACAATAGCTTCATTATGCAAATATTCGTACGCAATTTTACGAATAATTTTTAAAATTTTTACTTTTTAACTTGCTGTGATAAATTTTTTCGATTAAGACAGAGAAGAATAATTTATTATATCTAGAAAAACTTTTAGTTTGTGAAAAACATTGCAAATAACTGTATTAAAAAATGAAGTTCTTCATTACACCATTATACAAGACATAAGAATAACATTTATACAAGATCTTCAAAAAATCATCTTTACCGTTTTCAAAATGATAACATTACCTGAATTTTTAACTAACTGATAATAAATTGTTTTGCATTGTTTTCCTTCTTACATTTATCTTTGTTTGTTAGTATATTTTATTTTAGAATATGGAAAACGTTTGTATTTGAATTCTCTCGTGTATAGAAATGTATATATGTTTAAATTTTATTATTAATTCTTCGTTGCTCCACAAACAAAATTTAGACTGGATGTTTGTAAGATACAAATAAATAAATGAAATAATGGCATTAGCTCCACACTCACGACCTTTTATTAATTTTCATCAACAGTTGTGCATATCTATACAAACGAGGACAAGAAAGGCAAGAATAATAAATGAGAAAATTAGTTTGATATTAATGTTCAATAAATATTAATTAATTAAGCATGTCATTTGTTCAAAGAAATTCATTCAAAAATAAATTTCCATCGTTAAATAAATATATAGTTTACAACTTTATTCATCTATTATTAAACAAATGAAAACTAATTGAAAAAGGCAAATTTGGTAATGATACAAATAAGAATCACTTCAAAATATATGGTTAAATTTTTAAATCAATACTTAGGTCAATAAAGTTAAACGAAGTGTAAGTAATTATTTTTCCTCTTTAAACTTAGCTTGATCAATATCACAAATGTTGTGTGCCAAAATTCTGGCTACAATAACATTTAAACTTTAGTGAGTATGCTATATTCCTCAGTTATTTTACATCTGTAGAAAAGTATTTTTACTCTAAAACTCTAAAATATAAATAGGTAAAAAATATATATACGTGTTATATAAAAATCGTAAAAAGTACTGAAATAAAAGCAACTTTTGTCTCCTGCATGCTTCATAAATTGGTAAATCTCTAAGGATAACTACAATTTCAAAGGGAATGGATACGAAACTTATAAAACATGATGAACAAAAATTTATAAGTGATCTTTCATGCTTAAGTTGATTTTAAAAAAAGAAATTCTGCATCCTTACTCCCTTTCAAAGAACTTAAACTTCTGATCATAAAAAGAGAATATAGTTTCCAGTTGCATTTTCTTTCGATTATATTGCCGGAAAGATATATTTAGAGATCAGCTATCTGGTTATATAGGAAAAAAGGGTCATTTTTACTGTCTTTTTCTTATCAACGCTTTAAATGAAATGTTAGATGAGACTTGGGAAACATTTCAAATGAACCTGAGTTTATTTTTTTCTCTTGAGTTTCTTTTAAAAAAATTTTGCAAACCAGATTAATTCAGGATTTAATAAATTTATTGGAAACCTTTAAGATGCAAGAATTCAAAATTTTAAGGCATTTAAAGCCGGTTCAAAACTACGAGTATGCCTCCTGTAGGTTAAAAATAGGACTAAAATTATCTAAACTATCAAACATTTAAAAAATATCGTAACGAAATAACATCCAGAAACCATTTTTTTCAGATGAGTGCAAACAAAAAAATTACCAAAATAAGGAAAATTAAAAACTTACAAAATTAATAGAAATACTGTCAAAATTATTTCCATATTCAGAAGAATCTATAAAGAATTTTCCACACTTTAAATGTTTTCTATAGCTTCAAAAATTAATGACATAGTTATTTTCAAGCACAATCGATATTATATGTTGCAGTGATAAAAGAATATAAATATAAGATTTCAAATAATCAGAAATTTAGGCTTTTTAATAAAAATTGACCTCTTGAAAGTTGGAGAAATAAAATTGAATCCCAAAGGTTAAACAACATACTTGCATAAATATTTCCACAGAAATCATTGCAAATAAATAAATAATGTTTCTTCAAAGAAAATGGAAAAGAAATAATCTTATATCTACAAAACCATAAATTGTTTAAAAAATCATGATATTTTGTCTAAATGGCTTGATCATATGGTTAAATCTGCCAAAATTAAATGAAAAATGTTTTTATTTTCTGATAAAAATGTAGTTTAGTTACATTAACGTCGCGTTTTGAAGCAACGCGAAGGCTATTTTGGGACGGACCTCGCAATTTTGAGCCGCGGTCAGATAACAAGTACGACGCCTGAGCTGCCATCCCCCTCTCCAAACTTCCGCACCACACCAATGGGATGACGTTTAGCCCCCTAGTATGGTTTAACGTGCAACAGGTCCAATACATGATGGATCTTAAGTAGAATCGGGTTTAGGGCTTGGAGCCCTCCGGCACGGAAGCCGATATCCCACCACTAGGCCACTGTGGTCCCATGAAAAAAGTGCAAGCAAATGCAATGAGTTTTATATTTATGTTGGTAACACAGTAAATAGATTTAAATTTTCTCCGTAAGGAACACAAAAGAGTCAAATTAAAGTTGAAATTTAGTCACAAAGACGGAACAGGATCAACAGAAATGCTGCTGAATTCAGGGAAAATGTACCGTTTCTCGTTGCATAATGGGGGAGGATAACCTGAATATTTGTAAGCTGCTGCACTGTCCCACGTCTTATCCAAAACAACGCATCACTCAACCAAACTTTTCAACCAAACAAAGCATTCCTTTTTCCTGAAATGTGCAATATGGGCAGATGACATGGGAGACCATGTGAATGATTAAAAATCAATCATTTAAGCAAATTATATACGACACTAACTTCCCGTGGCATCAATATACGATGAAATTATACTAAAGTGAGCCATTCACCGCTGTCGGAATGTTTGGAACACGGGAAGGAAAAACCAATCGTCAAGGTCGAAAACCTATAAATTTGGAGCAAACGGATTCGAAGTGTTGAAATTAAAAATAACTCAAAATCCAAAACTCCATCCGCCGATTCCAATTTGGGACCTCGATGCGAGGCTAGCGGGAGAACAAAGGATCTGCCTACATTGGCACCTCGCGTCGAGGCTAGAAATGAAACTCGAAATCTCAGGTGTAAGGGAGGAGGAGTGAAGGGTGAGAGGAATTCTGCGACTTTGAACCTTGTCTCAAAACAAACTTTGGTACATCCATGAATGTTTTGCCTAATTTTTGACTAAAATGAGTGGAATACAAACCATTTGTTGGTACAAATGGCTTAGCCTTTCTTTATCGTGAATGCCCAGCTTAAGACAGTATATTGCAAGGAAGAGGATTACGTCACCGAAACATCGAAGATACTTTTTGATGTAATTCAGCTTTCCTAATGAGAATGTAGTAGCAGAGGAATAGATAGGATTGTAGTTAGCAAAGTGAAACATCTCAGTGACCTCCATACGCAAGCAAAAGAGATGAAACGTATTATATTACTTTTATAATGATGGTAATTACATTTTAAAACCTATTTTAAATGATTAAACTTGGAATTCTTTAAATAGGTATGCTAAGATAGCTGAACATGTAATTTACATTTTGTGGTCAGAGATGGATTCTCATATTTGTGTTCATGAGTTCGCTATGTAATTCTAATGATAAGTAATAAAGAACTTAATAAGGATTGTTGACGGATTTCTAAATGTATTGCATAATTTTTAATGAGGCTTAACTTGAAGCATATGTTTACTGTAAATAATAACGATAACAGAAACACTCCACGTTAAAGCTTCTTACCTCGTTTGTTCGACAAGTCTGGACTATTGGCCTTGAGGTTCATCTAAGATCAGAAGCTTAAGTCCCAATTCAGATCATAAATTCTATACCATCTAATAGGATTTACTTCGAAATTGTAGCCGTAGGATCTACAATGTCATTGCATCTCTCCTGAAGCAAGGCTGAGCATTAGATGGTACGTTTCGTTATCAGATAAAATCTTAAGCAAATATTTTAGATATCCACAAATGACTACAGAAATTTCCAATAACCGTGGAAGGAATAGCGTATAAAGTGTCTAAAAAATGAGAATTTTCAATATTTAATGACTTATTGCGTAGAAGTCATTTTCTGGACAAGGTAAAATGGAGTATTTATATATTATAAATACTTTATAGTTATTTAAAAATATTTCGATAGACAACTAAAAATAGTAAAATATAGCCAGAAAATTTAGATATTGAATGGCTTTGAAGCTTCAGAAAACTTCGAATTCAGACTTTTACTCACTTTTATTGAATACTTAACTTTAAAATGTAATAAGTAGAACTAAAAATACAACTAGCTTGTATGGCTCTGCTTACATATTCTAATATATGTAACAATGCCCAGCATATTCTAGATAGCATGAATATTCGTAATATCTAGAGTGTACGGAATCCATTTTTAAATATTATGTATATAGTATATATACATACATATACATACATAATATCTAGAAAATAACAAAAATATTTCAAACAGGACTGTTTTCAAAGGAAATTTAAAACATACCGCTAAGTATTATAAATTATATTCTTTTAAGAAAAAAATTATTAAATAATAAAACGACCAGATTAAACGAATACTATTAAAAAGATAGTGAACAAAAACAATGTGAGAAAATTTAAACATATTCTGAAATAAATAATAATCTGTAAAGAGTAAGTAAATATTAATATCATTGGTTTTCTCTCTCAGAAACATATCAGATTAGTATTTAAAATCAGAACTTCTACGTGTTCTACTCATGGAATTAATGAAAAAAAGTCAAAGTATGCTGATACTGATAATGAAATTCCAGATTTAATGACCCCATTTAGAAGTATAAATAGGTGAAAACTTAAAAAAAATAATAATAATTTGAACTAAAATGCCATGGTATGATACGAATGATGTAGTAAATTATATGCTAGGAAAGGTAAAACACCCAAAATTCCGCATGTTCCTCTTAAAATGTTTTTTTAATAATATAAAAGAATTCCATATACTGAGTGTTTCAAAACTTATGGTGCAAACTTTAAGAAGTGATAGATCCCATCTATATAAATCACATACAATGCATGGTCGTAACTCAAGTGGCTCTTGAAGGCATTTCGCACTTGGGATGGTCCCATCGAATGGCCGACATGGTGACCCGATTTTTCATGCGCGGACCTTTCCTTGAAGGGTCCTAGGAAGAACCTCATCTAATATGACGCCTCGTCGATTCTGATGAAGGTCCTTTTAGCTGGATTTCTGTAGCTGCATCAGCTATAGAGAAAATGTCTGATGCTTTCACCAATGTGCACCAATTACTATGTCTACGATGTGAAGCCTGCGCCAGTGTTGGCATCAGTACTTTTGAGCAGTTTCGTAATTTTTTCAGTGAACATGATCTTAAATTAATCGATTTTCCTTCTTTTCCATTATTTAGTTTCATCATTTCAGGTACAATCCCTATCGCCTTGAGTTACGGCCATACATTATATGATTATTTGTGGTTGTCTAAATGCGTTTTGTCATCACTTAAAATTTATACCAAGGGTTTTAAAATACCCTATATATATGAGAAAAAATAGGAATGATTCAAACAAAAAATACGCAAATGCCAGAAAAAAATAGTTAAAACCTAGTTTGTTAATTTAAGATGAATGTATATCATCTTTAGCTTATATTATCATTATATTTGAAATGTTAGTATGATCAAAAGATGCCAAATATTTATTCAATATATTTTACTCCTGGAGAAGGGTTTTAAGGTAGTGTCGCTTTTTCCGAAAAATTAAATTTATAAGCAGTACCAGAAGTAGATAGAAAATTGATGGTGTCTTGTACAACGAGCTTCATTTTTAATAAAATTTTATTGAAGCGTTAATTTTCTCTCTTTCATAATCCCACAATTGACATAGTTTGATTTAAATTATAATTTTTTTGGCATTCTTTCGATATAGCAAACAAAGTCTTCTTGAATGTGCTTAGCGTATAAATACTTTTTGTACTAAAATTTCGGCCGAGCAATGCAATATGCAGTTAACATATTGATACATATTAATAGAATAATTCAAATTCTTTAGCTAATCCTTTCCACCCTACTTTTATCTCATTACAAGCATTTAATTAATTTTTTTATCGTATAAAGCAAAGTAAAAAGATTCAATACAATTTTTTAGATTTTCTTCATGAAAAAGTAGATAGTTGCATGATGAAAATGACTTTAAAATGTAATTTCTGTAGACAATTTATTCATTATTAAGTAAACCACAGAGAAAAGTTGAATGTAATGTAAAGACCGTTTCAGAAAAATTATAAAAATAATATTTCCATCACACACTAAGTAATTTTCCTGGGATTTAAAATACTCAGATCCCAAACAATTGTCCCTGGAGCTCGTATTTCCGATCAATGCTATCTGGTGACAACGATGTAGGCAATAGATTGCAATTGCATGGGCTGCAAGGTAATTTAGATAAAGAAGAGAAATAAGAATAAAAGAAAAATGAAGCTATGCAGAGTTATTTTCCAAGTTTACATTAATTATTTGGTATTGCTATCAACATTATTACATTTCTTCTCTGAGTGCCAGTCCTTGTTTCTGACACACAGACGCCTCCTTTCTTGCAATTTGGCAAGCACAATGTCTAAATTCTACCTCAGGTATGCTTTCAAAGAAAAATTGTACTGCAAACCGAACTTCAGAATCCGATGCAAATTATAGACCACGCAATTCTCTCTTTAACGTCAGGAAGAGCCAGAAATCATATGGTGGGTGGGTAGAAGTCTGGGTTGTAGGGAAGTTGCGGAAGTATTGTGACTTTTTTTCTGGTTCCAGAGTGTAAAAATCAACAACTTACACGGCTGCTGACCTTAGACTAACGCGTAAAACGTGCCTGGAACGTTATCATAGTGACATAATGATTGAAATACACTGTTTGCCGATTGGACTGGCGGCGTTGATTGGAAATATGAGCGCTACTGACAGCTGTTTCGGAACAGCCTATGTATATTAATTGCCAGACCAATAATTTTTTAAATCAAAAATTCTGCTAGAGGGAATTTTGTTTATAAATGAGATGGAAATTCAAGATTTTCTAATTTTCAAAGAAACCAAAATTTAATTTCGCGATAGCTTTTATTTAAAATTTAAATCTTTCTGGAAACAACAGCAGACAATCTCAATTTTAAATATCAATTACTTTTATCTGAAAAAATATATTGTTGTATTTACTAAACTATTTTTTCCAAGGAGAAGTTTTATTTTTCTATTAAAACATGGACAATAAATAATTTGCCAAATTATATAAGTTTAAAATTAAAGCTACTTCAAAATGATTAGATTTTTTTAACGAAACAAATTATACGATTATAAAAAAAAACATAAACTCAGAGAATTTCTATTCAATAGATATAATTTTAAAATGTATTTATATTGCTCACTGAAATATACTTTATCCTTTTCACATGAAATATTCTTCGTTATTCTATTTTATAAAACATGCGTGCCTTTTTATATATTAAGTTTAGCTACACTAATTAAAATAAAGTATAATAAATGTAATCTCAAATTTTGTACAATGAAATAAGTTTAAAAATGAAAGAGGAGGAAGAAAAACCTTCTTAATATGATCCTATTTGTTTATAATTTGTCTTAGTCGTATAGGAAAAATGAAAAATTAAGGTGAAGTCTGTCGTTTCTTATTTTTAAATTTGAATTATTCCGACTAACTATGTTTTTACAAGACGATGATAAAAATTTCCGTTAAACTTCATAACAGTTAAGTAGATTACATTTTTGATTTCATAAGATCAATTTAATATTATATATAAAAAGTTACATAACATAATACATTAGATGTATCACTATCAGTAAACGCTTATATTTTATTTTTCAAAATGTGACTAAATTCTTAGAAAACATCATTATATAGCCGATTGCTTGCTAAAACGTTTTTGTTTTATTATGGTATATGAGAGCGGTAGCATGTATGCCATTAACAGTGAGCTGTGATCTATATCAAATTCACGTTTTAGGGGAGCTAATGATTTTACATGGAATATTTTACATCGCTGCTATTTTTATTTTCTGTACACTATCATTAAACACTAATATTTTATAACACTGCTAAATACTTTAAAATAACTCTATTTAATTTTGTTTTTGCTTTATTATGCTACATACGACCCTTTGTTTGTCTTACCATTAACAGTCAGTTATAATCTTTCAGAAACTTACTTTTTAGAAAGGAGATTTTATATAGCTTTTATACAGAAGATTTTATTCAGCTTCTATTTTTTTAAACAAGAACTACGGTAAACATCTATTCAACCAAATACATTTTTATACAGTCCTACAGTCTTATTAATCATATTTAGTAAAGTATTTTTGACACACTAACATTTTAAACAACAAAAGTTCTACCATTCTTTTACTAAAACTGAACTTTTTCAGCCAAGCTCATTTCATATAATGTATAAAAGTTTTTTGTTTAATTTTTCTCATTGTGAATTGATTTTTGTTTTATCATTTTTCAACGAATTCATTTAATACAATGATTTCTCTTGAAAATATTTTGTTAAATTAGCTCGATCTTTGAAATTAATATCGAAGGTCCATTTTATGCTTTAAATAATTCGTATTTTACTTATGTTCATTCGTTCAATTGTTTTCCTTGTAATGAACAGAGCATTTAAAAAGTAGAAGAGGTGACAATACTCATCAAAACAAACTATTTTCATTAAAAAGCGTTCGAGGGCGCATGATTCTGTAATTCAGAAGATGAGGAGTAGGCAAAAGAATATAATAAGTGACAAATCAAATATCAGGTAGCTAAGAAAGTTTTGCCATTTTTTAAGGTACAATAATTTCAATGATTGTTTGCATTTGTTATCGGACAAAATTCCAAGAATTGTTTACAACTGTTACCGGAGAAAATTCCAAGAATTGTTTACATTCGTTATAGGACAATATTCGAAGAATCGTTTGCAGTCGTTATAGGACAAAATTTCAAGAACTGTTTATATGTTATATTAGCATGTGCTTTACTTTAGTTATTGACTGAATCTCGAATTTTTCACTTTAATTTAAAATATAGTTCTAACCCTTAAAAACGTCCGTGAATTATATAGTGTAATACGTGTGTGTTTGTTTCATGAATTTAAACTTAGGACTAATGCTATAGAACCTGCAAAAATATTTTTACTGAGTTTAGAGAAAAGACAGTTACATCAAGAACGGCCCAGAGATGGTTTAAAAAATAACGGGAATGAATCCTTAGAAGACGAAACCAAGTCAGGCAGAACATCAAATCTAAATATCGAATAATCAGAGACAATGATTGAAACCAATTCCGGTTTAATGTGTCAATAGCTTTCAGAAGTGTACAAGGTAAGTGATGAAAAAATACGGAAGTTTTTACACAGAATAGGGAAGAGACAGAAATTCAATAAATGGGTACCACAAGAATTAACTGCCCCCCCCCCCAGAAAAAAGTTACAGCGTCTTACAATCCGTACATATCTTTTTTTACGACTAAAATTCGAGAACTTTTTAGTTCAAATTTTGACTACTGATGGAAAATGGATTATGTATTCGAACTTCAAACGTACTCACCACTGGCTTCAATAGATGATCCTGTCCGACAAAGTCGTAAAAGAAAGGTAAAACCACGGAAACTTTTTTGTGTTTGGTGGACTTCAAAAAGGAATCATTCACCATGAATATCTACGAGTGGGTCAAATACACACAACAAACATTTATAGGGAACTACTCTAACGGGTACACGATGCATTGCAACAAAAACAACCAGCACTGATAAATCATATAAAAGTTTTATTTTTGCAAGATAATGCACGGCCACACGTTGCAGTAGAGACCATAAAAAATTATGCATTTAGGATGAGAGATCCTTCCCCAACCTCCGTATTCCCCAGACATATCGCCATCGGATTATTACCCATTTTTATCTTTAGACGATCATGTGTATGGTAAGCAGTTTAATAATGAAAAAGACTTGAATAGAGATGGTGCTGATATTTTTTGAAAACAAAAATCAGCAGTTTTATAAAAATGGAATTTATAAATTAAGGAAAAAAGAGAAAAAGTTTCTCAATGCGAGGGTGGATATTTTAATAAAAAATTATTCCACATAAAAATACATAGGAATTTTTTTTCTCAGTTAAAACATGACATAACTTTCTTGGTCACCTGATATAATGAGGAAGGATACAATAGCTGCTTGAAAGACCTACCGGCAATGTTATGCACGAAAAACAACGGTGAGAGCTCTGGAATGCATAAGACATTTAGTGCACTTTCCCCATAGCTATCCAAAGTCTTGCGACAGGTTTATCATCCGATTCAAATTTGAGATTCCTTTCTCCAATAGGGCTAATTAATGCTCAAAAATCAACGGGTTGCACTCTCCCTTCTGGGCGAAAAATTTATGAATATACGGGACTCCCAAGCTTTTTCTATAAAAAGAAATTGAGAAAGAAAGATCAAACGATCGAGATGGCCAAACTACAGGACCACATTGCTTAAACCGTCAACCAGAAAAGATCATGTCCAAATATTTCCTTACCTCTTTCCTAAATGAACTGGTGCTCTATACAACCCCATACGCCGTCGGATGTCTTTTCGAAAAAAAAGCCAGGCAGCTGTTTCCGCAGATATGTAAGACATCTTTGTTCATCAATGCTTTCCAGTAAATCGTATGGTCCTATTAGGTGGTAGCCGATGATTCTAGCTCAGACATAGACATAAAAGCATCGTTGGTGTGCCAGTCGATAATTGACATGAATTTACATTTGCTTGCGCATATTCATTGAAGGTGTTAAATGCACCGTCCTGTGCAAACGTACATTCATCCGTGAAAAGTTCATTTGTACAGCAGACGCATCTCACTCTACTACAGGATCAAACAGGCGAAGTCCATGCTATGAGGACACAAACCGGTGCAGCAAATAATTGGACTCGTTTAACATAGTACTCATAGTAGCATCCACGTGGAAATTGTGGACTGTAGTACACAAAAGTTGCATCCCTCAGCTTGTGTGTTTGTATTTGGCTGATCTGCTGCTCTATTTAGAATGGCCTATTCTATATTTTACCACCCTTTCGCGACGTGCATCCGACCAGAAATTAGGATAGTATTCGGTTTCACACAGCAGTTGATTCAAACACGCAAGTGTTTTAGGAAAATGCTTCCTATGCAGTCGTGTATTTACTGTCTGATATATCGTTTATAGCTCTGTAAGTGAAGTGCATATCGACGACTTCCGTATTTGCAAATTTCTCCATTCTCTGATATTTATTTTATTGATTCACGACAATCGCATCACGTTATATAACGGAAATTTGGAGACTTATCAGGCTGAATTAAAATACAAGCCTGCAAATACTAGGCCTGATTTCTGCTTTCTTGGATTGGTAATTATTAATACCTTGAACTAATTAAGGTAGAATCGAGAAAGAGAAGGATGTATATTTTGATAACACAATATTAGACAAAATATTATTTCAATCAAAAAGTGAAAATCCTCAAAAAATTTTTCGAAATTTTCTTCTACAGATCGAATGTGCAAATTATCCTGTTTTGTTATTTTTTTGCAGCCCATGTATTATCACAGATTAGGAAAATATTGAAAACGAAATGACTTTGAATAGGGCCAGCAAAATCAACTTGAATGTATTTTAGTTTTCTTATGAGTCTAGCCAATCTTAAAAAGTCATATCCGGATCAGAATTTAAGCGCAGCCTCCAAACTGAGAAGACAAGAAGGTTTAATTAATTTAGCAATTACGTTTAATTTTAGTCTGGAGCTCCAATCATAGGAAAGATTTTATTGAAATCAGACACAACCTAAGGCCAAGAAATTGGCCTCCAAAGGCAGATTGATTTTTAATTAAATGAAGAACCATTAATTACCTCTTAGTAAATGAATCTTGTACAATTTATTAGAAATGTATATTTTGGTTACATTTTAATTCATTGCTTATTTGTGTGTAAAATGTCATTCAGATTAATTTCCTTGTGGGAAGTCTTAATATTAAATGGCACTCTAATTTAAATGAAAGCTTAATCTCTTGGATCCCAGAGGGAGTTGCCTTCGTGGACACTGATAACCTAGATTTACCCCTTTGCTGATAACTATGCAAAATTAAGGGATGAGTACAATAATAAAAATACATCGGACAAACTTCATGTACTTGTTGATAATATCTTGGAAGGTTCAAGAAAAAAACAAAACAGATGTTGGGTATTCTATAACATAAATAAAATAACGTAACCAAGTATTCATTCATATAATGCATGTCAAAAATCGTTTTCTACCCGCGAACATTTTGAGCAATATCATAAAAATTTGTAACGTAATTTGTATTCTAACAATTTTTATAACCCAGCCTAGAGAATATATGTATGCATTTTAATTCCAGTTAAGTAAATCACAGTGTTTTATGTCTCCGTATGTGGTTAAATGGGGTTTTATACTATTATAGATCATTTATCCACTAGAGGATATATGGATTTTAGCAATTTACATAATAATACAATTTACATGTATCCACTAGTGGATATATGGGATCCAAGGGGATAAACTGATATAAAGAGATATTTTTAAAATACAATAAAAATAATATAGATACACATATTAAAAATGAAATATTATTCTGGATAAATGAATTACGATACAGAGAAATGAATAGATTTAAAATTTTTACTCATAATGTTTAATTGATACTTGTGCTGAATTCGTCTTTTCGTTTATTTAGTTTAATTAGAAACTACAAGGGGATTACTGGGGATAGGAAAACATAGGTAGTTACCGTGTCAAACTCATTTTACCACAGCTACAGAACACGTGGAGAATATCTTAAAAATCAACAGAAGATAAAGAAATTTTAAAATTCTATCTAATTTGTACAAATTTATTTCTAAAGTATAGACCAAATGTTTGTCTTCGATAAGCTTTTATAAAGAAAAAAACAATTGTTTGTTATGCCCAATATTTGCATGCTTTTCGTAAAAATAGCTGGAATATTCGGGAAGATATAAAGGTTTCTTCAAAAAATTCCAAATTTTTTCGCATGTGTTTTGCTTATAACTTGAGGTGTTTTCAACCAAATTGTATGAAACTTACAGAATATGTGACAATATGTTAGAGAAGCATTGTTTTAAAATTCGAAGTAAATACTTTGAATATTAGAGAAGGTATGAGCATTTGTAGTTAATAATTTTTACTGCGCGTGCGAGATATGTAGCCTAATCTTCCTTTCAAATTTTCGGAGTAAGATATGCAGAGCAACTTAAAAATTCCAGTTCAATACCTTTAACCTCTTAAGAGTCGCATTTTCTTTGCTATCTAATAAGATGACTCCTCCTGTTACTATACTTGAGATGCTTATGGATTCTACGTAATTTTTGCGTCAAATTATAAAGCTAATTAAAGATTAAATTTAAGTTTATAAGCCTAAAAATAACGCACGCCCATATGACGGGCTCGAGGGTTAAGGGGTTAAGCTTCAGGAAGATGTCGACATTTTGGCCAGCGCTGTTTTATTTTAAACGCCATCTGCTACCCCTAGATGGCGTTTGCACACCCATGTTCCTAGAGATTTTGGATACTTATCGTATGCCTGACCTACCCTTTCATTTTTGCCAGATATTTTACGAGCATCCTGTATTTCAAATCAATTTAAGATAATCATATTTTACTGTTTTAAATCTACAACTAAACGAATTACGGCACCGTTGTAGTTACAGAAATTTCTCAGCTTTCTAGCATAAAAATAGGATAAGAGTTCCAATATTTGTTTTCAATCAGGTATCGGCTCTCTCTGAGTGGCAAAGAAGTCCAGGTAGAGAATGTGGCAAAGAATAATAAAAATGAAAGTTATGCTTGTATCTATATGCTTTAACCTCAGAAGCTGGCTTAATATTGTTGGCATTATTTATATTTATATAAACAGTTTTAAGATTGCACAAACAAGTCTTGAGAGAAACGAGAAACGAAATAACGCCAGTATTCATATTCAGATGATAAGAAATGCCACTGAGATTTGTAAGATGATACATTAAGATACTGAAATTATGAGTAATAAATAATGTAAAATTAATAATAGGTTATCTTATTAAATAATGTTTACAGCAAAGATTTTTCACAGCAGTAAAACTACGAAAAATTTGCAATGAAAGATTTCTTTTCAATTTCACAACAGGGCTCATAATTTTAGATGCATATTAATATCGCGTATGTCGGAACATGAATTCATATCATAACTATTTTGCCATTAAGCCGACGTTATTTTAATAATAAGAATATCACATACGAAATTGTGGGACTGCGTATTACACTGATAAATTAGTTAATAAAATACGAACATCTTTTCACTACTTCACGATCTTATGGCATCTTGTTGTATACTTGGGTGGAGGATTCCATCCTATATTTTTGAGTGCACTTTGATTTCATCTTATATATGTTTGATTTATGCTCAAAATCTGTTAGCGAAATTTTAGATCAACTTGCAAATTTATTTTCTCTCACAAGGAGGCCAATTTTACCTTTGAAGCAGACATTTTTTTGCAGCGCAGGACAACCAGATTATTTTGTGAAGAATAGTGAAATGATGAAAAAATACGAGTTCATTTGCAACACTTAAATGTCTGAAGGAAACATTGGAACGTGCACTTGCTGAATCGAATTCATTAATTTTAAAAATGCTCGCCATTGTCAAAAGGGTCGCTGTGCATGAAGTGTTAACAGAGTCAAGAATGAAAAATGGATTTTGTCACGCATCA
>BGPR01000072.1:1498849-1577764 GCA_013235015.1 Araneus ventricosus
CAAAATTATTTTTATTCGCTTGTGCTGCCATTGATTTAAATTTATAGGCATCATTTAAAAATACAGCAGAACCTCGGTAATCGGAAGGAATAGGGGCTGATCTGTGTTCGGATTCAAGAAAATTTGGATTATCCGTGAAATTCGGTAAAATACTCTTAATATACCAAATGCAGTGGTGTCTAACTTTGGGTACCCTGTTAAGGAGTACGGAAAGAACTACTGGTGATTCGCACATTACAGTGGTGCCATAGGCAAACAAGTTGAGAGTAGTGACTTTGAGCTGCAGTGATTCACGATTACTATGGCAACACGTTCTAAAAATTATCCTATTGGATTATAAGTAGCTCCAGTCTAGTCCGCCCGAGATGAGTCAGGGTTTACCTTACTGGTTCTGAATGCGTTACCCTATCGAAGCCTATCATTGTTACACTGTTTCAAAGTGTTGATCGTATTGAAGTGTGTGTCGTGTGAATGAATTAATTCTTGATGAAATACACCATCACTGTTTCCACCACGCGATATTTTTTCTCTGGTCAAGAATCAAGATTAAGATAATCCCGAGGAAAGTGAAGAAGACGTCTCGACAGATCTTGTATCACACGCAGATGCTGCTAGTATACACTTCAAATAGTGCTACGCTACGTAGAACAGCAGGCTGCCGCACACAGACCGACGTGATGTTTATGCGCCTTAGTCGCAACATCGCATCGCCAAGCAGGTTTAGTTCCTTACATCAAAAGAAGAAAACCATTCTTGTTTCTACTCATTAAAGTGCTGTATTCATTCTTAAATACAGCTTTGTTTCTGATTCGTAATTTTTATTTTTTCAAAACATATTTTTTCAAGGAATAAAAAAAAGGATGCTCGGTTTACAGAGGTTCCACTGTATAAGTAATAAACTTCATTCTGAGTTGAATTGTGAAAATTAAAAACTATTTCAGAAATTAAATGAATTTAATTGAAAAGTGTTTTTAAAAACACACTTTTATTACTGAACTAAACAGCAAAGTTTTTTATTTTAATTATTTTTACTTTTTATTATTGAGATAATTTCTTTCTCAAACTCACTCCAGGTGGTGCCATTGTTACGGAAATAAAATTTAATTTAATTAATGATTAAGAGGTAATTCAATTGTGAAAATATTAGAACAGCGCATTTTCATCGAGCGTATAGAAGAGAGATAGATAGAGCGTTTCATAAGCGTATAGATTTTTAAAACTCTAGTATATCAGAAAGTGAGTGGGAAATCTAATAAAAAATTGCATCCCTACAACTATGAAACAAGTCAAGTTAAATAAAACTTTTGAACAAGAGTATGAACTTTGGGTAGACTTTATGCAAATTTTTGTAACTTGAAATGCAAAAATACGTAGTATCTTAATTCAGAGTTCTTAAATTTTAAATATAAGTTTTTTTATTCATTTCAATAATTTTTAAGAATTTATTATTTACATTATATAAATAAAAATATAAAATTGAAATAACCCCTGTTACCATATATATATATATATATACAAAAAATTTCAAATAAAAAGTCAACATTTTGCAGGAAAGTAATCAATTATATACTAGATTAAGAAATATTATATATTTATTTATTAATAAACAATCTAGTAAAGTCTCGTATTAAGTTTTTTCAACTCTCTTCTCTTCTGAATTTGAGCATCTTTGACTGCTTTGGCTTTTTATTTCTTGATATTCCCATTTTTTCTAAAAATAAATTTAGCTTTTAAAATGTTTTTTATACATTATTGAAGCTTTAATATTATAAATATTCTATATGAATTGTTTACCTTAATTCTTTTGGAGAACATAATTTTAATTTTAATTTTTAAAAAATACAAAAGAAAATCACTAAAATTCATAAAAAATCATCAAAGAACTTTTAATTGATATTATTTTAATTTATCTAACTGTATCATGATTTTTGAGATTTTATCTCTCATTGACTATGCCATCCTCTCTGTGGAGATTCTGTGTCTACGGAGGAGACAAAAGCTAAGTTTTGAATTTTTAAGCGCTTTGGTTTTTATGTGGCTAAAATGGTACACGTATTTTTTATTAAATTCAATACTAAACCTATCAAAATTTTGTATTTTAAATATAAATTAGATTTTTCTTAACTTATTTATGATGTCCACGGAGTGGACGCTGAGAACTTTACCAACCTCTAAATGGAACAAATAAATTAGAATATATTCAATAAATTCGCAATAGAACGAAACTTTTTCCTTAAAGAACAAATTGTCTCCTCTCTTATAAACTCTTTCATGATAATTTGACATGAGTTGCCATTTATGATATTTTTTAAAATTATTTTCTTTATCCACGAATTGTCTGGGGACAAAGTGTAAAAATTAATAAGTAAAATAATTTTTAAAAATGTTAAGTTAGACCTTAACTAAAGACTTTAAATTAGTTAATACTGAAAAAATGCAATTTTTTAAAAAATTGCTTCAGTAAACATTATTTTGAATTTCATGTGTAGGGACGTCCACGGAGGGATTTTTGTCTTATATTCATTGAAAAATGAGAGTTAAATTGTAAACGTATTGAATAGTTTTTTTAAAACTTAAATTATACACATGAACAAAAATATTAGGACATTTGTTGCACTTTCTATTTTTTATCACCTCAGGACTGTAAAAAGCACCTTTTCGTGAGAATGACCCTTCTATTCTTTTTCTTTCGATTTTGAGAACGGAAGAGACTTTCTATATTTCATGATTCGTTGAGCTTCTCTAATTTTTTCTTTAATAATTTATCTGATATCTTTCTTCTAATTTAATTTATTTTATTAAAGATCAAAATCTAAAATCTTTTAGAATTGGAATGCATTATTAATGTCGGACATACTTGTAATGCATTTTTTCTCAAAGTTGTCAGCTGTTCCAGTGCAATTACATTCCAGATCTCCAAATGCAACGTATTGGAGCATTCTGTGCATTTCGACGCATATATGGAAATTTTAGAAAAAATATTAAGTATCATAATATAATCAAATATTAAAGCACAGTAAAACCCCGGTTAACCGAACTCGGGTTAACCGAAACCTAGTTTATCCGAAATGACTCTGAAGTTACAAATCAGAAAAACACAAACTGTTCTGCACGGAAATAATCGCAAAATTGGTAAAAAAAATTCCCGGATGGAAACATGCGAGATAGATGAATTTAATTTCAATTTTAATAAAGAACGTAAGTGTAGCCTACAAAAAGAGTTTTGAATTCGTTTTACACTCAAAGCATTTCAGAATTCATACTGTATTTAGATACATAGTAGAAGTAGATGCTCATGGCTCATATGGAAAAATCGTTACCCGAAACGTTTCCCCCCCCACTTTAGCTTCGTTAACCGGGGTTGTACTGCAACAAGTTCAAAAATTAACCTTCGATAAGTAGGTTTTCAATCGAAATTTTTAGTGAAGATTCGTTGTCGAAGAATCGAAGAAATTTTAAGTGAAGATTCGTTGTAACAGAATTAATGAAAGATTAAGAGTACTCCGAAAATTAGCTATATCGCTGCAGAAAGAAGACCTACGCCCTCGATTTTATTTATCCAGGAATTTTCTAATCATTTATTATATGTATGCCTACAATAGAATGAAATGTATGTACGCTGAATCCTTATTAGTAAGGAATGATTATTGAATTTGTAGATGCTAAATAATCTTTTTCGGCTAGTTGTTGAAGGATTTAAGAATTATAGTTACATGATGAGAATTTAATTATTCTTTTGGTTTGTAGCAATACTTAGCAAATAATGCAAATTATGCTGTTCTAATGCATTACAAGTGGCGTTTTAAAATGAGAGTATGGGATGAAAATAAGAAATTTTCAGTTTTTCTTGAAACACTGCTTTCAGTATAGTGTCTGAATTATGTATTGAAAGGAATGCATTGTTGAAAATTGAAGGTGCCCTTAGGAGTACCTTCACTTTTCTAAGGAAAAAGTACTTTCTGAAACTCCTGCACACCTCTAAAATATGTCTTATCACTAATACATTTTTCAGAAGGATATCAAACAGTTGTTGTCTGCATTGTAGATTTATGACTACGAAATATGCACTAGTTCACCGTTTATATCGAACTTACGGCAAAGCATTATGCTTTAGAAAGAAAGGAAAGAAGTTTTTAACGATTCATGTTGCACAAGAGTAATGCGAAAGGCTTTTTATATAGGCCTATTAATATTTTTTTAATAATATAATTCATGTTAAAAAGGTAAAAAGAATATGATTTCAAAAGATATTATAAAACTTTTTTGAATTACAATTGATTCACTTATTTCATTGACATTTTCTTGATTTTTAAACTGAAGGCATTGTAACTAAGTGAACTAAAAGAATTTGTCTCACGTCTAATTTATTTTTAACTCATTATCGATGGAAAACACAACAACGAAATCATCTATAAATGAGTTCATATCAATTAAAATAATCATTTAATGCAATGCGAATTTAAAACTTAAGTTGTCAGAGTACTTATGCTGAAAGCACGTTTTATTTTCAGCCATTATGCATACAAGGTTGTCAGTGTAATTATTACCATTACTTCAGGATATTTGTTTTCAAAAAATAAGAAATTTCTTTTGACTTTATATCAAGTTGAAAAAGGAAATTTAAAAGCATTTAAAAAGCAATTAAATCAATATAAACTTTTATAAGGTTGTTAGCATGAATTTCAGTTACATTGAAGAGGGCAACTCCTCAAGTGTTTTGGAAGATTAATCAAAATCAAAGAGAGTAGTTCATTAGGGGTTCTTCAGCTGTCTAAATCGTAATTGATTCATTGACAATTGAATCAGTTGTGGTGACATTAAATCACCTAAATGTGAATTTTTGTTGGTACGCAAATATCTTATTGATCCCCAAGCACGAAAGTCGTTAATGACATTACGTCCAGATATCCAGCAAGCCAGATTGTGGCATTTACATGTTGACTGGCAGTAAACATGTGAGCATTCGAGAGTTCGCATCCTCAACCATGTTAGAACACTTAGAAAATAGGAATAATTTCGAATCCACTTGGCAGATCTTTCATTACTGATCATGTGTGTTTCTCTAAACATAAATCATAACATTCAGATACCTTTAAATCGAACGATCTGTATTTAAAATTGCAGACGAAATTGTTTGACTTCCACAAATTTTTTAAGCGCAACAAATCGCAAGTAAATTAAAGATGCTTTTCAAGCCCTCATCATATTCTCTGAGATTTTCAACAGAATCTTGAATTCGATAATCCAGAAAACCTTTTATATAAGTAGGAGAGTTTTCGCAGTCGAACACAACTGAAAAATAATGGATTTTAATTGCTATTTATTGGATTTCGAGCAGAAAAGCAAAATCATACACGAATTTTTAAAACAAATAGCACATTTTCTGAATTTTATATTGCTCTTTTTTTAAAAAATAATCATCTTAAATTCCGATTAAAAATTCTGTGTCTTTACATCTTTAGTCAAATATTTCTATGATGTCATAGCTTTCCGTAATGGCATTATCAAGTAAAGATGAACTAGATGTTAGGCAGTATTCTTATTAATTTCTATGATTATTAATAAATATTGAAAATATTAAGTTTGAATCACACACAGTAATGAATTTTTGGAAATGTTGGATTCTTGAAACATTTTTTATACCTAAACTATTTTGGTAATGTTTTACCACTCAGCTTTGGGTCTATTTTATTAGAGCACTCATTAAATTGGAAAAAAATCTAAAAATTATGTAAACCTATGTAAAACACCTTAAAAATATTCGTAAAGGTTATTTTCTTCGGCAACCTTGGAAATGTGTTTTGACATGTACTTTTTTTGTTACTAAGGGACATTATTAAATTCCACCTTTGATATTTAATTTCTTCAAATGTACTGTAAAATTTTAAAAGGTCTGTCAAAGAAACAGAAGTAATATAAATAAAACATAGAATTAAATTTCCTCGACGGATTGCCGATGATTTTAACTTACGTATATTAAATATCTTCTAATTAATTTTATCGCTAAATAGAAAGAAATAATGCATTAAAAAATCCCGCAATCTTCAATTAAATGACCAAGAATTTATGCCTGCGTGCAGAAAACCTTTTAACAAATACCGAACGTTTTACACAAAAGGATATTTTTCCATTTGCATCCATTACATTTTTAAGATATATGACTGCATAATTAATAACTTACTTATGTGGCAAAACTGATTCCTATTGAGTTTTTAGATCTGTTTAAAATTAAAAATCAATAACTAATTAATTCAAAAAGAATTATTTTGCAGTTTAATTTCAATTTCTACTGAAGAAAGAGATTATAGGTCGAATGAATTCACATAGATAAATTTATTTTTAAGAAAATGAAAAGCATCTGCTCTCACATTTGATAAAATTTTGATTTTATTGTACACATTCTAAATGTAAGTTGACAAGTCCATATTTCATGTGGACATATTTGTTTTATTAATTTATGAGTTTTATTTACTTACATTCACTCAAATATTTGTCGATCTTTCTTCAGAATTCTTTTAAAAACTTAAATTCTGCAAATAAACCAGAAATTTTAGTTTGTCTATTTATGAATCTAAAATATGTTGTTTTCTTTCAGAAGGATAGGTCTAAAGTCAGCAAATAACATCGGAAACTTGTTTCAAATTATTAGCTGAAATAAATGATTTTACGTACAGAATATTGCAACTTGTCCATTAACCGCTATACGATCTTAATACACTTAGTCCTATTTCCTAGGGTAAAGATGAAATTGAATCCTTGCTCTTCCATACTGTTTAGCCAGATACACTGCATGTAAAGAAATTCGTACTTATTTCTACTTAAAATTCGTACTTAATTTTCAGCGTTACATATTATTTGCAATTTTGTACAGGAAAAGAAAATGAAGCTTGAAGCCCGAAGGTTAACATACACCAGAGAACCTCAACATTTCTTTTTATTCCTGTGAGCAGTTTTAAAATTTGTATTTATTTGTTATCATAATGATTTATAATAAAACGACAAAAACCAAAAGTTATTATTTCTTCACTCAATATACACACATAAAATCTGAGAAGTCATCTTCGACGTTTGAATATGTTCTTCAGAATTTTAACTGATTTCTTCAAATGAAGCACATACGCTCTTTCATGTTTTATGTTTAAAAGTATAAACCTTACAGTTTTTATGTTACTTTGACTAAGACACAATCTGAATGAATAATACTAGTAATAATTTTTCGCTTTAAGATTCAAAGGAGTGCAGTGTTTCAAAAAGAAAGGTATGTTGTTAAAAGAATCTGGAGTAAGTATAGAAAGTAATAGCTAAAAGAGAGAGAAAATAGAAACAATTTTACTTGTGCGCGCAAACGTTGCTACATCCAGAACAAATTGCGATGACAAAGATTTAAAATAATTTAAAGAAAAAAAATGTCAAAGACATTAAAAAGTAACAACATTAACGACATACGATTGAAATATGACAAGGAAAAAGAATCCATCTGGAAAAACTTCATCGGAGGCCACTCTCCATATTGGATTCTAATTGAAATAGGTTTTCTGTCGAGGAGAAAGACTTTAAGGTCAAAATTAAAATTTTCCTCTTTGACCTGAACCTATCCCAGAAATTGGAAATTTAAAAAAAGGAAAAACATTTCACAAGAAAGAAATCAAAACAGTCTTTACCAGTAAAGTCTACCTATCGTCATCATGGCAAAAAACAGACACTAACCAAAATAAAGGATTGTTTTGTCTACAGACATGAGTACCATCTAGTGAGAGACCCACTAACTATAAAAAACTAAGAATATTTTTTGTTATTTTTTAATTTTATATATTTTTTACATAATTTATAATTTTTATATTGTTTTTTCAAATTTTATAATTTGTATTAATATTTTTTATATTAAAAGAAATTCACAGAGTGGCCTTAAGTTTAAAGTAGAAAAGTTATTCCCAGAATAAAGGAATTATTTATAGAGAATTAAGCTCCTAGCCCCGTCTATAGAGAGAAACACTAATTAAAAAGTAATTCAAGAAAGAAATAAATTTTCCAGTTCTTATTTTTCAATTTAGCTGTGACATAAGTAGAATGGTTATTGCAAATATTTTTTATTCTTTTTATATGAGAATATATAGTATTTTTTACAATTTTGAGGTTAAGGTTGGTCTGAAAGTGACAAAGAGAAATCCCTGAATCTAAAATTTCAATTACCAAATCTAAATAATTAACTTTATTGCTATTATTATTGGTTTTATTTAATTTAAGCTCTTCCTGATAGCAGTTTATCAAAGAGTCAAGTTATTTAAAATTAAATACAATCAAGCAATCTATGTAACGATAGTCAAAAATGAGTTCATCTTTTAACAAAATCTCTTTCGAAGGTGTGAAGAAATACATTCCCCAATGCACTGGAAAAACTAGTACCCATTGTAAGGCCACAAGATTGCCAGTAGTAGTTGATTCCATTGAAGAGATAATTTTCACAGATGTTAATATTGCAAATTTCTAACCATTAATTTTTTTATATGATATCAGAGTTAAGGTATAAGTCATATAAATTGAGGCAGGCTTCAATTAATTTTTCATGTGGGAGGGAAAAGAAAGAATTCATCTGGAAAAATGTCAAACGTCACCGATGACGTTTTTCCAGATGGATTTTCCCCCCTTAGCTTATTTAAATCATAAGTCGTTAATTTTGTTACTTTTTATTGTCTTTTACATTTTTTTTTTCTTTCAATTATTTTAAATCTTTGTCATGGCAATTTTTCTTGGATGAAGCAGCGTTTGCGCGCACCAGTAAAATTGTTTCTATTTTCTGTCTCTTTTAGCTATTACTTTCTATACTTACTCCAGATTCATTATTTGTATTTTATCGGAAGTTGCAGCATTTAGCGCCTTTTGTTTAATGCAAAATTTAAATTTTAGGATCTCTTATTATTGTTTAGACTCCTAAAAAATTTCTTATTTAAAAAAATTTTACTCTTAATATTTAGCCATTTACCCATTTATTTTTCTTGTATTTTTATTGAAATTCTACTCTATTTTAAAATTGTTACATTGGTACAATACTCTTATTTTTATTATTCAATATATTTTTTAAGTCACATTTTATTATAGCCTAAAATTACTTTATATATATATTTTTATCCTCTTAACAACACTCTGGGTTTGTTATTTATCCGGATTATTGTATAGGAAAAACTCTTCGAATCTTCAAATTCAGTTGTTTCACACCATGCTAGGTTCTATAAAATATTATTTCATAGTGCATGGCCCGTCGCGTGCTTTATCAAGGGGCACTGTGGATTACTTCATGAAAGTAGTGTCCATGATCAAAAGGCTACTTGCACACATGTTGAACGCGGATCATTTAAAGAGATTTAGAAAATGTAGTAAAGCTAGATGTAAGACATGTCCTTCGGCTTGCGATGGACAGTTAAAAGGTGAAAGTGAAGATCTGGAGCCATTCTGAAAAGTTAAAAACGTTATTTATTGAATTCATTGTAAAGAGTGAATTCTTAATTATTTCTGTCAAACTTGCACAGAGTTAAACATCAGAATTAACGGTCACAGATCAGCTATTAAAAACTTTATTAAAAAAGATTCACACGATTATGAACTTCTTCACTTCAAGTCACATGATTTCGAGAATATTGTTATTTGCATTCTTGAAGATAAAAATTTTGATCTTAATAAAAGATTAGATTTGAACTTTTTTCCATATAAACTTGAATGCAAATGAAATGGTGAGGGTCACAGTGAATTCAATAAAATTTGCGGTTACATTAAATCCAACGTCTTCAGTGGTTTTTAAAAATATTCCAATATTAATAAAAAAAGATTTAAAAGAGGCAAAGGCAAGACTGAATATCATGTTATTGTGATAGAAGAACTTCAAAAGTTATATAATCTTGACTAAAACTGGGAAAATATCATCAAAATTAATCTGTATATTTTTAAACTCAGGAATAAATGGTTTACTAATTATAAATTAGAAGAATTAAAATTAATTTAATAATTACAATAACAAATTTATTTTTTTGATATGGTTAAATTTGAACTTGGAATAGTCAACAATAGCCTACTTTTCAAAGGAAATAAAAATGAGAAAAAAGAATTTTTTGTTTTCAATTTTCTTTTATATTTTCTTCGACGAATTGCAGCTGCCTAAAATTATTCATGATAGTAAAGAATACTTCCCAATTAATGACATCTCTTTTATTTGAACTGCCTTTAAATTCTCAAGGACCCTTAAAAAACAAATCTGCAATTATAATTTCTTTTGTAAAAAATTGAACAAGATTGACAGTTACCACTGCTATTGTAATGAAGAAGAAAATATTAATTTTATTGATAAAGATAGGGGGTATATCATTACATGTAATTTAAAAGTAGTAAATTCTAAATCTCTTTGGGAAATTATTGAAAAGAGATTTAAATTCAGATTAAGAAATAAGGTGAGCCTTAGAAGAGTGGTTGTTTCCATTTGTAGAGACTTGGATTTATTTATTGCAAAAATTGCTAGAAAATATCATTGGTCCATTGAAGGTTTTAGTGAGTGGAAAAATCGCATTTTGATAGATACCCAGTATAGTATTAACATAAATAAAAGAAGAAATATTAATAGAGGCATTTTCCTCGATAAAAATCTTAAAAAAGAATATAATTTAAGAATAAAGAATGATAATTTAAAAAGTAAATTTATTGTCAATACCTTAGATAAAACAGAAAATAATTTTTGTATTATGTGTAAATTCCACTTTAAAGAGATTTTGGTCAATGAGTAGAACTCAAACACTACATATCAATTTATTTAACTAAAGCAAAAAAAAAGAATTTGACAAAAAAATTTTAGCCCTAGATAATAAAATCAAAATAAAAAAAAATAATTTAATTTATCCTTACCTTTCCCAAATATAAAATTTCACAAAAATCCAGTAAAATTCAGATTTGTTAAGTGTGGCACAGGCGATTAAAATTTTTATTTTGGAAAATTTTTCTTTAAAGTTCTCAAAGTTATTTTTAATAAATTTAAAGAAGTAGACAACTTTAGCATTAATAATAATATTGACATCCTAAACTTTCTAAAAGATAATGCAATTGACAGCATTAACACATTTGATTTTTAGAATCTGTTCACCAGCCTCCCTCATGAAAAATTAATTGAAGCCTTCCTCAAATTATATGACTTATACCTTAATTCCGATATCATAGATAAAAATAAATGGTTAGAAATTTGCCATATTAACATCTGTGAAAATTATCTCTTCAATGATATCAGCTACTACAGACAATCTTGTCGCATTCCAATGAGTTCTAGTTTTTCCAGTGCATTGGCGAATGTATTTAATCACACCTTCGAAAGAGAATTTATCGAAGATAAACTCATTTTTGGTTATCGTTACATAGATGACTTGATTGTATTTAATTTTAAAGAACTTTACTCTTTGATTAACTGCTATCCGGAAGAGCTTAAGTTAAATAAAACCATTAATAATAACAATACATTTAATTATTTTGATTTTGTGATTGAAATTTTACAATCAGTGTTTTCGGTTGGAGTTTATGACAAAAGAAATGACTTTAATTTCAGGACTATTTTTCTTTGTCACTTTCACACCGACCTCAACTTCAAAATTGTAAAAAATACTATACATTCTCAAATAAAAAGAATAAAAAATATTTGCAATAACTATTCTACTTATGTCACAGCTATTGACAATTCAAATATTAATTTAAAATTAAACGGCTAACCTGAAAATTTCTTTAATTATATTATTAAAAAATAAGAATTGAAGAATTTCTTTCTAATTAGTGTTTCTCTCTATAGACGGGGCTAGGAGCTTAATTCTCTATAAATACTTCCTTTATTCTGGGAATAACTTTTCTACTTTAAACTTAAGGCCACTCTGTGAATTTCTTTTAATATAAAAAATATTAATACAAATTATACAATTTGAATAAACAATATAAAAATTATAAATTATATAAAAAATATATAAAATTAAAAAATAAAAAATAACAAAAAGATTCTTAGTTTTTTATAGTTAGTGGGTCTCTCACTGGATGGTACTCATGCTTTTAGACAAAGCATCCTTTGTTTTGGTTAGCCTCTGTTTTTTTTCCATGATGACGGTAGGTATATTTTACTGATAAAGACTGTTTTGATTTTTCTTGTGAGATGTTTTTCATTTTTTTATTTCCAATTTCAAGGATATGTTCAGACCACAGAGAAAAATTTTAATTTTGACCTTAATATCATTTTCCTCGACAGAAAACCTATTCCAATTAGAATCAAATATGGAGAGTGGCCTCCGATGACGTTTTTCCAGATGGATTCTTTTTTCCTTGTCTTATTTCAATCGTATGTCGTTAATTTTGTTACTTTTTAATGTCCTTTACATTTTTGTTTTTCTTTCAATTATTTTAAATATTTGTTAAATGAATCGTATTTTTTGATTTCATTATCTGGTGTACTCGGCATTACTTGAGATAAAAAAATTTTTAATTTAACGCTTTTACTAAGTTCAAAATGTTTCATGTTTGTATTTAAAGTTGGAATTTTGTGATCGATTTTTCACTCACTTCTTAATGCACTAGAATTCTAAAATTTTGTATATTAATTGGGTCTTGATGACAATGCAATATTTT
Source organism: Araneus ventricosus (assembly GCA_013235015.1). Lineage (NCBI taxonomy): Eukaryota > Metazoa > Arthropoda > Arachnida > Araneae > Araneidae > Araneus > Araneus ventricosus. The sequence continues at coordinate 1,511,480 of BGPR01000072.1, forward strand.
AATAATTTTAGAGCACTCATTTATCAATTTAAAAAAAAATTCGCAAAATTACGTTTGCACTCGGTAGGTTTCAGTGGCGCCATTTATAATATTTTTGAGAACTTAAATACGTTACAGATTAATCTAAATGTTTCAATAAAAATAAGTATATCCTATCACACCTTTTTCAATAAAATAATTGCTTTAATTAGTTTATGTATGAAATATCTATAATACTGAGTTATGGCATAAATTAAAGACTAAAATCTAGAAAATAATAAATATAAAAAATTAAAAAAAACACTTTCACCAATGCATTAAAAAAGAAAAAAAATTTTCAAAAATCTGGAGGTCAAAACAAAAATCGGAAAAGCGTGATTCGCAGGTAGAAAAGCTGTAAGTAAATTAGAATTGTAATCACATTATAATATTTTATATGATGAATGTTTAATAACAATTCGTTTCTTATGATAATCATTGTGGTTTTATATCTTTCTCCTATTGTTTTCAGTGCCTCACGCTTTTTCGATTTTTGTTTTGACCTCCAGATTTTTGAGAAAATACTATTTATTTCTTTTTTAATGCATTGGTAAAAGCATTTATAAAAATTTTTTTAAATATTTATTTTATCTATTTTTTTTAAAAAATATTTAATTGAGGTGTTATTGAAAGAAATAAAGTGTCGTTACAATAGGTTCACAAAGCACCGTCAAAACTCAGGTTCACATAGAAAAACGAAAAAAAAAATAAATAATAATACATACTCAAAGAATATGCTACTTGCATGAATCTAATTTCCCTTAGGGAACATTTTTTCATTAATTTCAACATCGGTGATTGGATTTATAATGCACAGCAGAACATGGCATGAGCGATGAAGATAAATTTTGTAATTAGTATCTTAAATATAGACCCATAAATTGCATTTAAATGCATATCCTCATTCTTAAAAAAATGTTTTTTGAAGTAGAAAATTATCTCCTTTAGCGAAATTAAATAACTCTGTCGTCCCACTGTTTTTTTTTAGTGACATAATCTCTAAATTTTATGATAGTTAGAAAAACTGAGTTTCTCTGCCAAATTCGCTTCTGTAAGACTGCCTTTCCTTTTTTATGATATCATTTTTCATTTAAATTAAGAAAGCAAAGAGGATTATAACTTATAACTTAACACCTGAGGTTTTGATAAAAAAAATATAATCCTTATTTCGACGAAGAAAATGTCCAAATAAAATAAAATCTGACGTAGGTATCAAAATAAGCTGCAAAAAGTGAAAATTATTAACTACTTTAAATTAAGCCTCGACGCTTTTAATTGATTCTTTATTGATTATGTAAAACATTTTAAACGCACTTCGCAATCGCTTATTTATATAAAGTTTGCGGGAAAGGATATTTATTCATGATAAGAATAAAATTTACTATGAATATAAATACAGCATAAACAAAAAGTATAGTAATGTTTATAATATTACCTTTTTGATAAATGCTTTTGGCAATACAGTAACGATTTTCATATGTGTTAAACTAAAGATATGGAGTGAATTAAAAATAAGCAGACTGATTTAAAATTCATCGTACAAACTGTTTGGTGAGGTAGGAAGCGCAAAAAACAGCGTAGTAAATCCCATAAGAAAGCATGTCCCGAAACGTCAGTAGGATGAGCTAGAGGGCGCTGCTAGCCAGCTTTATAGTTGGATTTTTGTGCTTGTTATTTAAAGTTCCGCCTGGGTACAGAGAACGTGGAACAGTTTACGAATGCTGAGATGGTGGACATGCGGACCTCCTCGCAGCAACGTCCCTCGTCGGTGCAAATGCCCTTAAAAGGCCGGGTATTTAGGAAAGGGTTGGTAAATCCATACGCCATTTCTGTGAAGCGTGCATAATTGAGAATAATATAAACTTTGAACAATTGTTTTGAAATTGGACACGTGCACGAAGTGTTCAAGTAAAAACATTGCCAAATAATAAATTTTCTACCCGTTATTGCCTTGCCATTTTTGCATCTGCGGATGTCCTCTAGTTCATCCGGATGGCGAGACTGAACATGCATTCCTATGTGATTCTGGCTTGCTTTTGTGCTTTCTACCTCCCCTAACTTTTTGTATTCTGGATTTTGAATCTCCCTGTTTATTTATAAACATAATTATAATATTCAAAGATATCTCCGCAAACATTTAAAGGGAAATGAAATTACATGGGGAGTGTGGCAGGAAACGTCACCGAAATGTGCTGAAAAGCTTACTATGATAAAGAAATTTCAAACTTATCAAAGCTTAAAAGTCATTATTAGGCGTAATTTAATAAATTGATTGTAGTAGTGCATTGGCAAGGCTCACAAAGTCATTTGATGGTGTTTGTAATTTCGCGAAAATATTTACACCTACTTTTTGATCTAAGAGAGAATAGATACTTTTTAAACTCTATAAAACGTAGAGTTACGAGGGAGTTTTTTGAGAAAGTAGACATAAAGAGATTAAAAGGTGACTTTTTCCTTAACCAGGCTTTAATGGACATGGAATCTTCAAAACATACCAGAATAGATTCTTTGGTAAGAGTGAGAAGTGTAACTGCGTAGAAGACGAGATGCTAAACATCTTCTTTTGGAGTGTGGAATTTGGAAACATGAAAGAGAAGCCCTGAATTTCGATTGGAAGGCACCGTTAAAAACTCTTCCTTTAAACCCTAGTTTCCAAAACTTTTCAAGGCTTGTTCTTCACAAACTGTTAACTCTGGAATTTCAGAGTGTGTAACTGTTTATGCTTTTTCTATACTTATTTACTTTTACTTTTTTTCTTATAATTTATTTATTTTTGATATTTTCTTATTTGGTCCTTCTTTTCGCCTTTCTTTTTTATAAATTTGGTATTAAAATTTTATTTTGTAATCTATATTAATTTAAATATAGTTTTAGTTGTTAGTCTGCTTTTTTGTTAGTATCTTCCTTAATTTTTCTGAATGTTGTATGTTCTTGATTTTTGACACTGTGTTTTTATATGTCTTCATATGTTTGTTTTGTGAATATTTCCTGCCGGCTTTCATGCACCGTACAGCATTTTGGGTTGGTAGTCGAAGCCGGTGAGGGTTAAATTAAATTAAATTAATCCTCAGAAAAATAAAAAATAAATTTATTTGAGATGCAATAAAAATTGGTAAATGTTTATGATTAAGGAATACCTGAATTCAACTGTTATATTTTCCAAATTATAGAATTTGAGGTTTTTATTTCATGAATTAGAAGGAATTTTCAAGATGCTAATTTTTTAATATTTGTTCACTCATTTTCGTGGTAAAAGTCATAAATCTTTGCCTTAGCCGCAATTATAACCAGTAATTGTTGTTTCTAGATTTAAACGTGTTTTTCTCAGTTCCAGCCATCTCACACATCATATTTTGAAGAATATTTAATTTATATTTCCTCGAAATTTTCTATTCATATTTTCACAAAGTTATAAAGGAATCAAATTTTTATAATAATTCTTGAAAATTTTTACTGTTAATTTGAAAATATAGAATCCTATAGATTTTGAGTAAACTTTTACAAAAGTTATATTTTTGTCTAACATAAACGTTTTCAAGTTGCACTTAGGATTCATGAATTGTTACCCACCTGGATGTAGATATTTTTGGGCTGAAAGTTCAACCGATAGGATGCTGATATTGCTAATAGTTTTTCATAATTTGTATTTAAAATAAACCTTCTAATTTTTTCAATATTTTTTCGAAATTTTTGATATTAAAATAAAAACAAACACAAAATTTTTCCAATAACTCTTTTTATTGATTTAAATGTTTTAAAGAGAGTTTGATAAAACAATTAGAACAATCTTATTGATCAATTTTTTTCTCAAACAGACCCCGCTGGGGCTCGTATCCTTAATTATAATTGCTTAAATTATAGCTTTTAAATGTTTTCCATACAACAAGTTCTCACGAGAATTACGTCGTTGAAACTTTTAAAAATTCGTGGTTTACTTATCAGGATTTTCTTGAAACAGAAAAAGGCTTCATAGAAGGTAGAAGAATATCCTTTCAAACATGCGCATTTTCTGCATCAAAAAATGTCGTTTAATATTTAGCTTCAATGAAATGTTCCTGTGATTAATTTAAAATGCTGTTTCATCAGTGAAAATAGGGATCTCTTACAAATTGACGACAACGTTCTTTAGATCAAATATATACTAATAAGTACGATAAAATTGTATCACAAATATACACTCATGTCCATAAATTAAGGATAATGAAGTTCAGGCAAAGAAAGAGACAGAAGCAAAACAAATTTGACTTATTTGTAAAGTCTATTTATTAAACAAAAGGTAAAGAGCAAAACAGATGCTATATGTTTGACATAATTAATAAAAATTGCGATTTTTACTCCCTGGAGCAAATTTCAAAAAAGAACCTATTTACAAAAAACAGTATAACATGGTTAGTATGATGGTTAATACGGAGTATGTCTCCCGGACGATGCAATACAGGCCTTACAACACCTAGGCATGCTGAGTATCAAATTATCAATCTGATCTTGGGGAATATTACACCACTCATCAAGCAATGCCCTCCGAAGTTCCGGTAGACAGGTGGGAGGGAGTTGACGGGCTGCAATTCGTCGGCCAAGCATATCCCACACATGCTCTATTGGATTCAAGTCCGGTGAGTATGCTGGCCAATCCATACGGGTGATATCCTCCGATTGAAGGCATTCGTCTACAATGTTTGCACGGTGAGGACGGGCGTTGTCATCCATAAACAGAAATTCAGCACCCATGGCGCCCCGAAACAAACGTACATGTTGTTCCAGAATGACATCTCGATAGATGTGGCCTGTCATCGTTACACTCTGAACATGCATGTCAGTTCTGGAACCAAGAATAATTCCTCCCCAAACGAGCCATCCTGCACCACCGTAATGTTGTCGTTCAATGGTGTTCTCTTGGTGGTAACGGGTACCTGGCGCTCTCCATATGAAAGTCCGGCGGGAATCAGACTGCAAACTAAACCTGGACTCGTCGGAAAACATCACACAAGACCACTATTGCGGTGTCCACAATGCATGCTCTCTACTCCAGGCTAATCGCAGGCGGCAGTGAGTTGCGGTACATAGAACACATCTGACAGGCCTACGAGCATATAGACCAATGTGCCCTAAGCGTCTGTACACGGTCTGCCTTGAAACTGTCGTACCGGTAGCTGAAGAGAGCTGACGAGACAGGTCTGATGTTGTGCTCCGTCTGTTTCTTTTGGCAGTAACTGCCAAATACCGGTCCTCATTCGGCGTTGTAACTCGGGGGCGACCTGTGCTGTAACATCTACTCACATTACCATCATCTTGGAATCGTTGCCAAAGCCTGGAGATGACACTCTGGGCGATTCCAAGTTCCTCGGATACTTCCAGCTGGGTACGTCCACATTCCAGTCGTCCGATAATTCTACCACGTAAAAAATCATCCAAATGCTTCCTTTGTGCCATAACTATGCGGTTATTGCACTGAAAGGCTTTTAAAGCGCTTGTGAACAATTTTACTTCTTTGCCACCATTCCTTATATACCCCTCTCTTACACTCTCGTCATTGTGACGTACTATCCGCGCCATCTGGTGGTTTCCTGTAATTTGCATATTCTTCTTCAAGATGTGTGTGATAATTCTACAAGTGAAATTTTTATTTTAGAGTTCAATTTCTGTGTGATTCTGAATTATCCTTAATTTATGGACATGAGTGTATTTAAGAGCAACTGCATTTAGTGAGACAGTAGTGTAAATCATTCTTTGTGGCCAACTCCAGAAGTAAATCATATCAAAGAATCTGTGGAGGGAGAAATTCTGTGGCTTCTTTTAAACCAACCCACTGTTTATCGAAGGCGTAGTTCAGCTAGTTTGTTACATTTATTCTCGGGTGTAGAAGCATTCCATCGTGTTGATAATACATGTTAATTACTTTTTACAAATGATAATGACATCACCTCCAGAAAATCCGTTACAGAACTGCAATATATTCTTACAGCACTACACTCTTATAACTGAAAAATGTGTTGCACTTATTTTTCAGCTGTAAGAGTGTTTTCATAAAATATAGGACTAAGTAGTTTTTATTGAGAATTCTGCACCATTCGCATCCAGAAATCTTCTTTTGATGTGCTATACGGACAAAAAAGTATTATTCCAGTAATAATCGTTATAGGTAGTATTGATTTCTCCATCTCCCCTTACCAAGCATTACTAAGTCCATAAGATATTCTTACCGAAGATTGAAGCTATGTTCTGTTGAGCTAAATACCAGTCGTAGAAATTCTCATCCCGGACAAAGTCAGAGGAGCGAAGCGCTTGAAGTCAATGAATACAAATTTGATACCATTGATGTTTACCAAGTGTTCTAGCAATAGGTATCCTCAAAACTTCAGCAGTTCGACGTTTTGTGAGCGAATCCGTTAGAAACTAAACATTCTAACGGTACACTGAATGAGTTTTGTTTTTCTTCATTTTAGCTAGGTAAAAAATAATTTGGTTGAGTGATGTTGAAAAGAATAATACATGAATAAGCAAATAAAGAAAATAAATTCATTATTCGCTTTTCAAAAATTATTTTACTTTATGTGCTTGAAATATGGCTCAATTTAGTCAATTCATACAAAGTCACAATCGTAGAACAACTACAGGTGAACACGTGTTATGTAAATGCATCATTTGGTGTTGATGCTTTTGTCATTAATATCTCAAGATTTGTTTACATTTGCCCAACCTTCTTATAGAAGTGAGAATGCGTTATCGGTTTATGGTTGTTATAATGAAAAAGCGAAACAATTGTCATTGAAAGCAGACTGTGCACTTTCAGGCCTAACTCTAATAATGTTAACTAACACACTGCACATGCTTATTAACTAACTTGCAGAAAATAAAAAAAATATGTAATAAATATTTTAGACAGAACTGTCTAAAAATATTATAAATTAAGACAATGTCAATACAATTTAGATCAGACTTATTCTAACAATATGGACGAACACGAATAAATGCACTGTGAACAGAAAACTATATTAAATAAATTAGGAAAAGTACAAAAACTGATAAAAGACCAAAAAATTTAAGTAAATTTCCAGCATGCGAATTAAAATTAAATTAACAAAATAATTATGAAGCAAAATATAGATAATCATTTTAATCAAAGAATTTTTTTATCGTTACAAGCACACACATACACGATGCCCAATAGATTCAAAATTTGAATCGTCTCGGGTTATTTTACGTTTAGCATATGAGCATGAATTGATCCTACGAGTCGAAAAATCAATTGTGAATTCGAACTTTAACAATTCATTTCTGATATTTATAAAGTCCAAATGCAAACATGCTTTATTTTTCAATTAAGAAAATGGTATTTCTCAATGTGAAAAGTACATAAAATCCCAAAATGCATTCTGAATATAGGAGGAATTCGCAAAACTTTCTCTTATGCTGTATCGACTCTTTTTTCAGAGCTTGTAGTACTTAGAATTCTAATTTGGTATATGGCCATTCTTAAAGGTCAATTTTCGTTTAAGAATAACTCATTCATTTTTAAATACACAAGTATGCAGTCTTTTTGTAATGATTTAGTTGCAAAAGAGGGAAACAATTCTGATTGATAAATTTTATCTCGGGGATCGTATAAAAATTTAATAGGCCCAATTACTGCAGGAAAGCCGAACAAGTAAATTTCAAATGTACCACTCTATGTTTAACATGCGGGCTGAAGAACTTCTCATAAACCGTGAAAAATATCTTACAAATATATCTAACAAATATCTTAAAATATCAGACAAATATAGACACACAAAACAAGGAATACAAAACACAAACAACATCAAATACAGGAAAAACAAGAAACTAAAAATGAATACAATATTTTTGTGACAAGCAGTCTAAATGGTTTTTTTGTTTTTATAGGAGAATAAATAATTTAATGAATAATCTTGAAAAAGCATCAGTCTTGAAGCGACAAAGTTACCTTTTATTTCTAACATTCGTTTGATAAATTGAGTGTGATTGGTCTTCTATATGGATTCACTGAATAATCAGAAATCAACGATAATTACGAGTGAATAGCAACTAATTCTTAAGAGAATGCTTATTGCAATTCCAGATCTCCCAAATCTCTTAATCACGATCAGTTATCTAATAGATCCTTACAAGCCCTGCAATAATTTGGTCTTCGTGGAACGTTGACACAATGTACCAATTCTAGCTTGCCGTCTTCTTCGTTACAGCTGTTCGATGGCGATCTTCTCGGCAGTGAAAGAAAGATTCGAAGAAAGCAGGACCCAATCATCACTATCCTGCAGAGAGCTAGAAATCCAGATTCCTATGCATTGCGGTATAAGACAAAAAAAGGAAACGTTTTATTAAATAAATTTCGTGTAATCAGAATGAGAATGAAAGTTATTAAGTGATAATAGAATATTATAATTACGCAAAATTTGAATCAACTTCATTTACAGGTAAATGGTCTAATGAAAATAAGCATTCAAAAAAAATTGCAATTTAGTTACATTAAAGCTTGATAAGCACAAATTACAAAACAAAGCTAAGATAATGAAATTTTTTGAAAACAAGGTTTAGTGTTTTGTCAACCTAAGCATTTATAATATTTCGCACATTTTTTAGACGATTTTGTTTCGCTGTAGGAAAAATTCGTTTACTTGGAAAAATTTATTTTCACAACAGTTACATTTTTGAAGCTATAAAGCATCATCTGCTACCTTAAAGTTTTGTTTACATGCAAAAGTGGTGCTTTTAAAGAAGCGATGTATAGAAGGTTACATTTTTGCTTCTTCCGAAGAGAGTTAACCTTATTCAGTTATTTAAAAAGGTGAAAGCCATGGTCTTTTGACATCTAAAGCCACAATAATATTGTTACTAAGAAAGGAAAAAATCGTCCAAGTTTGGTTTCAAGGGGAAAAATTGTTCCAAATACGTATCCAAGAAAAAAACGCAGTTCTTCGACTATTGCAAAGGTTTGAGATCTTTAATGTTAAAAGAAAATCCTCCATGTCAAAGGTTTGTTGCGGAATCATTCAAATGCTCAATATCAACTGTAAAAAATATTATTAACACTGATTTGAATCCCAAAAACGACAAGAAATACAATTTTCATCGTCTTTCTCCACGTCATATCTCTGAACGCAGGACACGCAGCAGAATTCTTTATGAAAAGCATTTATCCGGAAAAAAATGGAAAAATATTGTAACAATAGATGAAGTTTGAGTCAATTTAAATGACTGCAAGAAAAAAATCCAATTTATTATAATCAAAGAGGAGAAAAAAACTTAAAAGTTGATTCAAAGAATCTAAAAAAAAGGTTTTTCTAAGGGATTTATGATTGCTGCTGATTTTTAACATAATGGCAAAATAAAAGTAAGGAGAGTGAATAAAAATTTTAAGATCAACTCCACATACTATCAGGAGCATGTTTTATCCACAATCTCCAAATATGAAATAACATCTTTTTACCCACAATGTCATCAATCAGTAGAACTGCACCAAAACAAAGCAAGCAGCCACACATCACAATCCACTGTTAATTTCCTTATAAAAATAGAACTCGAAATGGGTATTAAGACTATAACCTTCACTGGTATTTTCTGGTAAATAGTTGTATCACCCATAGTTATCAACCATCATTAGTTACATTTTAATTTTTAATAAAATTTTAAGAATTTTCTTCCTCTAGATATTCATTGCGACTTAATTACCTCAGTATATTGTATTTCAGAGCCTCAGGCGTTTGCTCTGACAGTTAGATTTTAGATAAAAGGAATTATCTTTGTATATTTTAGTGCACGAATAAAAGTATGTTATTAAAAATATTTTTATTTTTATTATTTTCTTTTTTTTAGTATTTTATATATTCATAATTCAATATTAAAAATTATTATGGAATTTTGTAATCAATTCTTCTCGAATTCACTACTATATGACACATCTTGTATCGATTCAAAACTAAATAAAATTAATAATTAATTTCTGAAATCATTAAAATAGTGTATTGGCATTGGGAACAAATAGTGTTAATAATTTGTTCCGAATTTCAGAACTGTAGCTTATCAGAACGTGAGTGAAAAGTTTATTGGCGAAATCAAGAATATCAAGTTAAACAAAAGCGTGTAAAAATGATCAAATAGTGAAGATTTTGAGTTGCTGCTTGATCAACTGTTTCTTAAATCCTATGCGTAATTTATAGCGACATATTATGTATTCGGGATATTTCTGCTTTCAGATTTAAAATTTTTTTATATTCTTAAAACTCATTTTTATATTCAAAAAAAATTTCATGGAACTACATTTTATTACTCAATTATCTTTTCTTTTAAGGTTAAAACGCTTGTTTGAGAAGAATACAGATTCAAAAGAAGCTACATTTGAAGCTTTCTTACTTGTTTTTCATAGACAAGCTTATATTACTTATTCATTTTTACACGAATGCAAATAAATTCGTCTCAGAAAAACATTCTAAAATTATAATTATGTATATAGTTCATACATAGTTTGAAAAAAAATCGAGGAAACGAATCAAAAAGGAATTCTATCTTAAATTATCTTGCTAACTGTTGTAGCAGATTGCCTCTTTGATTACATTCTTACAATGTGCTGATATCTGCAATAATACATCTATTCACAAACAGACGCCCTTTCTTTCCAGATTTGTGATTGGTATTTGATTAGAACAATAATTCTATTCCTCGAATCACTGTTATTACGAAACTGTCGTAAAAGTTTGAAAACAATATTAGAATGCGAAGTACTTGCAAGATTTGGAAAGAGAGATATTTGAACAAATATGGATCGTTCAAGTTATCTGGGATCTAGACTGTATATTCTGATGCTTCGTTCGTAGAACAAATGACTTGAATCTCTGTTCCATCACTTCGAAATAATTTTGTAAATTCAGGCACAGATTTCAACTGTATTTAGATGACTGCAATGGAATAGAATGTTATGCATATTAATCATCAAAAATATTAATAATGAACACTAATTATTCTCTAGTTTACAACGATGATTTCAGGCATTAATTGGTTGTTTATTAATGGTACTTTATTTTATGAAGCAATTACAGGAATTGCATTCAATATTTTATTCGTTTCATTTGAGATAATTTGGCAAATGTAACATTTTCTGAAAGTATTATATACTGCAAAGTAAATCCTTATTTGTGTACTTACAATAGTTTGATGTAAATATTATTAGAAATATCGTCTTTTAATTAATCATTTCATTATTTGACGTTCTTGTTTCTTAGCAATAGTGAATTATTTACTGTCATTTCTATGCCGTCTTTAGAGGCTGTACTTAGACCATTCGCAATTGGAATTAAGACACATAATATTAATTTTAATTAGATTTTAAAGTTTTATTTTGAAATCTTGCGCATATTATATATATGTCAAACATTTCAGAACCATTCCAGCAATTTTGAAATTAAAGAGTTCAACGATAGGAACCACACAAAATCAATACAAGCAAGCTATTTATAGAACCAAATTTTAGCGTGCATGCACGTTATATGTTCCTGTGATTTTGTTATGATGGGATTCATTCATTAAATTTTATAGGTGTTTCCATTCGACACGTAGAGCCACGATGGCCTAGTGGCAAGGTCTGGGCTTCAGGGACGGAGGGTTACAGGTTCGAAACCCGGTTCCTCCGAACATCTGCCATGTATGTAGGTCTGCTGCATGCCAAGTCACGCATCGGGGTTAAATGTCCTCCCGCTGATGTGGTGTAGAAGTTTGGAGAGGGGGTGACAGCTCAGGTGTAGTCCCCGTCATATGACCGTTGTTCAAAATTACGAGCCCTCGTGTTGCTTCAAAACGGGACATTAATATAACTAACCTACGTTCTATGGTTAAAGGAAACGAATGCGTTTAAATTTTGTAATACGAAAAACGTTTGGACACTAACTCCAAAGGAGATTGAAATTTTTTTTCGAGGTTGTGTGTGTGATGCATAGGGATATTAGGGAAACAGATCTTTGCAAGAGCTATTAAGATCTTTTCCGTTCATTGTTAAGTAATAATACAAGATGATTTATGTAATAAAGCTGTCGTCAAGCTTAACTTTGCTACCCAAACAGCTGTTTGGGATATGCTGATAACCTTTACATTACCATTTTTACATTTTTTAATTTTTACTCTTTTTGAAATGTGAGAGCCGAGGGGACCTGGTGATAAGGTCTAGGCTTCCGGTCCTGGAGTTCCAGGTTTGAGACCGGATTCCCCCAAAGATCCGTAGTGTATGTGGGCCTGGTACACGTTAAATCTGAGGACGAGGGTCAAACGTCCTCCCAGATGTGGCGCGGAAGCTTTGAGAGGCTGTGACGCCACAGGCGTAGTCCTCTTCATCTGACCAAGGTTAAAAAAAATACGAGATTCTACCCTGAAAAGCCTTCGAGTTGCTTCTAAACGGGACTTTAATGCAACTAAATTAAACATTTTCATTATGTAATAGTTCAATAAACTTGACAGAGAGACAGCAAGGTCATATGGGTTTTGAAACTAGGAGGCTATTATAGGGAAGTTGTTATACTGGTTGGGAGCAAATGTCCTCCTGGAATTCCAAGGGACAGAAAAAATAAGTTATTTAAACAGTATTTTATTTTGAAAAAGAAAATCATAAAATAATTCATATGGGAAAATTTAACTTAATATTATAAATAATAGTGCATAATACATTATTTGTATTAAATAGTTGTTTCGCATCTCGGAACAGCAACATTTCTGCTATGAATGAATTGTATTTTGAAATGAATTTCTGGAATTGGCTTCTGAAACACTGTAGCATCATCTGTGAGCTTTTATGCCACAGATATTGCTCTCTAGATGACACACGTGTCCCGGAGGAAATCAACAGGGCTCAATACATTAAAATATCATAAAAATCATTCTACTTTTCACAGTTAATGCATGCAATGCAAATGATCCTATTAGAAGATAGAAAAACCAAATGGATAGAAATGGTATTTTTATTTTTAAGACTTTTTTCTATGCTTTTTCATGACCTTAAGAAAGTGGCAACGTGTACCAAATTCTCTTAATATGGCAACACATTAGGAATCACTTGGCAAATTAAAGAATGCAAAGGGTGTTCGAACATTTTTTAGACGATTTTTATGGTATTTTATGGAACTATTTTACCTAATTTTTTGTGTTTCAAATGTTCAGTTTTATATTCCGTATTCTTAATTATCTTTCTACACCTTAACTTCCATGACAGTAATGGTTTTTATGGTATCGGAAGAGGTATTTTGTCCCATTCCGTTTGGATAATGAAGTTTTTAAAAGTCCAAAATCGCAAAAACTAATGGATGATACAGAACTATTTACCAGGAATATCAGTGAAGGTTATAGTCTTAATACCCATTTCGTGTTCTATTTTTTTCGCGAAATTTTTTAACAGTGAATTTTGATGTGCGGCTGCTTACTTTGTTTTGATGGAGTTGTACCGATTGATTGCATTGTGTGTAAATGTTATTTCATATTTGAAGATTGTAGATAAAATATGTTCCTGTTATTATGTGGAGTTGATCTTAACATTTTCATCCACTCTCTTTACTTTTATTTTGCCATTATATGAAAAATCAGGAGAATACCTCAGAAAAACATTTTTCAGATTCTTTGAACCATGTTTTAAGTTTTTTCTCCTCATTTATAATAATAAATTGAATTTTTTTTCTTGCAGTCATTTAAAAAGACTCAAGCTCCATCTACCGTTACAACGTTTTTTCCCATTTTTGTACGGATAAATGCGTTTCATAAAGAATTCTGCAGCGTGTTTTGCGTTCTGCGATATGACGTGGAAAAAGGCGATGGAAATTGGGCTTCAAATCAGTATTAATATTTTTGTTTACGCAATAATGCGCATTTTAATGATTTTGCAACAAATCTTTGACTTGGAGGATTTTCTTTTAATTTTAAAGATCACACCTTTGCAATATTCAAAAAACTGCGTTTTTTCCTTGGATACGTATTTGGAATAATTTTTCCACTTGAAATCAAACTGGGACGATTTTTTCCTTTCTTTATTAAACATATTACCTATTGCGGCTTTAGATATAAAAAAACCATAGCTTTCACAGTGTTTTGAAATAATTGAATAATATTAACTCTCTTCGGAAAGAGCAGAAACGTAGCATTCCATCCATCTCTTCTTTAAAAGCGTCATTTTGCATGTAAAAAAATTTTTAGGCAGCAGATTTTTAGCTTCAAAAATGCGCCAGATGCAGGGTGATTCGCTACCAGTGCGACAAACTTGCAAACTTGTAGGGGGCACAGAGACACTGTAGGGTCCGAAATGTCTTCTACGCGAGCTACGGTTAAGAGTAGCAGAAAAACAGAAAAGAAACAGCAACACGTTAGTATAACAGCAATAATTTTAATGACAAGTTTTACAATGGTTAAAAGCTACATGCTACAGAAGGTATTCGAAAGAAGCAGTCACACAGGCTTCACAGCGGCGCCGCATGGCATTCCTAACGTTCTGGAAGATTCCTGGCATGTCTCGCATCTCCCCGGCGACTTCTTCAACTGAATCAACAGGGAGGGATCGTACACCAATGTCTTCATTTGAGCCCATCAGAAAAAGTCCAGGCATGATATGTTCGGCGATATAGCAGTCCACTGAACCTGACCACCACGACATATCCAATGCTTTCCAGATGTAACGTTTAGGTGTTGGTGGACGTCACTGGTGAAATGTGGGGGAGCCCCATCATGCTGGAACCACACTGAGCGTCGCAACGACTGAGGAACATGTGCTTCGCGGGAAGCGTTCCTCGTATAAACGCAGAGCGGTGCGCACGTTACAGTACGCAGTTCTATACGTGAGGTGGATGTCGGCCAGTTCAACTTTTGAATACTCATCCTACAACCTCGGGAACCGATTCGCAAATGCTGACTTCCAGCGTTTTCGCTGTTCTTGCAACCTTCCGTTCAATCCCTTCTACTGCATGACGAAGGCATTTCGAACCCTGAAATGTTATGTGATTCCGATTCGTATTTGTGCCCCCTACAGCCCCTGCAAGTTTGTCGCACTGGGAGCGAATCACCCTGTATAAAAGCTTTTCTTAAAGCCATTGTGAAAATCGTATGTGCTTTCGTTGACTGCAAATAAACTAATCTTTACTTTAAATTTTATGACAGAAGTTACGTTTCAAGTAATCATTAATTTATTAAGAGTTGAGAATACTGTAAAGGGTTTAGGAGTAAATATTGCTTTAAAGATTTTATACGCAGAAAAGGACCACTGGTGACTCAGAAATTTCCATAACACATTTTTTTTTTGAATACGTCTACCCGATTTCTCACATAGAGTAGGGGAGTTGGGGTAAATTGATACGCGGGAACATTGATACAGTTCAAAAATTTTGATGATTGGAATGACTCAAGATGTTCATATCCCCTCACATATATGCCACTGTAACTCTTAGCACAGGGTATATTTTTCTGCCATGCTGAGTCAAAAGTTAATTTACAAATGAATCAAACTGCTAATCTTCTCGTCTAAATGGATTTTACTCCAAGTATGTGTTGTATGATTTCTTCAACTAGTTAAGTTTTTCTGCCAGGGAATCTACTCCAAAGGTATGAAAAATATTTATCGTAATGAACTATATTAAGTTTTGAGATTTTAAAGCGCTGTTTTTGATTAAGCACTTGTTTTAATAAAAAAAAAGGCTCTTGGGGCAGATTGATATGCGTCTTCTGTGTGTATCAATGTGCCTCAACAAAAACTACTTTGCAAAATCGTCTTAGAAATGGAAAAAACGTAAAAATGAATTATCTAATAGAAACACGCAATTAAGTATTTGTTTAAACAATGAAAACGGTTTGAATTTCTTTGCAAAAATTAAAAGTATTGTTGTAAATTGAGTTTAAAATATTTTTTTACGAATATATAAAAATTGGAGAAAAAATTGTACGGCAACTTAATTAATATCATCTAAAAGCTAATGTTTTGTATTTCCAGATGGTGTTAAAATTATTTTTCTGCTATATTTGTTTCGTAAATCATCAAGGATGAAAGCGAAAATTTTCCATATTCTTAATCAATTAAAATTTTCAAAAACTGCTTCGAGGTACGCATTCCCTCCCTACAAAGTATTTTTAAATCCACACACATCCATTCTCCTTTATTATTTGCAGAGATAGTTTTTTTGGGGGGGCAGTGTTGTTTCATTTTTGCAGTTTCATTAAAAATGAATGAATTGAATTTTGATTAAAATAAAACTTTGTTACTTTGTTAAACTTTTAAACATTGATTTGGAATTAAAAGTTTATTGATAAAACAAATTTTGTTTTGATCTCACACCTATTTATCATTATTATTTTCGATATTTCCGTGTGTATCAATGTACCCCTGGTATGGGGCAGATTGATACAAATCCATTTTTAGGAAAAAAGCGTATTAGGTATTTTATTATGTCATTAGTGACCAAAATTCGACTGAGATCCTATATTAGATTAACAAATGTATAAATATAGTGTATTAGTTATAATTATTTCAGTTGGTGAAATCATTTTTTAGCTTTAAAAAAAGTATATCAATGTCCCCGCATTCCCCCAAGCTGCATTCAATAAATTTCTATTAAATTTTGTTCTCGCTTCGGTTTGCTACGCTGTGTTTTGATGAATGTTTTGAAATAATAGATAAATTAAAAAAAAACCTTTTAAACGTATTAAAATAGATATGTTCTTAAGGGAAATTGGATTTCCTCTAATTCTCGTAATTATTATAAATTATACATTGGATTTAATTTTTTCAAGAGGAATACTGATAAATGTTTTTCATATTCGACAAAAGTATCGAAATGTGTAAGAGCATAGCTCACTTTTCAAAAACTATTGATTGAACTATTAAATGGTTTTCAATAAACTAAATTCCAAAAAATTCTATGTAAAAGTAATCAGCAATAAGCGCTTTTTCTTTTCCCATTGTCTAGACTATTTCTAAAAGAATAATTTTTCTAAAGTTTTCATTTCGTTTCAATGCAATGCATTCAGTCCTGCGAAGAAAGCCGCTAAACCTTTTCCTTAGTATTATTAATACTGTCTACACGTAAGTAACCTACAGAAGCTTACCCAACTAGAAAGCGTAGAAGCTGTCACAAGAGCTTGACAGTACAAGAAAGCCCTTTCAGGCACTTCTGTCAGGTTGTCCAGACTAAAGTCATTTGTTTCATACTAGCAAAAAATAAATGATACAAGAAAATGTGACACCTACAAGGCTCAATTTAATCTCATTCAACGCATAATGTGCTGAAACTTTTGAAACGATATTTCATACAAAACTATACAACTTTTTAATGTAAAATCCTATTCCTTCGGAGAGAAGTTTTTCTTTTGTGTAAATAATATATTTTGTTTTACAGATGTTAAGGAACATTAAAGAAAATATTAAATTAACTACATTTTCTTGTTCCTAAAATTCTAATTTCAATTCTGAACAATTGAATTATGCCCGAACGCTAGGAAATGGCAGTTTAACAACGCGAAATTAAATTCTGTTATTATTTTTATATTTTCAAACACATTTAGAGCCAAACATGCTTATTTTATAGTGAAACAATATAATTGTCAGTAACGAAATATAATGCATTTTAAGAAATCTTATATAAACATTAAATTCTGCTTTATGAAAACAAGAAGGATTGCAAACCTTATTAGAGTCAATACAATGCTCTTGCGTTTAATATTTAAATAAACAACAAATGCTGCCAATAAACGTATTTTTTTATTGACAGTTAAAAGTTTATAACTAGTACAATTAAAAAATAAATAAAATAAGATTAGTATTGGAAAACTAACGTAAGAGAAATGAGTGGTAACTGTTAGTTTCTATAATAAGAAATAAAATTACGCCTGCTAGCCGAAATAGTATCAAATGCACTAAGAGCAGAGTATTTTGCACGAAACTTTGAAGAAACCTCAGTTGAAACCAAAGATAATGCAATTTATAAATTACTTGCGCATCGAAACTTTTTACATGTACTGATTTTGATACATTTTTAGAATGTATTGGATATATTTTAGCTTATAGTCCTGAAGATTGATTTGAAAGTAATAATTGAGCTTTAAATCACAATTCCTTTGCCATATACCTGTGATTCTAATGAAACAGTGTTCTATGTGTTCAACATGTCAATATGTCGATGCAATATTTGCCATCCTAGGTAACTCCTATTTTGAATTATATAATTAACCTTACCAGAGTTATCCTCAAATACCTCTGGTGTACACCTTAAGAGAAATCCCTGATTAATTGGGATCTCTTAGCAGGGACTTGGCATGAGAATAGATGGCCAAAATATCAGACATGTCGCTTTCGATTCCACGATAAATATTTCGAATGTCTAGACAGATATTTGCCAGGACCAACTAGTTTCTATGTAACTATTTCTTTACTGTCATTTTAAGTAATTGCTAGATAAACTAAATTACCTTCTGTTACATAAAACATAATTTTTTTTATCTCAGTAATGGGTATCGTGTATCTTGAGGCATCAGAATACGGCATGGGATTAATAGACAAATAAATTATCGGACATCAATTTGATATATGAATGATAGCTCCTGCGTTACAGAATCAGGCCAAAATATACATATTTTTTAAAATAAGATTTTAACTTGTATGCATGGTGGAATATATTGTGAAATGAAGTCTTTTAAGGGGCTATAGGTCATTTAAAAACGAAAAGACAGTTCAAAAATGTTGGGAGTGCGACTATTTATAATGTAAAAAATACTTAAAGGATTTGATAGATTTTTTTATCACAGTTACATACGAGTAAGACAGGTTTCTTTCTAAATATGAATTTTGAAGTCAGTGTAATAATTTTAGGCATTGCAAATTTATATGCAAGTAAACCAATTCTGTACAAGTTCTTGAAAATAGATTTCGATTGCGGGCAGGGTTTTTTTAAACAAGCAACTCATGCAAAATAATGTTAGGAAAATTCCATCTGGAATAACATAATTGGAAAATCATGCAATATAGTAAATATCCAGATACGATTCACTTACTTTTTTATGTTGTTAAAATATGATAATACTTTTTCTTAAAAATTATTAGTGAGATACCAAGCACTGGAAACGAACAATAATACAAAATGTTTTGTTTTGCATGGTTTTCTTCATTGTGTTTGTATCAACATTCCAGGAAAATTTCATAGTAATGCGATGAACAGTATTTTAAATATTTTGCTCACAATAACTTAATAGTTTTGATATATAAGCATTAAAAGTATAAATACCACTTATCAAATTTCTATATATATGAAGATAGTTTTTGACTATACCTTCTGAACTATTTAAAGAACACACATGTGCAATATCTTAAAATGTTCACAATGATTTAAGCTTTTGAATAAAACCACCTCAAAATATCAAAAAAATTTTGAACTTTAAAGGCTCTATACCCCTTTAAAGCTGCAGTTTTTCCCCTTATAATATTTTGTATGCATTTTCATTTAAAAAACCAAAACAAAAGATCAAAATTTTCAAGCAGAAGTATTTTATAAATTAAATAGAAACATCAATGAAGCTGAGAGTAATTAGTCTAATTAGATAAATATTCAGCAATCTTTCTGTTATTAGTTAAAATGAAAATTAATTAATTCACAAAATAACTAATTTAGAGACTTTAATGAAAAGGATTCATTAGCGAAAGTGGAGCCGTTCAAGCCGAGTTTGGTCACTTTTATTCAGTTGGGTTTGGGTTTGATGAAAAGATAGCAACCCCTGCGAAAATTTCCCAGTGCTTTGTATTTAACTGCTTATCATGAGAAATTGTACTCTGGATATTACTGGAACTTGTGCATCAATATCAGGTTTCTGTCAGCACCCAATGAGGAGAAAGCAGGAGGTACAAACAACTGTTAGATATCCGTGACTTTTAACTTATCTATTTTGAAAACTGCAAAGTGCTTCATTATGTGAACAGTGTGATATGGTGCAGCTCTTCATTCCAAAAGGATCCATTGGGATCGCGGGCGGATGGTGATCCGACTGAAATAAATTGAGTTTTAAGAAAATAAATGAAAATGTGATAATGTATTTAAAGATGGGAAAAATTAAAAGACCATCAATGATACCTAATTCATCTAACGAGAAAAGGAAATCCAACGATCTATAATGGAGGAAAGCGAATAACAAGAGACAGTGAATTGCTATAATACAGTTTGTAGAGTCGATTCTTGATACAGTCTAGGCAACTGGGTTGGAAGACGACAAATTCAAGATTATTGAACTAAATATCCGTTGTGTAGAGGGAGCTTGTGCACGTTTATTCTGCCTTCGGAAATCAATTGTTTTCATGTCGGTGCGTAGAAATTTAGAGAGAAAGGTGCCAGCTCAGGTGTCGTCCTCGTCATTTAACCACGGATTATAACGACAAAGATCATAATGACAGCTTTAAAACGGCCAGTTAATCTTACAAATCACATAAAATCCAACTGGTTTTATTTCATTCTTAGGACGTTTGCTTACGTCATCCCAGAATTCTCTTCACTCAAAATTAGAACAGAATGTTGGGATGTATAATTTATTAGAAGAAAATAATACGATTAGCTGATGAATTTTCTTCAGAATTTTTTACTTCCCATTTGGCTAAAAGAAAAATAATACAGTTTAAAAGTTATAATATTAGTTCAGTAAATTGACTTTCTTGCTGCTATGGGATGTAAAATTTTATTCATAAGTGTTGTATACGTATTATCATTCGCGTTGTTTTACACATACTGACATAAACATCTATATCCCCTTACACGAGCTGTTACACTTACCATCGAGTTTTGTATTGTAGCATTTTATTACTAACAATTACTTCCAAGTCAGGGGTCATTTTTATCACTTCCAAAAGTTAAAAGTTGATTACTTCGTTGCCTCCAAGGTTAGAAATTATACTCGATCCTTTAAAATTATCAAAGTCCTGAAAATTATTTTACATGTAGAAATATGTATTAAAATACTTTTTCCTAAATTTATATAGTTAACTTTGGGCAGTCCTTCTTTATATACTTAGACCTGTGGGCTTATATAAATAATATGATGGTCAATAAAAATTTAGTCAATGATCCATACAAAAAATATGCATCAACAGATAAAAGTTTTAGAAGGAAGTAATTTTAAAATACAAATTAGAACAATACGAATAAGCCCCGAGACAGGCAGTTGCTGTATTTAGGATTTCAAGTTTTTCGATAATATGATCTTTAATTGGTATTATCCTAAAATTGGATTCTGGTATTTTATTTGGATTTCTCTAGATTTAGGAAATAGAAGTAATCAACTTAATTTGGTAATTTTCTTCCGGATCAGCTAATACACTTACTTGAAACATAAATTATGATTCGAATTGGGACAGCGCTTCATCCAAATGATCCAACAATGGTGATTTTGTTCCATGGTATTCGTTAAATATTTTATTATTTGCTGTTTTTCTAAAAATAGTTTGTGAGTAAAAAATTATAAAACAAATTTTTTTATACATTTATAATACCAATATTTTAAAATATTTCTATGAAAAAGGAATCCTAAAAATTTACATTAAAGGAAGCTCTTAATTTAATTTGAGAAGAAAATTTTCAATCTGAAAATTATTTCGACAGAAAAAACAATTGAAATAAAAATACTGAAAATGGGTAATTTCTAATTAAATTTCATGGCTTGATGAAGAATGTTTATGCTGTTACAAAAATTAGGCTAATATTACGTAATCTAACAACAAGATGTTTTGAATAGCAGACATTACATTCATAGGCACTGTATATAAGAAATTTACAGATAGACATTTGCAGCATATTTTTAAAACATTTCAAGTCACTGTATTCCTTGTTGATTACGAGGAGAGAAACGCAGTTCCGTCAAAAGGTACAAGAGTGAATTTTCTTACCTGTTTCATTTATGTTTCTGTCATGTCTTTTAAAGCTGAATTTAACCTTTGAAAAAATTTTTAACCCTCCAACACTTTTTTTACTATTTCTATATAAAATGGAGGGTTATTTTTACTACCTATTTATAAATTTATCAGCAACGTTGTTAAAGAATTCATAACTGATTAATGCATAAATACATAAAAACAATTCTTTTAAACAGTCTAAATAAAATTTAAAAGCGAGTAAATGCATTAAGGAAAAGAAATAGTAACTCAGTTGATTACTACGATGTAATTCTATGCAAAAAATGAGTCTGTCTTTTGAGCTTTAAGAATTAACTATAGCTACATTGTTACAATGCTTAAAACAATATAAACCAATAATAATACCACAAAAATGAATTTCTGAATTTTTCTTCGTTAAATGTAAATCTTAAACTGTTCGAATTATTATATCTTTTAAGTTTATTTAGTACAAATATTTAATATCATTGTCAGACTAAAATATTTATAGAGAGACTTGCCTACTTATTCAAATAAATATATCTGGTTCTCATTCATATTTAGTTCAATTCAGCAGTTGAAACAAAATCGATCCAGGTACTGAGAGAGAGCACTTTGTGAGTTAGGTTTTAAGCTAACTAGACATTACACTATAGAAATGAATTCTATTCAAACGCTCTTCATCTCTTTTAAAGCTGTATAAATTACAGAAAATGAGGATGAATCGCCTGCGTTCAGAGAATACGTGGAAGAAATTTAAATATTAGAGGCCCCATCAGAACTGACCAAACTTTGCAACTAGAAAACCAATCAAACAACTCAAGGAATTTTTCACCAGTCATTTTAAATTATAATTTTCCGTTGAGGGAATATTGGAGTTAATCTATTCATATCCATCTTATTAAAATGAATGTACCACATCATAAATTACTGTCTTTCAATCATTTTTGAAATATCTGAGCTCAAGCTAATTCTTAAGAATTAGAATTCTTATTTCTTATTCCTATTTCTAAAGATATGCTATAATCGAGTAGAGATGAATTAAGTTATTTTGAATTACGGTCTAGTGATAACTGCTACATCTTCTTCTTGCTAAATGAAAGTTTTAAATTTTTTTGAAAAAGGAATATTATTGACAAGAACATCATTTGCATCCGTTAGCTTTTATTATTAAACTGTTGAATGATTACTGCAGTTAATTTAATCATATCCATCTTAATGATATTAATGTACCACAACATAAAATCTGCCTTTCAGTCATTTTTGAAATATCTGAGCTCAAGCTAATTCGCAAGAATTAGAATTCCTATTTCTTATTCCTATTTCTAAAGATATACACTCCTGCTCAAAAAATAAGCAACAAACACAAAAAGACGCGGTACACATGCAAAACGGTGAATTAAAACACACAAATTACATATGAGGCAGACGTTGCATCGCCGAATGCAAATAGGCAAACAAAATTAGCATAAAATGCAATCCCGCGGTCACACCACAACGCCTTAAAAAGGGGCTTGCCGGACCTATGCTTCAGTTCGCAAGCAGCGATAGTTCCGCGGAATCCGAGATAGCCAAAGCGGAAAGCACGAGTAGAAGAAACCATTTGCCCGATGAGATGCTGTCGGTATGTTGCAAGCTGGTGCAAGACAATCTTCTGTTGCAAGAGAGCCGAATGTGCATTGTAGTGTCATCCATAGGCTGTGGAACCATTTCCAAAGGGATCAAAACGCCAGTAGAAGACGTGGGTTTGGACGCCGGAGAATCACCACAACGGCAGACGATGGCTACCTGTTTCAATGTGCCAGACGCCGGAGGACACTAACAGTGCGACAGCTGGCGTCGAAGCTCTCTGCTGGTGCAGGAAAGCTCATATCCTGCCAATATGTGTCGCGCAGACTGCATGAAGGAGGACTGTTCGCACGACGACTTGTTGTTTGTGTGCCTTTGTCCCCAGCGTACGTCACAGCGCGGTTGCATTGGGCCCGAGAACATCGCAGTTGGACACCAGAGCAGTGGGGCCACGTACTCTTTACGGATGAGTCTCTATTTAACATCCAGAACGATTCCCGAAGGGCAATGATGTGGCGAGAGCAAGGGACACGCTATCGGGCGACAAACATCGTCTAAAGAGACCATTACAGAGGTGGCGGGTTACTTGTCTGGGCAGGGATAATAACGAACGGCAGAACCGACCTCTATGTGTTCGCTGGGGATTCCGTTACAGCTGTCCGATATCGCGGCGAAATCCTACACCCACTTGTGCGGCCTTTTATCGCTGCAATGGGTACCGACGCGACATTTATGGATGATAACGCCCGCCCGCATAGAGCACGATTGGTGCGGAGTTATCTGGAGAGTGAAACCATTCCACAGATGGCGTGACTTGCTAGATCACCGGACCTGAATCCCATAGAGAATGTGTGGGGCATGTTGGGAAGACGGATTGCAGATCGCAGTGTGCCGCCAGGCACCCTCCAAGAGCTCCAACAAGTCTTACTAGAGGAATGGGCATTA
This sequence comes from Araneus ventricosus, assembly GCA_013235015.1. Lineage (NCBI taxonomy): Eukaryota > Metazoa > Arthropoda > Arachnida > Araneae > Araneidae > Araneus > Araneus ventricosus. The sequence continues at coordinate 1,535,877 of BGPR01000072.1, forward strand.
CTACCACAACAAGCGATCAACAACACTTGCAAGCATGCCTTGCCGTTGTCAAGTATGCATTTCAGCTAGAGGGAATCATACCCGTTATTTTAGCGTGTGGTTCCCATTGCACATTCTGCCTACCAGTTTGGGCGGCCGCTTCGACGGCAGTAATATATGTGTTTTTGTTTGTCTTTGCTTTATTGTTTGATATGTGGTCTAGTAATGCCACACCTACCTCGTGTACAACTTTCACGCATATGCATTAAATAGTTCTTGTTTTATTCCGAGTTTTGCCTTTGTTGCTTATTTTTTGAGCAGGAGTGTACTATGATTGACTAGAAATGGATTAAGTAATTTTGAATTACGGTCCAGTGATGACTGCTACAGCTTCTTCTTGCTAAATAAAAGTTTTAAAGTTTTTCAAGAAAGGATTATTAGTGGCAAGGTATATCTGAGTATTACCCTAAAGTTAAAGGACAAAACAAGAATGCTTAAAGGACTGAAATAACTAATATTAAATGTTTGAATCATGCAATACTGCACTCAATCAAATTTAAGTATATTCTTAAAAACTAAATTTTATTTTTGCATAACTTATTTTTCCCAGTCGAAAGAATTTTCCTGATTTTAATTCATATTTTTAAATTTCATAATGAATTTCATTTTCAAATCCATTCTTCTTTTATTAAGAAGAAAATGCATCATATTCTGAAAATATTATAGAGAATTTTGATATGAGAAAATAACAATACAAAATTTTCATTCACTCCGCATTACTAAACTACAAGGATTCCCTTTTTTGTTTCTCAGTTTTGAAAATAATACTTAAAGTATGAATCTTATAATTTTTATAATATATTCTAATGGACACATAGAACTTCAATCTGTACCAAAATGCACCAAGTAGTGTAATTTTTTGTTGAATTCTCATAACTGACTTACTACGTAGGAAACACAAAGTATCATCACTATACGGGCTATTATGCTATTTTGTAAGAAGAGAAAGACAGTCAAGCAGTTGATCAACTCGAAAAGTCTCTTACACTTTCGATTCTTACTGTTAAAGTACTAATTCAGAAGTATTTAGAATAGTCCATTTAAGAGCATGCGATTTAATAGCCGATGTATGTCATCAATATAACAAATTAATTCTTTTCTAGACCCGAGTTATTGTTCCGCGTTTCTTGTTTACAGTTATTTATTGGTTTGACTACCACGCAGTCTACAAGAGACTTTGTATAGTTTCTTTCTATTATAACCAGCATGTGAAAGAAAAGTGTTCAGAAAACTGAAAAAATGAAACAGTTTTTAAAATTCCATATATTGCCGAGGAGGTTTCTTTCGAATAGGTTTCAATCTACCAATATAACATTCTTAAAAATAGTTTCACCTCTTGGAAGGTGTGAAGTAATCAATTTTTCAGAAGATCATCTTATGAATTTCAAATAAAGCTCCACTGTTTTTGCTTCCTTTTCAATCAAATAATTCTTTAAAAAAATGTGGGCTTTCTTCGAAACAAGGGTTTATAGAATCCTGAAACAAAATGATTAGAAAGATATTATTATTAGAAAAAAAATATAAAATTAGCTTGGTAAATGATTTTAGCACTTAGATATAAGTATTTAATAAGCTTAGAACATATAGCTGTTGATTTTTTAAAAATAAAACTTTCATTTTGTACCGCCGCTTCTTAAAGCAATGGTGAATGAAAACGAACCACTTACATTTTTTACAAATATGGCCTTAAAAATTAAAATTTGGCAAACAATGCTGTTAAAAAGAAGACATTTTGATCGGTTTGCAAAACGAACGCATGATGGCACAACATCGTTTTTGTTATTACATCATCTTTTAATTGACTACATCAATAACGTGTATAAAATATGAAAAAAAATCTAAGTTGTTACGTTTTCATTGGACGTAATACAAGTTTCATATTCTTTTTAATTAATATAGCTTTAATAGGTACAGTCCATGAAAAAAGTATCCGAACACTTCTTATTTCTAGTAATCTATGAAAAGGAAATTCAAGGAAATTATGTCATTCAATTTGTGAATACGTCTTCTTTAAAAAGATGTGAACTGTATTTCCATTAGGGGCGATCTACATATTTATATTTGAGTCATCTTCAAAGTTTCCAATGGCAACCCCCAATTTTTATATTTTAAATGATTCTGTATGATAAAAATTAGCCAGATATAAAATTTCAGGTACATCGGTTCAAATTAACCGGGGATATAAAAAAAAAGGATTAAGATGCGAACTTAAAAAATAGGTCACTCTGTTAAAACTTTTCGTTTCAGCTGTTAGTAGAGTAATAGTTCTCTAAGAAGTTTCTCTAAGTTAAGAAGATTCTCTAAGTTCAATAGTTCTCTAAGAATATTTGATGTTTTTCAAAGTTTACCGTTAGGGGTAATGAAATATTACCAAATAAGAATTCGATTTGAACGATTTTAAATTAAGACACAATAAAAAATTACATAATATTTTTATACACTATATTTTATAGAATAATATAACAGGTAAACAATGCAAACGTTTATATGCCCAAATATATTAGTCATTAACTATTTATAATTTAATAAGAAGCAAAGCTATCATTTCTATCAATGACCTACTGCATACGATGTGGCATGAAATTTATGACACTGCTAACGACATCCCAATCTTTTATTTACTTTCTTATCCAAAAAGAAACCGTGATTTATTTGTCTGTACGAGATCCCAGATTGATAAATATTGATTATTTGACCTTTCGTGATATTGTCTACTTCTTTTGGAATATTATTAAAATAATCAAAAATTATGAATAATTTCACCGATTAATATTTAAAAAAGCAATCTTAGACATAATACCTATTGGGCTGCTGAGAAATGAAAGACAGATGCTTGTTTTCTGAAATATTTTTTTATTAACTAAACAAAAAAGTGTAATGTTGCTGAACTATACAAAACGATTTTCCACCCCCCAAAAATAGTTTCCACCAAACGATATTTAAAATCATTTGTAAGAGTTTTTTTTCCTTTTAATTTCTTATACTTAATAACTTTCTACCAGTAATAGTCTTAAATTAAAATTATTAATCTATCGAAACATTTTAAACTTTTGTTTCATTTTTTTAAAAAAGGTATTTTGTCCAAGTCTTATAACACTGTACTATCTACACACAAGGTGTTAATCTATTATTTCATTGAATAATGTTTTATTTATTCATACATTTAATAATATATAAATTCATACTTTATACAGAATTTTGCTTCTTTGCATTTTTATCAATTTGCTTTGCTTTCCGTTTGATTTCAGAGATCTTTTTCCTTCCAGCGAATCCGTTTGTAAAGTTGAGATGCCCCCTTAAGAAAGCGAAAATTAAGTTGCTCTGAACGCTTTTGGTTATTGCTGCATATCTTAAAAACTATAGGACAGAAATGGCTGAAATTTTGAACAGTGAGGTTTCAGATCATGCTCCTTTGATGGGAATCAAAATTGTTTTGTGTTTGTATTCAAAAATTTTTAACTTATAAATTTAAAAATTAATAAAAATTATAAAATATACGTTCATTTTTTTTAAAATACACACATTTTGTCTTGTTTATCAAGTATTTTAATATAAAAAAGAATTATTGTTAAAGATTCATTGTATTTTGAAATATATTGAAAAAACGAACTTGGTCATTTAACATTAGGAATTCCAAATTTCAATTATTCATAACTCATCAACCGTTTACTCAAAATTACAAAATGTTATATGTATTCGAGCTAATTTAATCTGGAGAATATGAACATATACTCAAAATTAAGTTTTGCCCTTTGAAAAATTACGTTTGTGTAAATCTAAATAAGAAGAAGACTCCTTTCATGAAAAAATATTAAATTCTCTTATAGTGGACACATTTCTAAGGCGACAGACATTTACAGTTTTATTGGGCGATAATTAGTCTCGGAATAAAGAGCAGTGCTCGGATACATTTTGTTGGACTGTACATTTCAATGAAAGGAATTTTACATTTTTTATAATTTTACAATCATGATATTACAGATTTCATTTGAAACATAAATATTTATTAAAAAAGAGCATAGTTTTTGACACAAGATGTAGCGAATTTTCTATCTCTACCCATTGAAGGCATCTTTATATGAAAGACTTTTTATTTCTTGTTTCTTATTCAATAAAGATTGTTAAAAATTAGGTTTGCGAATATAAGGGTACAAAAATATTTTTTCATTAATATAATACTTTTGATAAATGAACAAGATATCAAAACATCTTCATAATTCGACAAATATATTTAACTAACCAAAACTCACGCGCAATTTATTTCGCTTTTATGAGTTTATTTTCTGATTCCATAATTTTCAGCTGTGCCTCTGGAAAAAAAGAACCTCTTGTAATTCTGCTGCTGGGTCATCTACATATTATTAGAAATAGAAAGCTGAATTGATTATGTGATAAAAGGGAAGGATCATCTATTTTTCTTCAATATTCGTGAATATATTTCAACCGGTTACATAACGACAAATTGATTGATTCTATGAAACTGCTGTGAAGAAGCATTTTCATTATAAAAGTTTGTAACACTTTTGCATTTTGTTCTCTTAAAAGCCTGGAAAAATAATATTTATTTTTTCCCCGTAATGCTTTAGAAAAGGCAAATTAGAAACACTTTATTTTAATAGTGATACTTTCGCTACTAGCAAATTAAATCCTCGCTGAATGGTAGCTGAATATAGCTCAGTTTCCTCTGTAATTGTCTTTGTTATGGTTGCAGCAACTAATAAGTTTCTCTCTCAAAATTACCCGATGCAGTTTTAGCCTGCCCATTTATGTTCTCTGGTGTATTAAACAGCCATCTGCTCCACCGTTTTATTGCTCTAAAGATGCACTGCAACCGTTGAAAATGAAATAACATTTCATATTCAGTAACGAATGAAGACTGATGATCTGTGATGATATTAAACTTGTTGAATAAATGCAGAAGTTAAATGCAGTCTCTATCAATAATTACATTTCCTTTGAAATATTGCTGTTATCCATTTCTATAAATATGACTTACCCTCGTTTAGCATTGATTTATGTATTGATTTGAACCTTTAGATTATATTTGCCTATTTATTTTTTTCAACTAAATTAGCTTTCTTATATATTCACAGCTGTATTTTCTTTCTGTAGTAACATCTACCTTCTATATATTATAAATATATCAGAAAGGAACATTTTGAAGTAGTTATGAATTAATTTTCATTATAGTATATTACATGTCTTATTACAAAAAAATTTCGACGTACCAAGAAAGACATATTGCATATATTAAAATTTTTATATGCTGATGTATATGATATTTCATTAATAAAAGATAAATTTCACCAGGTGGTAACTTTTTTTGCTGGTTTTTACTACAAATCTTAGGAATAATGAATAAAATTATTCATCATTTTATTTTCAGGTACTTGAAATGTTCTTTATTCTAAACATGTCTACTAAATTATGCACTAAATAATCAATCTCTTATGACTAGTGATCTACTAATCGATATTTCGATAAAAAGTATGTGCCTTGCTTAGAATATTTTTCAAATGTTTTATTTTGTTTGTTTTTCACACAATATAAACTAGGGCGTAAAAACATATTGCTTGATAAAAATTTCTATATTACCTATAGGGTTGAATTTGTACCAAATTATTTCTTAATAAATTACTGACGGAAAAACATAATCTGGCATTTTCCATTCATGAAAAGTTGAAGGTAAGAAATATGAATTCAAGTTTTGGTAAAAGAAAAGAACTGTGTTAATATTGAAAAAAAAAACATGCTCCGAATGATCCATTAAATAGTGTGTCTTCAAAAAATATGGTTAGGCTCTAATGAAACTGAATTTATTCTCAGATATTTAGTTTCGTCAAAAATGTTTCAAAATTAACGAAAGGAAATACAATAGTTACAATAATACAATTTATTAAAAGTAGAATTGAAAATTTATGTAATGTAACCCATGTACTTTGTATACCGTTCCACGGCAAAACAATTCTTGGAGACACTTTCAAAGTAGAAGTCTCCCCATTCTAATTTCAATTCAGCTTTCTTAATTTTAATCAAGTGACATGGGCGAAAAGTTTCTTTGTAGTTCAAGAATATTTGAATGAAATATTGTAACTTTAATGCTTTGTATTTTAAGGAATGCTTCAAAATTTAATCCGAGGTTGAAGAAATCTATAAATCATACATTTATATATCTACGGAAAAATGGAAAAATTTATGCAAATGATTAAACTTTCTACAGCATTATCTTGGTTTCTTTTCTTTGCTATTTGTCAAAAATTAGTTATAATATACTGTTGCTGTCAGCTGAAAAGTAATGTATTTAACTCTTTGCATATCGAAACATTTATGAAATTTTTTATTTCTGCTTCTATCAGTGGAAGGATATTCTAATTTAAGATATTGTTTCGTTCAATTTTGCTTGGAGATTGTCTTAATTTCAAATGATATATCCTTTGCTCTTTGAAAGTGTTTTCGTTTCTTTTTGTATCAGAAAGGTTTTAAAGGTTCTTTTGCATCTCTTTATGCATGAAATAAAGCATCACATAAAAACCGATTTTTCTGTCCGTAGACAAGTCTATATTCTGAAAAGTCTTAATTGTATAGTTTATATATCAAATTTTTAAAGAAAACGAATGTTTTAAGTTCTAATGTTATTCTACAAAAATGAAATTCCTTCATAAACAGATTTGGAGCTAAATAGATATAAAAAAGCACTCATAGAGAGACAGATAATTCCTATATTGCAAAATTTAATATTAGAAAGCTCTATCTGCTCGTATGGAAGAAATATAAAACGTTTTAATTTTCAGATATGTTTTATTTTATTTACACTTTGTGATCCATAGGATTTGAAACTTGTTGAATTTCAAATAAGGATGACATTGTGTAAAAATAAATGGATATTTACTTTGAAAGAATACAAATTAAATCAATTTCAATTTGCTTGTGGCGGGAGTCAACAGTTTTATTTTGGCCTTTAGTTTAGGTTAGCTTTAAGCACATTAACGACAGCTGATAATTGTGTCCCTTTGGGGAATGCAGAACATGCGCGAGTAAATTGAACTTCTCTGTTTTGGTTGATGTGCAAAACTTTTTTCTTTCTTATAGAGATATAATTTCGTGTGTTGTTAACATCTGAAATATATCACAACCAGCGAAGATGGGCATAAAAAGTTTAATCCGTTTTATATTTCATTAGTGTGTACATCTAACAATAAGAATCAACAAAGATAAAACTTCATCAGCAGCATTTAATAATCAATGTTACCGGTAAAGTAAAAGAATCGAGAATAAAACATTTTAAATCAAGGTTCACAAATATCTAAATACAAAAGTAAATTGCGTTTTCACACTCTCATTCATTTTAATTACGGTTCGTTTATTATTCGTATTGTTACGTAAACTTCTGACTATAAAAATGTGCGCTTTTGATACAATTTATTTATTATAATAACGTCCCGTTTCGAAGCTCTTCGAGACCTATTTCGGGATAGACCTCATAACTCTGATCAGAGAAAATGCTTGCCACCTGAGCCGGTCCCTCAGTCTCGATATTTCTGTACCACAACAGCAGTAGAACGCTTGATCTCAATGAAATTAGCATGCAGTAGGAGCAGCCGAATAATAGATCATTGCAAGAGTTGAGACTCGAACCGCCGAGCGTCTGCTTTCAAAGGTGAGATTCAGCACCCAGACCACCGCAGCCTGCACTACTTTATCTATGATATATTCTCAAGTAAAAACACACGTTACAAATAACTGACTCTTATGCAGCAAAATACTCATTCTTATAAGCATATTTTAGAGTAAAAATCAGGTTTAATTATTCGAAGAAAATCAGCAATCGCAATTTATCTTAAAATAAGCCAATCGAATAGTTTTTCCCATGTTGAGAATTTTTGGTTTTTAGTTTTGTGTAATATAATGCAGTACTACTCAAACTAATTTTAAAAATATGCAATTACGATTCCGTGCAATACTACCTTTAAGTATTTCTAAAATCATAAATTCTGATTATATGATATCTAAGGCGATAAAAAAAGTATATTCTGCTGTGAAGATATAGTGAAAGAGGAAGCAGATTGCAACTGTATTTCTAAGATACCACGATTGTAAATTCTTGCCTTTTTTATCCACGAGCTATAAATAAGTGCTATAGAAAAAAATTAAATAGTGGTATTCGAATTCGAATGAACACAAAAGCAGAAATTTAGTTCCTACTTGATATCATAATGAACCGTGCACAAACTTTGTAACGTTGTTGGAGCTCCTGCCCTCCAAAGCAACCATATCAAATTTAAAGGCAATGTAAAAATATCCAAATCTGTGTACACCGCAAATAACCATTCTTCAATTTTGACAAAAAAGGAGATTTATTTTGAAAAAAAACAATTTAAAAAATACTATGTTAAAATGAGTTTTTCTTCCAGATTATTAGCATGCTATAGCCCAAAATGCGATCTTTCCTGCACAGGGTGGGAATATCGTTCGCAATACAATTTTAAAAACAGATGCAAGGTGTATAACAGCAGTTTTGGATCTTACAGAAGGCTTGTTCCTTTCATAGGTGTATGAAATATGTTCATGACGGTAAGTTTGTTTGTTTTTGTTAGTCTTTTATGGTACAAAAGCTACTTTTCGCTATGCTGCACCAAACTCAGTGCTGAAAAGGTAGAAGCAAAGATAAGTACTTTACAACAAAGAAATACTTTTATGCACGACTTTTTTAGAGTACTCCTTAAGTTTTCCCTTCTCCCATAAGTATTGTCTTCAAACAACATTAACGCTGGATCTAGACTGCCTCCATTTTCATACTATAAGATAATCTTTGTATACATATCGATACAATCTAAAACAAAGGAAAACTATCTCCAAACATTTAAAACCTATATCTAACAACTAACTACATGCTGCTGAGGATGTGAGATGTACTTCAAATTAAAATGAAGGTAATTCATACTCGTATGATACACAGGGGATCACATGATACACAGTCAAAAATTAAGTTGGGGCCACAGCAAACGTGTGGCGCCAATTTAATTTTTGAATCCAACAAACATTTTTCAGGAGCCACATGCTGTGAGACGCAACGATGGGGTAATTCATATGAATTACCACTGGTCATGAATAATCTTTAATGGTATGGAATTGGCAAATAAATATTACCATCTGTGGTCATCATGCTTAATTAGGCCCAATGTTATATTTTTGATGGAAAAGAAAAAAATCTCTGAAAAGTTAACTATAAATAATTTTATGCACATAACATAAAATAACTTTTTGACATATAATTTTGACAATTTTTCGGTTTATTTTTTAGAAGTTTAGAATTTTGAGGCATCTTATATTTATCGAAGTGGTTTTAAGCCCTTATTCAAAACTGAAATTAAATATTGAAATGTTGAGTTCAATTTCAGTCAGAGTAAAGATTGAATACTTATAAAAAAGATTTACGATTGAAAGAAAAAAATATCTGATGTCAAAATACATTTTCATTAGAAAAACAATTTTTTGTTCAACTCTTTTAGATTCTTAATAAACAAAGAATGACGGAACGTCGTAAATTCCAAAAGGAAACAATGAACTCTCCTTTGATGTTTTTAGATAAAAAAAAATCTGCCTTATAAAAACAGCGGTCCAAGTATTTTTCAAAAAGTATATATTTTCGAATTTATATTTTTCATGAAAAGACGTTAGCCAACGGATTAAAATTTCGATTACACTCTGAAAACAAAGCAGAATTATCTCGCAGCCTTTCAAGTGGAAAAAAGCTTTTTATAAACATTTGTTTTTATGCTGAAATGTTGAAAAAGACTATCCATAAGAGAATGCACTTTGAATGTTTGCTTTATTCATAATAAGAGCTGAAAAATAATTTAAGCCTGTTGTAGCATCCACGTTTCATTACGATTCATTCAAAATCTGAATAAAAATTTCCCAGGAAATCTGAAACTGAGTTATAAAACTTTTCAAGTATTTATGAGGTTTCTTATAGGGTCGTTCATATGAATTCCGATAAGAAGCGTTATTAATGCATATATTAACCCTCTGAGCGGCACAAACATCTTTTTACGTTTTTCATGTTCATTTCAAAAGCAGATATCACGTATTTATATGTATATTTTCTTTAACAATCATGTATAAAGTATTCTTATGATTTCAGAAATGTAATTAAATACAAAAAACATCGATTCATTTACTTTAAAAGCTCATTTTTCTAACCTGATAGCTAAAAGTTCAAAATAATTGGGCGCTCAGAGCGTTAATCGATAAATATTATGTTTGATTTATTAGGAAGTTTCTCTTTTATTTAATAAGAGACGCATTTACCCCTCCTTTTTAAAAATTCATTGCTTAAATAAATCATGGTCTCAACTTGATTTTTTTACATTAATTAATATTTTCCTTTTAGTTATGATGAATTTTGGTAATGACTGCTAATTTATTTAGACAAGATTAAAAACAGATTGCACAAATGAACTTTTGTATGATGACAGAAAATTATTCTAATGCAGGCAAAGAAATTTGTAGGAGTAATCCAATTTTTTTTCGTTTCATTTTAATAAGGTACGGAAATGTGTAATATAAATTATACCGTGCATTAATATATCTACATATTTACAGTATGTTACCAAGAATATGCTACTAATTGGTTAATATTAGTAGGAAAATCTATAACATTAGTTTTTAGAAGCAATAATTAATTTCAAAAAGTATAGTGATTACAAAAAAAATCATAAAATTTAAAAGGAAAAGAAATTAGACATTTTTCAATACTACACTATCATTTTCTTATCATTAGTTTTTAGTTTTGCAGGATTTTGTGAAAAACATTCTTACTCTCCTCATTAAATTATATTTATTTCGATCATTAATAAGATTAGATATTTTAAAAAAGTATCACCAAAAAAGAGTTACGCAGTAGAAAAATAATTGAATCATTATATGAATTGCGTAAATCAAAAATTTGTAAAATGGCTGTTGTACATATAAATGTATGCATGTTTCTCAATCAATGTATAAAAAGTTAACATTATTTAGAAGCTTATCATAATTGTCGTTTTTTCAGCTCGCTTTAGAAGTGACATAAACCAGAGATAAGTCATTGATTTATGAACTTTTTACGCTCAACAAAAATTATCTTCATATTTGTATGATTTGTTCTTTAAAGTACAGAAAAAATATTGTTAAATTCTACGTTATCTCAATAGTGTCTTACTATCTGGAACTGTTCACATCGTATTTATCATTTTGATTATCACTATTTAATTAGTCAACAGTACTAGAAAGCATTAATAACATTAGAAAAGATAATGATTCAGATATTTTCTTTGTTGAACAAACAAAGGGAAAGAGATCGATGAAAACCGGTCATGGTGAGTAGATGTGCCATAGTGATCACAGTTCTGCTGAAACATCAATTTAAGGTTTTAATTCTTGAAATCTCGTTGCATTTATTTCAATGACTACCATTCACTTTCATCTAAAGATGTCTGAATTACTTAAAATAAAAGTCAACAATTGCTTTTGTTGTAATAAACTTTTGATGATAAATGTCTCTGCTGTAATAGCATTCAGATCTACAGATATAAAGGGATGATATATTTATATAACTTAATAAAAGTTCATTATTTTCATTATATAGAATCAATAAGACAACATTTTATATTTGAATATCAAATTTTTGAAGGCGAGTTTAAACGTGGTAAAATTCATAAAAATCCGAAAATACTTGATATTAAATGAGGAAACTTTTATATTTCATCATACATACAATCATACTGTGAAATTTGCAATAATCTGAACAGGAGGAATTTGTTATGGGAGAGAAATACAACAGCTTTAAAAGCTGTCAAATTTTCCATAATGTTTGAGTTTAATTTTAAGAAACCTTATCAATCAGATGTTATGAATATGGCTTCTGTTAGTGCAAACCTTCAATAGAAAATGAATTGCCAGTTTAGGTATTTAGATACCGGAAGATGCCATATTTAAGTTTTACCATTGACATTATTTTCATTATGCCTTCACCGGAGCTATGTTTTATATTTTAAGAGTATTAATCTTACTTAAGATAATGACAATGTTTGTCAACATCGGGAAAAAATTGCAGAAATGATAGCGGCTCTCTGTATGTAAGGAACTGGAGTAAGGAGAGATAATTTGAAATATCGCAAATAGTAAGTCTGATGTTTCATCTAATAATGTGTATTTTTGGATGTTTTATTGATGCTAATGCGCAGATATATAATTCATTAAATTTTTGTGATGAATACTAAGTAATAAGAATAAAATATTTTATCATTTAATATATTATACGTAATTATATGTAAATTAATATATTACGTATATTATACGTAAAATTAATACATTCTTCAGAAAATTATGATTTTAATTACATATTTTATGTATGTAATGCAGTTTTGTACTAGTAATAATTTTGAGTAATAAACTAAATTAATAGTAAAATTCGGCCAAACCTTTCTTCATAGAATGCTAATCTATATAAATCAGAATCTAATTCAACATTTATGAGACAAATATTCAATGGAAATTTTCAAACAAACATATAACTTTGTTGTGGCTGGAGCTCAATTTCAGGACTTTTGTGCTCTAAAATTACTTTATTTCTCCATACCAAGTATAAATTTAAGTCAAGTGTTTATAGATTTATACGGAATTTGCCACTCTGTTTTTATAGAAAGGCAAATGCCATTTTCATTTGTCTCTTGCAAAGTAATTTTTACATAACAATCAATATTTAATCTTTTATTCAGTAACATGTCTAAGAATAACATGTACAATCAATAGAACTTTATAGAAAGAAATTTTATGATTCAAATATTTCTATACGTATTTATGTTACTGATTGATTCTTCTGATATGTTTGAAAACCATACAGTTCTTTTGATATGGCATTAAGTCCCTCCAAACATTTGATATATACAATGAAATCTTCTGATAAACGCATTCAGTTGCATTTGTTTAAAGTAAATTAAAATATTTACTAAATATTTTATTCATAGTTGATGTAAATTATTCAAACATTTTGCTGTAAATCTTGTTATTTTTGTAAAATAACGGAGTCATTTTTTAAAATATTTTAAATATGCTTACATTTCTTGTACGTTTTAAAGCATTGTTACGCTGAAAATAATTCTATTTTTTACAAAAGATTTTTCATTTCCAACATAATTCATGTTTATCAATATATTTTCTTCCATACATCTATCATTATTACTATTATTATTAATTAGAAATTATAAACTCCATGTGAAATCGAAACGTCATTTGTAGTTTATTATGCAGAAAAATTTATTATTTGTGTTTCTGAGAGTACTAGCTGTATTTGTCTCAATAATAGAGGAATTCTCTAGTTAGCAAAAGTACCTTTAAACCAAATTATTATATGTATACTCAAATACAAAATGCTAAACAGCGAGGATTGAAAAATCAAATGCTTTTCGTATGCTAGATTATATATTAATTTGATTTCATACCTTAACGACCTCAATTCAAAAACTGTGGCAAATTTTATTTTCGTTGATATGTAAGGGTTTGATTAGGTTTCTATTTATTTTAGAATGTGGCTAAATTTCATAACTTGATGAAAACTGTTGAGTTTACTTAAGTTATAAATCCCCTAAATACAATAGGCCGCGGTGGCCCGGTGGTAAGGTCTCGGCTTCGGGGCAGGAGGGTACAGGTTCGAAGCTCGATTCAACTGAAGATTAACCGTTATGTGGGCCCCACGCACGCCAAATCATGCTCAGGAGAGCAAAAGTCCCCCAACACGCATTCCGCCCATCCAATCGGCCGCAAGATCCGGTAACATAACGGAGGGCCGTCTGCTGAAGAGTATATAGTTTGTTTCGTCTGGTGATACTCCAGGATTATTATTATCTGCCCATGTGATGAATTTTTCTAGTGATTCTTGTGTACTTCTTCGAAGATCTTTTTTCGTTCTGGCCTTAATGACGAGAACAAAATCATCCGCAAATTCTTGGATAGAATTATTAGCTGGCCAGTCTTGATTAAGGAGAACATTTGCCACCAAGTTCCAAAGGGCAGGTCCGCTGCAAGATCCTTAGGGCAGACTTGTTTTTGTTCTCTGGTGGCCTGGCCTTCCTACGTGTTAAGGATGACTTTTCTTGACTGCAGAATATTTTCAAAAATATTCCTAATGTTGAGGGGACAGTTTAGATTATCCAGATAGTTAAGTATTGGATGATGCTGGAATTATCGAAGACAAACTTAATGTCCACTGAAAGCGTCAGGATATTGTCTTTGTTTCTATTTCCTTCGTGAATCTTATCAATAAGACTTTTTAAAGCAGCGTCTATGGACCTTCCCTCACGGTACCCGAATTGATTGTTGCTGATGAGGTTCTTGGCTTCCAGATAGAATACTAAATGTTGGGTAATGAATTTTTCTAGGACTTTGTCGATTGTTGGGAGTAGAGCTTTTGGCCTGCAGGATGATGCTATTTTTGGATTTTTGCCAGTATTTTTTAGATTAGGATGATGTTGCTTATTTTGAAAGGATTGGAGAATTTGGCTATTGAGAGACACCTATTGAAGAATTCTATGAAGAGTAGTGAAAAGTTTTTATTAATGGTTTTTAGGACAAGATTGTCAATTCCGTCATATCCCGGTGCTTTGCCATGGGGGAGACTGTTGATCACGCGGGCTATATCTTTTGGCGTGAATGGGCAATCATCCGGGGACGTTGTTAAATGATAGTTTGTAGATGTCGTTGTTGTCGGGTACGGGAAGATTTGATTTAGAATATCCTGGGATATTTTCTGGTGTCCTCCTTCCAGGCGTGAGAAGTACTGACAGCTGGGATGGTTGAAAAGTTTTCCTGAAACTATTGAACCACCCCAGAGACGTTCCATCTTCATTAATTACCAAGCAAAACGTAAATCAGCATTTAAATCAGACTTTCCATTTTAAGCATTTTAAGTTATTTCTAGATATTATTCATGTATCGAATATCTACATAAATATCTTTTGAAAAAATACTAACAAATTTATCATCGAAAAATCGGTATTTTGAAATTTTACTTTTCAAAATCAACTGTGTCTGAAGAGCCTTATTATTTTAGAATTTTAAGAAACAAGATGAATTAAATTACATTTAATGCATTTTTAGGAGGAATTCATTGTATATTTTAAATGTTTAAAGAGACTTTACGCCATATCAAAAGAAATGTATGATTTTCAAACATAACAGAAGAATCAAACAGTAACACCAATACGCATAGAAGTATTTGAATCATAAAATTTCTCTTTATAAAATTCTATTGTTTGTACATGTTATTCTCAGACATATTACTGAATAAAAGATTAAATATTGATTGTTATGTGAAAATTATTTTGTAAGAGATAAATGTAAAAGTATTGTTACAATTAATGAAGTGTGGATAAATCTTAAAAAGAGATTTATTGCTGATAAAAAAACACAAATAACATAGATGCATGATCCGAAAAATGCAGAGAAAATTTCTTGAAAGGTTTTAGGATCATAGTTAGCATATTAAACAATGAAAATTTATGGATAAGAAAAGTTACACAAAATACAAATATCTACTGCACATGTTAAAAAAGAATATTTCGACTCGTATTTTTTCGGAATATGGTCTAAAAGTTTCTGATTACCATCAGCATGTAGAGTTCCATCAGAGCAAAACATGAAGGAATACATCTATTTTTACTACCACATACTCTTGAAAAACAATGAGTTAATCTGGTGTAAAATATATAATATTTAACTATATTCCTGGTACGTGTCTTGATGTATCTAGAACGGTCTCTTATGCTTTGCGATTTTGATGAAAGCTCTTTCAAGACACCAAACTAATACTTTAGCTAAATTATGCAGAGTTATGGTGAAGGAATGTCATAAAATGTCATTTGTAATTTTACAAAAATATATTAAACATTTATATTTGACTTGAAAATACAAGGAAAAGATTCAGTTTGGAGTAGGTATATTAGATAATAATCTACTCGGTTTATGCATTTTTGTAACAAATATCTGAACGAATTTGTTGTAATAGTCCTTATAAGTGGCCAATGAAAATGCACCCCTTTGATTTTGTCATATTTTAGGTATGGCGCTTATTCAATCACTTAATATCTCCCCTATTTAAATTTATAAAGTCATATTCCTAAAAATTGCAACTGGTGCGTTTTCAATGGCCACTACTGTATACGGTTTTAAAATGTTTCACCAAACTTCCAGAGAGTGTTCATCAGAAGTTTCCCGAAAATATAAGTGTCTATGAAAGAAAATTTAGACTTTAACTTTTTAAAGCATAATTCTGAACTATTATCATATCTATAAACATTTTGAAAATTAATTAGAAATAACTATGATGACGAAAATGTTCAAAATTATTTTAGTTTTGTCCACACTTTACTTTTAACACTAACTTGTCATCTAATGAGACTATTTTCTAATATACTTCGTGTGATGTTTCTAAGAATTCATACTGAATGTGTTCTTCATTAATTGCTACGACCCTCTAAGGTATTTTAAATGACGTATCTTGGAAATAGGAAGATGCCGAAGGAGTTTCTACATTTTAGCACAGAAGAGATACTAATTGTACTGAGGCTTCTAGGTATAACCCAGTGTTTGAAAGCTAATTTGTCAGAATCCTTACTTTGACGTAACACGTTCATTATTTGAGAAAGGACTGGACATCAAGAACCATTCTTTCCAACATCCTTCGACCATTAATTTTATCTTCAAGTTTATGAGTTTGGATAGCTCAAACCATGGGCTAATGTTAGGTTTCTACAGCATACTGTACCTACGCTTTATAATCTATACTAAAATGAATGTTGATCTGGAATTTCCTACACCAAAGCTCATAGAATTAAATTTTTCATTCGTATTTTTTAATTCATATTAAATTGTTGGTCAAACATAATGCATGAAGTCTAACTTTATCAAAGCTTCGAAACTCGTAATTGCGCAAGAAAAATTTCAAAGCCTATGAAGAATGAAAACCGAGTTAAATTTCCTGTTGGCGATAAATAACTTCGTCATTATTATTAAGTGGGATTTCATCATAGGCAATTTGTCTTTTGATGGTTTCCCTTATTAGTTATCCAGATATTTATTGTCTTTTCGAAAGTCTCGATTTGCATCTGGCTAAAGGGCCCGTATTCGATTTCAAAAAGTGTCGAAAATAAATTTTCGGTCTTTTTTATTTCTTGTTGCGATAATTTAAATGCGTGGGCTAAGGTAATCATGATATGGTCGGCTTTTAGAAAAGAAAGCTAAAAAAAATCTTAGAATTGTGGAGTTATACCAAGAATTGTATCCTTTGCAAATGGTAAAGATATTATCTTTTTCTTCAAGTAGTATAAAAAAAATATAACCGTGATATAGTTTCTAATTCTCAAAACATATTGCTTATTCTTGTACAAATGAAATTCATGAAAATTCCCAGTAGCGGAGCAATTAAATTGTTCTTTTTATGAAGCAATTTCTTATTGATGACAGCCTTAAACAATAATGTTTTTTAGTTTCTACAATCTCAAATATATATCTATTTCCTTAAAATAGAATTTCCAGTTCATGGTTTGCTATCAGAACTAAAAGCCAATCTGTTATTAAGCTGAAACTTGAGCAGAATCCAAATGTGAGAAAGGCAGAGTACTTGATCAGATCAAATTAATCTCTTCTAACTGCTCCAATAAATCCTCAATTTAATTAATTTACATATAGAAAGTGTTAAGATGAGATGGAAATTAAGCCGATTTCCCCGCGGTATTATTCAATAGTAGAGAAAGGAAATGGAGTTCTTCGATTTAATCAGCTTCCTTTTTTATATTATTCGAAGAATAGTAGAGCGAAAAGTATTAACGAGCATAGTTTTGTCAGTATTTATACAATGGAGGGATGAAAGTAAAAGACATGGAAAAATAAAAATTTTTCTCGTGGTCACATGAAAACATTTAAAATAGTTGAACCAATTCGAAAAATCCAAGTAAAAATTTTGTATTCATTTATTACATACACCAATACTAAAAATGGTGTAGGTTTAAGCTTGTTATAGACAAAAATAAATTGAATATTATAGAAACAGTTTTTCAAAACCTATTTTCATTTGTGCGCTTAAGAGTAGAAACATTTTTTTATTTTAACTTATTTCTATCTTTTAGTTTTTAATTTATAATTGATTATTATAAATATTATGAAATATTGAAATAAACTATTCCTCAGATTCACTACTAGCTGGCACCAAGTGCATGGAATCAAAACTAAATTAAATTAATCGATTCATTCATAATTAAGTTCTGAAAATATTAAAATAATGTATTTTATCATTATTATTGCGCAAATTTCAAATCTGTTGTACATCAGAAAGTGAGTAAAAATTCGATTAAAAAATTTCATCTTTACATCCATGAAACTAGTCAAGTTAAATAAATGTGTGTGAAAGCGAACTTGCTTTCTTTAGGCACACTTTATTTAAAAACACATAAGGTTGTTTGAGATTAGCTGTTGCAGTGTTTAGGATTCATGATAGTAGACTTTTGAGTTTTAGTTTAAATAAGATAAAAGGATTTGCCATGCATATGCATCAGGTGCTAGTTAAATCTGGTTGTGGTGCATACGTCTTAAATTTGTGTGATTAAGAAGCTAGAGATATTCTTCCAGTGAATATCTACACTCTCTTCTTCTAACCAAGGTTCAGAATCAAGACATCTGTCCTTACTATCATCGTAAGATTTCAAGGCATTAGTCTAGAAAGTCAAATATTATTGTTGAAAGTTACATAAAAGCTATTACGTTTTCACCTCAAAAGAAACACAAAGTAAATAAAATCGTTAAATCTTCAATAATGCGTTTCAGTCATTGCTGCACTTAAGTAACTGGAGAAAATTTCAAGTACTAACTTTACGTCTATTAATAACTTCATAAATAACTGTAAGAAAAGGTAATCTACAGAAGCATTTTCTTGAGTAAATACAACTTACTCAATAAATGATTCCATCTTAAATGTCGTGTTGCTTCAACGGGACGTTAAAATAACTAAACTAAACTAACTAATCCATCTTAAATGTTTCGAGAATTGATGGTAAATTATTTCTCAAAATGAAATACAAATAACTTTAAATTCATATTTCAAAGGTAAATTCTGTACAGTAAAATCTAGAAAGACTGAAACCACTGTCTTCTAGGAATAATATTTAATAAAGCATGAAATTTACATTTCATTTGGAAGACATTGATTGCATTTATTTATTTTTCCAAGTTTAGCATGAAATATATTCCGTTTACTTGTAAATATATTGATGTCGAGAATTAAAGTTACAAATATATTTTTCGCGATTACATAAAGTAGAAACCACTAATATTTTAAAAATTTATGTCTCTTATAATTTGGAAATTGGTTAGTGCAACGTAATCATACATATTAGATGTCTCTTAAATGTTTGAAAAGTAACGCTTTGTTAGAAAATGTGGAGCTGATCGATTTTCTTCTATAGAATATTTGCGATCTTCTGAAAATTCCCAAAAATCTGACCGGTTTTTGTCTATAGAAAAGGTGGTTCTAGGCTGAAAAGCTTGCTTACATCAAAAATGAATTATCGGGGTCATTTAGACGATTAGTTAAGATGGAGAACAGTCTGAAGGCTTGTTGCTGGCCAGTCTCAGGCGGATGTCGCTCGATGGTTAAGTGTCTCGAATGATGGTATCCAGGTTATAGAATCAATTCCAAACTACCATCATCAGGAAAGTTGCCCACGGTATGCCAAGAGTCACGTACAGATGATCGATACGTATCATTAAATCGAAGAGGCCATAGAGAGTTAATAGTTGGCCGTCGTTGCTGATAGGCCCCTTGCACACACACCGATTCGTGACGACCGATTTGAAACCTTTCGGCAAAATTCCATTAGTAGAAATCAATATAATTCAAAGAAAGCTAAAAAACTCAGAGGGAATCGAAAGAAAACAAACAAGGAATCCATTATAGTCCAATTTTTCAAGGGCTAAGGACTTTATTCGTAATTAATTCAAAATAATTGGGAAATTTTTCCGTAAGAAGCTTGCAATACTCCAAATATAGCTTCTCTTAGTCCGAAATTTCCCACAAAAGACAAAGGAGATCTGTACATCTAAAAAGCATTATTTTAAAAGAAAGAGGAAAATCAAACACAAACATAAAAAAGCTCATAAGATTGATTTAAAAATATTAGCCATCTGGCTGTTAATAGTAGCCATCATAAAAATAAACTTACCCCCATGCCCAGAATAGAGAAAAAAGTGTCCTCACACTATCACAATTCCATGCTAACTTTCCGTCAAAATAAGTAATCAGCAAATTTTTTAAAGAGATACTAGAACCATGGCGTCATATTCGAAAAGACAAAACAGGAGTAAAAATGGGAATTTTAGGGAATGAAACTGTTTAGAAATATTAATAAAAAATCCTTTAGTTTCCATCTATGCTTCAATGAATATGAATGTTTTTTCAGATTGTATATTCCAGACTACTTTCAAGGATAAGATCTTTAATGCCGTGAATATTAAAAGGGAAATGGTTGTCATTGAGAGTCTTTAAAAAACATTAGAAGGTCGTTAAAAAATCATTTCTATTATTGCATATTTTTTAAATTCTGTTAGCTTGACTAAAAATTACGTTTCTAAAAACTCTAGAATCTATATTGGAATGATAATCACAAAGATTTTTACACTTGAAATTAAATTCAGCTCTTTTATCAAACAGGCCAATGAAAGATTTTGCTTAGAAATTTCAATTTTAATATCTAAAAAGGTACCTTTATTTTAACGAGAGTTCGTTTTATTAGGTTTAAGTTCTTTCTTATAACAATTAATAATGAAATCTAAGTTGTCAGAAATTAAAATATGCAAATCATCTATGTATCTGTAACCGTAAATTAGATAATTTCTAATAATTTCCCAGATAGCAATTTTAGTTTGCAGCAAAGTTACAGCAATCTTGCTCTGCAAATCTGCAAGCTTGCAACAAATTTGACACGACAAAAGTGCAAGCTTGAAACAAGTTAGCGCAAACGAGTTAGTCACCACGCGTCAAACTTGTCACAAGCTTGCCGCGCCAAACTCATGGTAAACTATAGCAAAAGTAGAGTGAGAGGACAACCTCGGATTCGAAACCCCGACATCTCGCTTCCTAAACCTTTCGTCCTAACTACTCAGCCAGTTAGACTCTGAGAGAAGAACATAAATTGTGCTAATAGATCGTGCATACGATTTATTTTAAACTGTTTTCTTGATTTCATTAATTTTTTAAATTTTGAGTTGAGCATGTGATTTGAAGTCAAAGAGAGAGAGCGATTTTCTTTAATAACTACGTTTCGCTAATAGAATAAATTATGAAATTACGGTTCAAAAGTAATTACTTTTAAAATGGGACAAAATGTAAGTTATTATTTTTCAACAAGCATTGACTGTTTTTCAGGTTTAATTTTGTTTATGAACGTTAAAATTTCAACGTTAAGAAAAATTCGATATAGTTTTCTTTAAAGTGCGAGTACTATATTTAGTAAAAAGATTGAGAATTTTTCAAAATTTTTTTATAAAAAAGTTAGTTTTTTTAAAAATTATCATTGATTTATTGAATTAATAAAAGGAAGGACGATCTAGGAGATGCTATTAAAAATCGGATGTTTTTTTAAAACAGAGACAAAGATTATCTGTAAGTGTGATTTCATCATTGCAGCAAACTTGTTTTGCCAACGTAGTGTGAAGCTTGTCATAACAACTTCACAGCAAACTTGTTTTGCAAGTGGGTTGGTCGATTATGCTTTGTTACTTTGCAGGAAGTTTGCTGCAAAGTTGCCACATCAAGTTTGTCATGACAAGCTAATATCAAGAAAAATGAAACTTGCTGCAAGTGTACATGCTATCTGGGTTTATCCTCAAAATAGTGTAAGAAGATATTGGCAAGTGAACTGGAGAATGTAACACCCATGGAATGCCTAAAATATGTTTATAATATTGAATATCATTAAAAAAGTAGTTTTCTTTAACGCTGAAATTAAAAATTTCGAACCAGTCAGTTTTCTTAATAATAAAGTCGTTAAGAAACTCATTGTACATAAAAAGGCAAACTTCCATTAATTTATCACATGGCAGATAAGTGTAAAGATTTTCGAAGTCAAAGGAATTTAAATTGCAAATTTTGTTATTATTCAGGACGTCCAAAACTTCAGCATTATTGCAAATAATGAAGTTATCTTCTTTCTTAATTTCATCTAAAATAATATATAATAATTTGAAGAAATGTTAACAGATAAAATAATTATAACATCCTGTTCCACATGTAACAAATCTAAAGCTAGTAGGATTTTTATGAAATTTAACATTTCGAAAAAGATAAGGATAGTGAACAGGTTTTAATTTTGAGTCTTTTAGCAAAAGCCAATATTCTTTTATCTAATTCCTTTTTACTGCAGTCCACTAGGCTAAAAGTTGCATTGGAGTTATATTCATGAATCAAAAGTTCCTAAAGTAAAATTTGCATAAAATACAAAAATTATTCGTTGCTTTGTCTGCAGTTGTAATAATAAATTTATTTTTTTAAAGTTTTATATCTTTCAAAATCAATTTATTAACAAAAATACCTCTATTTTCACTGTAATTTTTATCAAAAGAAATTCTGCTCCTAATTTCCTCTAGAATCTCATGTTTCCATTCTCTAAACCTTCAATTGTCAAATAGTATCTTCTTGCAACCTTGGAAATAAACGAATCTAAAACTTTGCAAATAGAAAGCAAAGTCCTTTTGAAACTCAATTTTTTCCTGAGTCTAAATTTTGTTTCCTTCTCCATCAAATCCTGTAACAAAATAGAGTATATAATTCCCAAGTTACCAATAATAATGTGTCTTTTATCTTTATCAATAAAATTTTTATATTTATCATCATTGCAGTAGCAATGCGAATCATTAATTTGGTCTAGGATTTTACTATAGAAATTATTCTAATTAATTTGAATTTATTCTAATTTTTCCAGTTGATTGTTTTTAAATTCCATTAATAGTGTATAGAGAATAGTTGGTGCTTGCACACGTACGACGCCTGCAAAAAACCGACCGGCTGTCGAGAATTAACACAGTGACACAGGTAAACCTAATGGCGCTTGCACACACACCGATTTCTTGCAAGTGTTTCCAGTGGCATATGTAATTCTTCTGCCGCTTGCACACACACCGATTTCAGCCGATCGACTTCGATCTCGTGGCGAAATAATAAAATTAGTAACATTTTGAAAAAATGATGAACAATATTTTTAGGATTATTTTTTTTCCTTTATTGATATTTTCAGTATAAGGATGAGAAAATTACTTATACACAAAGAAAATTTTAATGATAGTTAAAAATAATGATTCTCAGTGGCGGATTAAGCTTGTTAAAAGACCAAGCGCTGGAATATTTAGGGGTCTCTGAATATATATATATATATATATATATATATATATATATGCTTTTTTACATTTGAGCAAGTCGGTTTTTCTAATATTAAAATAATATTAATGATTCCGCATACATTCCATACTTTTATTTCTATTTTTTAATTACAATTTGTACTTGCTATATTATTCATTTTTAATTAGCTTAATAAATCTTTGTTGAATAATTGCAATGCTCTAAAGTTAGTGATAATTAATTTAGCATAATTTTCTAATGAATTTTCATTTAACATAATTCGCTTTTAAATAAGAATAATTCTGAAAACAACTTTACTCTACGACAGCCTTAGGAAAATAAATATAAATTTGCTATTTTCACACCGGTTCCTCCTTTAGTTTTAATTTATTAACGTAATAAATGGAAATTCAAATGTTGAATTGCTTTCCACAGTGTTAGATTATTATCACAAGAATTTTTAATATTAGCATATTATAATTTGGTTGCATTGCCAAGTCAATTTTTAAGGTGTCTGCCTGCGGTGCGAACCCATTTTCTGCCGAAAATCAAAAACATTTTTTTCGTTTCACTTCACTTTTATTTCTTAATGTAATCCCAAAATTTATTTTATTTTACTGGAATGATAATCGGAAATGAAATTAAAATCATTTTAGTAAAACTTAATAGCTGAAAATGGAAAAACTAAACAAGTATTTATTTTGACAACAGTATTTTTGAACAAGAATGTACAAAAGGGAACAAAAAGAAAGCGTTTATAATTGTTTTAACTACATATTTATTTCTTTTTAGTTGCAATTTAGAGTTAGTTTAGTTTGAATTAGCCGCTTTTGGCGACCAGCTTGTTCACCTGGAATATGATTTCAATTGAATCTTGTATAATTTTATATTCATGGCTGCTTTAACAACGTAATTTTAAATTTTAGATTGTGGTAGATATTTAACCCACAAAATGTTGTTTAACTTTGTATCCACGGCTGAACAACAGTTAGGTTTGCTATCATTTCACGAATTCAGGTTTCAATGAGAATATTTTTTACAAGCAACTATTTGATTCACGGGAGATTGTTGTACCATTGTTTAGCACCATCTTATTCTTGAATATTTTTTGCACGCAGAAGTCCTTCAATATTCTATTCTTATTGGAAATATGTTCCTAAATCATAGATCTTTAAAAATTAAATCTGACAGACATTAAAGTCCTTCTTAACATTATTCAGGTGTGCTATAAAAAAACTGAAAATAAATGTGCAGCAAGGTATGCTGGTGATTAATTTATAAAATATTAATGTTCTTTAACAAAGAACTGCAATACATATAAAACATTATTTATTATGAATCTAATTGCTTTTGTTTAGTTTAGTTATATTAAGGTACCGTTTTGAAGCAACACGAGGGCTATTTTGGAATGGTCATCTTAATTTTGAAACGCGGTCAGATGACGAGGACGACACCTGAGCTGGCACCCTTTCTCAAAACTTGTGCACTATACAAGCGGGTGGACGTTTGACCCCCTCCGTATGATTTAGCGTGCAACTGGCCCAATACACGACAGATCTTCAGTGGAATCGGGTTTCGAACCTGGAGCCCTCCGGTCCCAAAGCTGAGACATTGCCACCAGGCCACCACGGCCACCGAGTTGCTTTGGAATCTGGTGAGATATATAGAGTTTAAATAATTTTTTCATATTTGCTATATTGTAGGACTGTTGACGACAACAGTATAGTTCGAAATTCATTCAAGAAATACTCAACGTTCTTTACTAATGAAAAATATGAAACACAAAAATGAATTGTCCAAATAATTCAGAAAGGTGATGTTGCATATTTTTAGCTAATGTAATTTCTCCCAAAGTCAGCATGATAAACAGATTTCCATGTATAAGAATCAAATTACTTCTAGGATAATATTTTATATTATTTTCAATAGAGCTCTAAGAAGAAATTTAATTTTAAAAGATTGAAAGAGAATTCTAGAAAGTTTCGCAGTGATTAAGTCCATGCACTCATGAATATTTTCTGAGCTAATGAACCTCATAAATTGTTTGAAATATGAGAAACTTTTTCTTCTTCTACCATTTTATAAATGTAATTAGCTATTTTTTTAACTCAACTAATGATATATAGCGGAAATCTCAGTTGAACAACGATAATTTCTCAAACCAAGGTTAGTTAGAATGTGTGGTTTGAGTATTTACAACAAAAAAATTAGCAAACCCAAAATGATTAATTTACAATTATCGGTAAAAATTTAAGTAAATAGCCATGGTGTAAATATTTGTAGTAATAATTCATTAAAAAGACGAAAATTCTATTTATCGCACCGAAAGATTCTACAATCGCTTTACAATAAATATTATTATCTGATAGTCTGAAATGATATTCTTATTTTTAATAAATAAGAAATTAACAGAATTCAGGATAGTATTTTAAATATTTTAAGTTATCTACTCAACCTAGGTTTTATCTTTTCATAGTATGATTATATGTGGGTGTATAAGAATAATTTTCTGTTAGAATGTGATGTTACATGTGTACCCTAAAAGAGATACTGATTCTCTTTTCTTAAAATAAATTTTACAAGTACTTTACGCTTAAAAGAAATTTAATATTTTTATTTTAATCAATAAATTTTGAATTTGAACACTATTTTGTCTCCTTCATTTATAAAATAAAAAATTATATAAATCATTCAACACTAATCAAAAAAGTCAAATTCCTAATTTGAAAACTCATCGAATATCGCAGTACATGTTTGTGAAGGAATGAGATTTCAACCAAAATATTCTTAACGACCACCATAGGGTGTCCAGCATTAAATTACCTAACAGGTAATATATCTTCTGCAACATTCATTGAAACTTCATTACTTTTGAGACTTTTTGACTAATTCTTTTTATTATTTATGGCATTATTTACAATTCGTCACTGACACTTTATCCATTTGTGTGTTTTCTTCTCTTAAACTTACATAGATGCCCTTTTGCCTAAGGGGTCTATTCTGGTACCCCCCGGTGGGGGGGGGTGGGTCCCGCCGTTAACCCCCCCCCCCCCCCCCCCCCGGGGGTACCAGAATAGACCCCTTACATTGCTCTAAAGTTTCAATGAATTGCAGGCATCTCAAAAGTAATGAACTCTAACCTCGTAGGCCTTATACATAACTAATGTAATTCAGTCCTATATATATCTCCCAGGATCAAACTACAGTGAGGAGAATTTTTGGGTAGGTTCAAAAGGTCGACAAGATATTATTCATCATGTACTATATAGCCTCATTGGATAAATGTGAAACAGTAAAGGTATCGTACTCAAATTTGAATCATGTGTGAAATTTATCCAGAAATTCATATTTCATCATAGCCAAAGTTTTCTCAGCATATTGAATGAAATTAGTGACGGAAAATTCAGTTGTGTTAAGAATTCTGAAACAACTACAATGTGTCCAGAAACTTAATGATTTACTGTTTTTGAAACCGCTGGACACATCAGGAACGGGAGAAATTTTCTCACCACAGCTGTATATTTGCTGAAGCAATATGCAGAAATTTTTGGAAATTAAAATCTGAAAATCCTTGTTTGTCTCAAGTTAAATCTTCTCGGATTGCTTCCATTTGTGTTAGTCAATAATGGTGTTTCAAAACGAATGGTATATACATTTTGAATATCTCAATTTTTTGTGTTCATATTTAAGTTATATATATCCATTTCTCTTATTTGATTTATGTTAAGTTATAACTCTGGACTTTGAATGAGTAACGGCATTTTTGTAATTTGGATTTAATCATTTACAAATGTAGTGATTAATCAGGTTTATTCAGATTATTATTCTGAATTTGTAATATAAAAAGTATATTCATCATAAGCCATGTTAAACTAGTTTCTGTTTTGAATTATCCACAAATTAGAAATTTCGTATGCCCAAATAAACCGCAGATACAGCTAGCGGAATAGACTCAGTTTCCGACAAGCCTTCGTTTAAAAATAAGTTCTTATAACTTTTCTAATTCATTCTTGACATTTTACAATTATATGTCTCTAAATTATAGGGGTATTGTATATCACCCTGTCTGGTATTTCATTCGCTGCTTTTTATGTCTTGAAAATCAATGGAGATTTTTCATGTCCGCCCTAACAGCATTTTTGCGTGACACTAATTGTGACAAGTCTAGTAATGAGCTATTTTTGATCACTTAAATATTGGTCTCATAATATGAAACAATATTTTGAAGGTCTAACTTTCCATGACTTTACTACGAACGATCTCTAGACACATTTTATAATCAGTTTATTTTCCAATGATTAATGTATTCTTTTTTTCAAGTTTGTACCATTCAAAAAGCCTCCTTCTTTATGACGAATTTATTTGGAACTTGATTAGAAAAAATGTCTCATCTAACATTTTCTTCACGTTATTTTTGATGCACTTTTCAATAAAATAAATACACGAATTCTAATATCTGATTATTCTACGGCTTTTTTAGATGTGGATTTTTTATCCATTTATTACATCACAGTTCATTGTTTTCTTTCCCCTTTAAATAAATTTATTTTCCTCTCCATAAATATACTATTTGTATCTGATGGTCTTTTTCCTATGATTTTCAAGAAGCTTAAAGTACATATGTTCCGCATGTATGTTTTTTTATCACGAGAACACACATTTAAAAATATTTAACTATTTTTACGATCTCGTATACGAAGTATACAAAGAGAAAGTATTGTAATCGTCAAAAAAATTCGAACTCGAGATTTTGATAAATCTCCACGTTTTAGACCTCAACGAGTCCGAAAAACACAATTTTGGAGTTATGCCTGTCTGTGTGTCTATGAACACGATAACTCGAAAACTATTAAAGCTACAGGGATGCAATTAAATATGTCATCTTTATTCATAATTTGTAGGTCTTTATCAAATTTTGAGCAAAATCTGTGAACGGGAAGTCTGTCCGTTTCCATGTGAACACGATAACTCAAAAATCTCCATAGCTAAAGAGATGAAATTTGGTACACAGTTTTATCATCAAAAATTTAGATCCGTATCAAAATTTGAACTAAATCCGTCAAAGGACTGACTGTCGGTATGTATAATCCGCTTGTAAGCGCTATAACTCCTAAACTCAACGATTCAGATAAATGCCATTTGGTCTGCGGTCTTCTAACCTTGATTGTAGACTTGTGTTTAACTTTGGTTTCGATCGGTTACAAAAAAGGCATTCAAATTGCGTATTCCCTTTTCTTTATCTTACTATGACGCATAAATACGTGCCATATTGTTTAGAGGCGCAAAATTGGCGCTATTTTACTGACTTGGCGAATTTTATCTCGCTTGTATTCTTGACCCTCGTATTGCAGCAGTCTGCGAAGACAATATGAATAACACTCGCTGCGCACTGCAATTTCTTTGCGGGGAGGGTGGCGTAGGACTCCTTTGTTAGAAAGTATACGAGAAAGTTTAGGGGAGACCATTCCCCCTGGTTAATTTTATCATATTTACCCGTATAAATTCATGCTTTAACATCATATTCTTACATAATGGCTTTAGAAAATATGTTTCCTATGTTAAAATAGTTATAACAATTATATTTGTTAAACAACCTTTACTTAATCTGTATAGAATGATTTTAGCAAAACAATCGACTATAGAATATGTTATGTAATTAGGAATGTACCAGTAATGCATATATTATTCCTTAAACCACCTTTTAGTTATACATGAATGGTGGATGTTAGTTTTAAGATCGGTGTGTCCTCTTAATTCAAACTATTTCTCAACCTATTTTGACATTAGATATTATTATAAAATTAATTGCCTTCCATGTCCGATAATGCAGTCTGCCTATGGCGCAGTAGTTTTTTCATGGTCATGTAAGCATAGAGAACAGGTCACTTAGTCGCTGCACCTTCGAAAAACAGCACTTCATGATATACACTCCACTCAATTCCATATATAAACCGCTAACTGCATAGAGGAACAAGTCCAAAATTTTTGAATTTTTTTGGCTGAAAACTTGCAAGATGGGTGCAAACATCGTTTGCTGCAGAAAACAACCGTGCTCGACCAACTGTCTTGTTATGGGGAGGAGTTAAAATTCGTATTTACTGCAGAAAGGGAACAAGTCCTTAATTCTTTCCTTTCTGCACTAAAGGCTGTGTCTTTTGCAAGAAACTGAGGGGTGTTTTCGGAATGGTAGAATAATTGTTGATATTGAGTATTAAATTTTCGGCGAAAGTTTCTTTGTCTTGCATCCCCCTGTGAGATATCCATTATTTTCTGCAACTGAATGTTAATGTTTTTGGCATTCATAATCTAGGGAAATGGATTAAATAGGAATCACTAGTATGACTTTAATATAAGAATATTGGTTAAAATGACGTGTTTTATGTATCACGAAGGAGAATGTGGGGTGGTATTTAACGAGGTTTGTTCAATGACTCAATGGTGCATTCAAAAGAAAATTGAGGATGCCAAAAAGTTATGTCTGGGAACATCAGTTCCGACAAAAGAAAATAATTTAGTTCTGTCCATGATGGCATTTGTCGAAAAGAAAAAGTTAAAGGAAATCCGCCTATTTTCAATTGGAGGTCATTCAATTATTACAAATGGCAGATAATTGGGAATTATAGTAAGAACATTCAGAAAATATGAAAGCTATTGTAGTTTTAGAGAGGTTGTTTGGCGAAGCAGGTTTTTTTCCTACAGATTTTATCTCTTTTTAGCCTAAGTACTACAAAAAACTTGCCTGTGTAATACTTATTATGGGAAATATGCACATAGGAACCAGAAAAGGAACTTTGCCAGCTCTCTGTATCATGAACTGATTTTCATTGTAAAGGAACACTGTAGAGTTAAATGCAGTTTCGTCATTAATGGCTTTATGTCGGATTAATCCGTCTAGGGGGCACCAAAGCAAACCTAAAACCTCCTACAACCAGGCATATCAGTCGAAAATTCCCATGAATTCGTTGAAAATGAATGGATGACCTTAAAAAAACTTTGATTTGTGTTCCGGATCACATAAAGGAGTTTTGGAACAACATTACCTGCTGGCTTGTGATGCTCTCAGCAAGCACTGAATAATTTTACCTCTCATTTTAACAGTTCCAGAGTCTCCAACGTTTTTACAGTCCTTTTAATACAAAATATAATTTTTACTTGAAAAAGTAACTTTTTTTAGTCACATTTGGACTTTTTTATTTTAATAATATCATACGTTTACTGCAGAAATTGAATATGTCCAATACGCAAATCTTTTTCAAAGGAGGTGGTATCATTTTTAACGAAAGATGCACATGAAATGTATTCGGAGATAACCTCAAATTTTTAGAAAAATTTAAATTAAATTTTGCTTCATTTGGAACGATAATAGTTTTTGTGTCTTCTGTAAAATTTCTATTTTGTGGCATCTACCCTTTCTGCAGTTAGTGATTCATATATACATTCGGCTGGAAATATCGAAACTATTAATACCCTTTGCCGACAAAAATTGAATTACTGCGTGCTGAGTATGTTTGGAGTAGCAGGTTTGGTGTTCCCCTCAAAAAGTTGTTTTCTACTAGAATTTTTCTGTCACACCCAGCCATCTACTAGAGATATCTATAAGGATGAGGAATAATGCCGCTAGAAACGCACTCCTACTTTCAATTTTTCGTGCCATATATTCAAGAGAGCCAATAAAATACAAAATGAACAAATTATCTTTTTATTTTCCCGAATATATCGTAACAATTTTTGAAGCACCCACTACAAATTATGCAACCACACAGATATTCGGCACTTCACCAAGTTTTTGAAAGAAAAATAGTAGTACTACATTACATTCCTGAAATTTATGAAGGCTCATTTACAATGAGGCAAAATACAAAATTTCAGTAGATGATTGACAGTTATAATTCAGCCAATTTCAAATGTTGAAATTATGTCACAAGTCTCAAAATGATTAAATGATAATTGAACTTTTATCTGGTTGCTTACTAAATTTTACAAATTATGCAAATAAATACTATATTTTAAAACTCAAATAATTTTCATATTTGACATTTTAAGTATACCGGTGGTAAGTATGCCTTTGAAAGCAAATTCAAATCGTAAAATATTGGTGAAGAAACTTGACCGTTTCTTTTCAATCTGTCTTTTTAAGCACGAGAGCCCGCGGTGGTCTAGTAGTAAAGTTTCGGTTTCGGTTTCGGAGCTTTTCAGGTTCGAAACCCGATTCCACTGAAAAAGTATCGTGTATGGGACCTGATGCACCTTAAATCATATGTAGGAGATCAAACGTCCTGCCGCTGATGTGATGCGGAAATTTGGAGGGGGTGCCAGATCAGGTGTCGTCCTCACCATCTGACCACGGTTGAAAATTACAAGGTCCGGCCTAAAATATCCCTAGAATTGTTTCATAACGAGACGTTAATATCCGGTTGAATAAAAAGTTTTCCGACAAGAGGAGATACCTCCGCGCCAACAGTTGTCATTTCTGTGGTTGTTAGCCTTTCCACAAACGGGTTTTTGCATTCGAAAGATGAAAATTGGATCTACACGACTGTGTAATTTGTTTGTTGAAAATTTATTATCTTGTGCGTTAAAAAAGTGTTTAAAATTGAGCTATAACGTCAACAGATCAGAACGATTATGTACTATGAGCTCCGTAACAAACTCAGTGCGACTGAATGCCACCAAAACACGTGTGAAAGTTTAGGCATCAATACTGTTTCTTATGATACAGTTAAAGTTTGGTTTTGGAAGTTTAAGACTGGAAATTTCGACATTGAAGATGAACCACGTCCTGGCCGCCCTATTGAAGTTGATTGTGAGCAGTTAAAACAAATCACTGATCAAGACAAAAATGTTTCAGCACGAACTATTGCGTTAGAGCTTGACATTTGCTGATAAATAATAGACTCTACAAGCTGGAGTGGGATTTGATACAACATCCACCATACAGCCCAGACATGGCCCATTCGCATTTCTATCTGTTTACACATCTGCAGCTTCATCTTGATGGCGTAATCTTCAATTTAAATGAGGAGGTCATAAATGAAGTCCATCTCTTTCTGGACTTGAGAACGCCACAGTTCTTCGCAGAAGGGATTGAAAAGTTGCCAAAACGTTGGAAGACGATTATAGATTTGAACGGAGATTACTATCCTCATTAGCTTTGCAGTTTTCGTATGTATTTATCATTTTAAAATAAAAATTTTTATGGCGGAAAACTTTTTACGCAACCTGATATAACCAAACTAAACTTATTTTACCATACACGACAATCGGTAATAGTTATTCCCATCAATTTTCATTACTTCATTTTTCCCTACATTTTGCATTGTTTACACAAGTACCATTATAACCTTCCGTACTTATAAACAAACTTGTTCAAGAAGCAAGAAAACAATGTTGAATATGGCAAACTAATTTGGCATTTCCATTAGGAAACACGGCAGTTGCACATGCATGCGTTAAAAATGCATGACCAAGTATTCAAATCAAGATTCCCTGAATTTGACTTTGTATTTCTCCTCCAAATTGAGAAAAAGGGAAAACTGGACTTTTGGACAGATAAAAATTATAATATAAAGCAGAAAATATATGTGTCTGTTTCTTGATCACAAGATCTCCTCCTAAACGTTGAACAGTCGTGACATGGCATTTTCACAGGCCATTTTAGAGTCCATTTCTAGGTCAACTGTGCTATTTTCAACTTTCAAAATTAATTAATTCATGGGATATTTAATTTCAAACGAAAATTAAGCTAATTATCGACGTTTCTCGCCAGTAATTTCTGTAACATTTATTGCACGAAAATGATTTATACGCCATCTTAAAGAGAAACAAATAATCTTTTTAATGATACTATTTTCATTGCCGTGCAATTTCTATAATTATAATAAACATTTCAAAACTTATTTTAATTGCAATTTGTAACAATGCTTTTTATTTTTATAAAATTAAATTCAAGCCAATTTATTATTTCTTTAAATCCTTTGTTCATGTGTTTTTGCCACTGTTAAAGTTATAGTAAGAAAATATTGCTTTCTTCGGACTTTAACTCTTTGGCACACTTTTTACATTCGCTTTTATTTCGTAGCATACACACCTTTTAATATGGTTGCACAGTAATCCAATGACGTTAGTTAATTACTCTTTCTATGAGTTGTTTTGTTTAGTTTTCACAAATTTTAAATGATCCCAATTAATGTGTCAAGTCATTGAAGGGAGAGTACCTAGGGAGAAAGAAAAGGAACACCATGCGGTATTTAACCGGTCAGGCACGCAAACACGAAAAAGAAGAGAATGGTACTTCGGATAATGGCAATAAATGGATATGAAGAGTCGCCATAGCAATGATGGGAAGGGAAAAATGGAGTACCAAGGATTGCTTGATTTGTGCTAGGTGGTTCAAAGTACGGACACAAAAGGGGGTTTATCTGGCAGAAAATGGGTTGATAATAAGTATTCCGCAGGGATAATAAGTGAATGATTGAATTTAAAATCAGCCATCCATCAGAACTTTGATGTTAAATTTTTAGGCGTATGTATACATAAAAAAAGGAATTACCATTATACTATTTCAAAACGAGGGCCATAATTATATGCTGAAAATATATGAATACGTTTCTTGTGCTTATACTAGAAGGAACAACTTTTTATATTTTTCGTAGATTTATAATCATTTCCAATAATTTGATAGAGAAATTTATATATACACTCTGTCCCAAAAGTTTATAGAATCTTGTATTTTGCTTATATTTTTTGTTGTATATGATATATATCGCGCGATGTAACTTACTATATACACTATATGCCCAAAAGTATCCGGACACTTGCAGATTTTCACATTTTTTAGAATTTCTCCCAAATAGTTTAACTTACTGTCTTTAAACTTCGGATATGTAAAGAATAGACAATAACTCACATTGTACATTGAAGATTCGGTCCTGAGAGCAATTAGGGGACCGTCTACAAACTGATGAAAACAAAAACGTTTTTGGCCCACCCCGCTTCACAGAATACTGATAACAAGATGAAACTTTCAGAAATAGTAATGTTTAATGTGCATAATATTTACAGGAATTTTCGTAAACTCAACACAAATATTTGGGAAGATATAAAGGTTTCCTTAAAAAATCTCAAATTTTCATTCGGCATTACAACGAGCAGAATTTTACCTCCTGTCGAAGAGAAGCTAAATGATGAGGGGTTATACACAAATTGATATTTTTTAAACTTATATCTTTAAGTAGTTATATTGAATTGTATAGCGGTTAGAATTTGCTGCATACCCATGAAAACTTATAAATTACGTGCATAATTTAAATTCCATTTAATTAGGCACTATAAATAACAAAAATTTTATTACTTTAATTATATTATTTACATGATTATTAGAAGTTACATATTACAATTTTACGGCCAAACGATATTTTTAAATATATTGATTTTATGGCGAAACGATTTTTTATCTAATTAATTTCTCTACTTAAAATATTTTAATAATTTTACATATATATTTTTTATTCGTTACGAATATCAGATGTGTTCATGGGTATGCAGCAAATTCTAACCGCTATACAATTCAATATAACTATTTAAAGATATAAGTTTAGAAAATATCAATTTGTGTACAACCCCTCATCTTTTAGCTTCTCTTCGACAGGAGCTAAAATTCTGCTCGTTGTAATGCCGATATCTTTCTGAATACTAATGATATTGAACTGAAATTTTTTATATAAGTTACCCTATATATCTGGCTTTAAAGTTGTGAAAGAAAATTTACACTATGTTTCACGCATGCGCAGTAAAACTTTATTTACTATAACTGCTCATAATTCCTGTAATATTCAACAATTCTTTTCCAAAGTTTACACAAATGCTTCTCTAACATAATGTTATTTTTTTTGTAAGTTTCGTATAACATAACAAAAAACTCTGCATGTTATAAGCAAAAAACAGGTGGGAAAATTTGAGATTTTTTAAGGAAACCTTTATATATTCCCAAATATTTGTGCTGAGTTTACGAAAATTCCTGTAAATATTATGTACATTAAACATTACCATTTCTGAAAGTTTCATCTTGTTATCAGTATTCTGTGAAGCGGAGTGGGCCAAAAACTTTTTTTGTCTTCATCAGTTTACAGACGGTCTCCTAATTGCCCTCAGGACCCAATCTTCAATGTAAAATGTGAGCTATTGTTTATTCTTTACATGTTCGAAGTTTAAAGACAGTAGGTTAAACCATTCCGGAGAAATTCTAAAAAATGTGAAAATCTGCAAGTGTCCGGATACTTTTGGGCATATAATGTAGATATGTTATGTCTATTAAATTGAAAAAACAGCAGTTCTACCCCGTATATTTGATGCCAATTTTTAAATCGTAGAATAAACTGAAATAACCTATCCCAAAAGTTTATAGACAAATGCAATTTTATGCAAATATGGTATCGGTAATCATGATGTCGTTCTGGAGCCTAATAAATACGTTGTAAGAAAAGGAAAGCTTTCGTTTGTTCTGCGTTTCAAGATGCCTAAAGCGTAGCAGCTCTCTAATGAAGAAGTGAGTAAAATTCTGCATTTGAAATTGCTCTGTAAGACTTTTAAGGAAATATTGAAACTTTTAAATCGTTCTAAAAGCATGATTTATCGTGTATTAACTCGTAAGACGCCATATGAGCCAAAACCTCGTTCGGGAAGACCACG
The DNA here is from genome assembly GCA_013235015.1 of Araneus ventricosus. NCBI lineage: Eukaryota > Metazoa > Arthropoda > Arachnida > Araneae > Araneidae > Araneus > Araneus ventricosus. The sequence goes on from BGPR01000072.1 coordinate 1,572,022, forward strand.
TGTGACGGATATTCGCAGTGATAGACGGATACAAAGAATGGCTTTCAAGTCAGAAAATGTCGGTTCGCGAAATTACTGGGGCTTCCCGGTTGCAAATCTCCAATAACACTGTTCATAGATGAATTATAGAATCTGGTTATATGATCCACGCAAAAATGGCTCGCCGATTACCACTCTCAAAGCTTCACATTAGTAAGAGATTACAATGGGCTCGTTATCATATGTCATATGGTGATAAATGGATGGCTGTCCTTCTCAGTGATGAAAAAAAATGGAACCTCGATGGACCTGACGGGAATATAAAATATTGGCATGATTTATGAAAGAGCCCAGGAGCTTTTTCAGTAGGCAAAGTGGTGGTGGATCTGTGATGGTGTGGGCGGCTTTCAGTTTCAACGGTCAAGTGGGTTTGACCTTTTTAGATGGCCGAAAGAATTCTCCTAAATACATAGAAACACTAGAAAATCATCTTATGCCATTTGCAGAAAACATAGGGGGACGAAATTGGTAATATCAGCAAGATGATATTACCAATATATACTCCCATCCATACCTCCAATGCTACGAAAAATTATTTAAACTCGGAAAATGTTATAGTTCTTGAGTGGCCACCGATGAGCCCTGATCTAAACCCAATTGAAAATGTGTGGGGCATTATGTCACGGAAGGTATATGAGAATTGAAGGCAATTTTATTTAATGAATGCCTTGAAGACAGCCATTGAAAGTGTATGGTACAATTTGGAAACAGATATTACAAACCTTAATTATGTCGATGGAAAAACGTGTATACAATGTCATACTGAGAAATGGAAAGACTTTAAACTATTAAGAACATTGTATTGAGCACCTTTTGTTGAAATGTCATATATTATATAAACTTTTGGGACACCTAATATTTCCATTTTGTTATATAATTCAAATACAAAATGTCATTTTTTCTAAATATTTCTTTGAATGCAAGTCGCATTTGGTTTGAATAAACATATTTGTAATTGGTGTTTGTATACCTTTCCGTTTTGTTAAAAAATATTTTAGTAGAGTCTATAAACTTTTGGGACAGAGTGTATTTGTTAGATAAGCATACTGTGAAGTAATTACGAACGGTCTTATCTAATAAAACACAAAAGATATCTGACACAACTGATTACTTGAAGATATTAACTCAATTTTTTATGTAAAAAAATCGATTGATTGAATATCACAAGTTTTTTGAAAAAAAAAACCCTGCTTGATGGTGTTTCTTTAGATATAGGATTTTTTTTATTTTAGAAACAAGAAACGAAGAAAATTAAAAATAACCAACTTATAGTAGTGCTTCGTAAAATTATCTTACATATCAAAACTATCAACTTAAAAAAAGATAATTGATTTAAAGGTATACACCTAGATGGAACCCCTTAACTTTATAGAATTTTATATACAGTGTTCACTATCGCATTGAAACTTGTTACCCATTTTATAAAAAAATCCTACTCCTTTTTTGGGGCTCATGAATATAAAGGCGTTTAATGAACCGAAAAGATAACTTAGTTATAAAATCATCGAATGTAGTGCCTCGTAAACTTTTTTTCATTTGCGATCCTTTTTCGGCCTGTAAAGAATTTCCGCTGCAAAAAGGGAAATCACTAATTAATAAAAAAATGAAGTGAGATTTAATTCATTGTAGTTCTTAAAAAACTTTAACGATATAGCTTCTATCGAGATGATTTTCAAAGCAATTTTTATTTTAATTTGCCTAAAGAAGTGGCATTTGTGAATCAACTTAGGATAACGCGTAACATTTAACCCTTTGCACTCGTGAGGTGACTCTCAGTCACCATTCTAGACGGTGCATCATTTTGACGTTTCTTGATTTCGATGGTTATAAAACTACCTACAAAGTTGCAAAAAGTTGTAGAATAATTTTTCAGGAAAATGAACTTATACAAACATATTTTCTACGTTCCGAAACAATAATATGAGCTCTTTTAGAGCAGTGAATAATTATGTATTTAATTACTTTTACGAGTGCAAAGGGTTAAGAATTCTGTTCTCAAGAAATAATTCAGAAAACTTCATAACGAATTTCGACTCTATATTAACTTAGAAAAGTAAATCTTTGAATATAGGATTTTAGACGATAAAAAAAGTTTTAATATAAAGACATGTTTGGCAGTAGGAAAGCTTAAGTTTATAAAAAAAATCGGGAAATTTTTTCCCGGTTAAAAAAAGAAGAAATGCTACAAGTACAGGTAATAAAAATATTGCCTATCCATGTACGAAGAGTGCTATAAAAAGCTATTGCTTTTACTGGTATTGGAATCATGAAATTCCTAAATTTGTGAAGAAAACTAATATATTATGTTTGAAGATAAAAGAACGAAGTATTTCACTTTTAATGGAAAAGCTGAAAGAGGAGATTCACTTGTTATCCTGGAATGTTAATTATTTAGTTTATTGCGATATTCGTCCTTATTTTCAGAAAAAGTTGCTTGGACATCTTATAATAAAGATTTTCTGTTAAGACTAAATTTAAACATTCCTAGGATACTTTTGTCAGTGCGTGAATTTTTGTTCCTAAAGCAGTTTCTCATCTCCCTTACAGTAAAATTTGATATTTGAGGAAAAAAGGCACCCACCCTTGGTAAAGAATGTGTATTGGAAATGTCATGAATAATTAAAATAGAACACCAGAATTTTATGTTTTTATCGAGTGAAATCTAATATTTCAACTGTGAATGCATTTTGCTTGTAACATCAAGTAAGTAATATTTAATAAGTTAGAAATTTTCCACATCGTTCCCGATCCTGCTTAAGTTACCTTTCCAAAAATGTATTTGTTTCCATTATACAAAAAACTCAGGTGGCATATAAAATTGAACACGCCATTTCGTCAAAATTAAAAATAGAAATATCTTTTATTGAAACGATGCACTTTAAAATATAAGATATACAAGCCAAAAGCTTGTATTCTTCGACAGAAAGGGGAAAAGACCAATCTTTGAGCTACTTGTTGCTAAAGTTTAGTTATATTAACATACCGTTTTAAAGCAACACGGGGGCTATTTTTGGAATAGACCTTGTAATTCTGAACAGCTGTCCGATGATGAAGAAGATACATGAGCTGGTACCGCTTCTCCAAATTTTCGCACCACACTAACCCCTCGGAACTTTTCGCCTTAAACCCAGTGGGAAGGTCGAGTCGGGGTAGGTTATGCATGCACCGCACTAGCGGGTTAATGCTTGGAGTTTGCGTGCATCAGGCCTGTATACACGGCGGATCTTCAGTGGAATCGGGTTTCGGACATGGGGCTCTTCGGCCTCGAAGCTCAGACTTACTACTCGGAAACCGTGTCCTTTTACTTGTTGCTAAAAGGTCGTTTGAAGTAGCTTTTTGGACAGCTCTTAAGCATTTTCTCCATTCAAAAACTTGTCTTGAAAATACACCTCCGCCACATCTCCAGTACCAATTGAGCGTAAGTGAAATATTAAAATAAATATTTAGAGATTCCATAAAATACCTTAATTTCATAGATTTTCAGTCACATGTAATCTAAGTAGTCATTGAATAATAACAGATTTAAAACATCATGTTCGACATGATGAGGAAAACAAGCAGCAACTAACTAATGATCTTAAACTTAATATGTTTTTCTCTGAGATATTAAGTTCAAAAATAATTTTTAAATAAAAAATAGCTTTGGAAATCTAAAGCAGCTGTTTTTAAATACGATATAAAGAACATTACGGGAATTGTTATTAACGAACTACAGAATATCATTATAACCAATTATTAAAGTATCGGTATCAAGCAGAAATATCTTTTGGCTCAATAATAATTTTCTCTTCTATTGACTACACTAAAAACACGGCAATCTTCCTAAGTCTTCTCTTTAAATTATGTTTGCATTATACTTGCTAGTAATAACCTGTCTCCTGTCTACGGAACAAAGTATTAAATTTAATAATATTAAACTATCGATATCCTTTCTTTTAATGGATTCACCGTTATAAGAAATATTTTTTTCAGTCTGTATTTAATGAAGTCAGTCAAAAAAAACTTTTGTTGTGTTTAGCTAGCAGATGGCTGATGCAAAGTTAAGCTGTTATTATTTAAATTGTTTTTCGCCATTACTGCAGAAACATTTTAATAGTTATCATGTTTATATCACTATCAACTAACTTTTTCTTTTGTTTTTGTATGTTGTTGTTGTACTTTGTTGTACTTTCCTCGATAAATATGTTTTTTCCTTTCACCGAAGATTTTCTTTTTCTTACTTCGAATGTGAAGCAGTAACAACTATAAAGATATCGATTAAGTTTTGATTTTTAGTATTACAAAATATGAAAAAATAATAAATATTTATAATCATTTAAATTATTTAAAGCTTTTAAAATTCTGGTTAATATGAGAAAATGAAATCATAATGAGCGTCGTTTGAGGGATTTTTTCTGAAATTATGTTACTTGAAATAATTCTATTATTGTATCTAAGAATATATCACGAAATGATTAGAACATATTCCTAATTTATTCTTTGTTGTTTTACTATGGATTAAATCCAGTTACTTTTATTTTTAAGTATTTTTCAAATTGCAATTTGTTTAACAATTTAGAAAATAAAAACTCTGTACATATGTTCTAGCTGATTACAATGACTTCCATGACAGGATCAACGATATGATTGCTTAATTTAATGTTGAAGACAGTCATGCTTCTGACATTTGAAGAATTAATAAAATGATGTAAGTATATGTATAAATGTTGAAAAACTCATTATGATCTTGTTTAATTGAATCGCACACAGAGAAAGGCTTAAATTTTCTAATTTCAGCCTTTCTCTGTGTGTAATTCTCTGTGCCGGTTTTATGTAAAGAATATGTAGTCTGAAAACTAGTTTAAGTTTCTGTAGTAATTCTGTTTAGGTTTTAAACTTACGATTCTGGAAGTGAATACCCTATAGCACATTTGGTATTGCGAAAAATATGCTAATGGATCACTAGATTAGCTTGCAAAATGAATTTATTTCTCAGAAATTTCAATGCAAATAAGATATAATTTCACCTCTTTCGCTGAATAATGCCTCTGAACCTTTGAATATTGCTGTTTTAGACGACTTTAGAGCATTTCAATGGCCGCCTGGAGGAAGAACTTCCGATCAACGCTCAGCGCCTGCTCGACGCGTCCGCTGATTGGTTTAAACTTATGAAATTAAAGGCTTCATAACTCGTTCAGTTTTAGTCGTAGAAAAGTGGAACTTTCTTGTTTAAAACGTTAGTATATTAAATGTATTTTACTAAATATGACTAATAGGATGAGGGACTATATAAAAATTTAGACTTCATAATTTTGCAATACATTTATGTAATCGAAAAAGATAAATATAAATCGTTACGTTATTTAAAGCATTTTTCCAACAGGAAGTATTTGCCTATATCTAACAGTTTTGAAATTAAAATGTTCAGAGTGGACATCTTGTATATCAGAGATATTATTAAAGACATTATTTAAAAATATTTAAACCATTGCTATAAGGAGTCTTTAAAAATAAGAAAAGTTAAATAATGTAAGATTGATATCTTAAATTGAAATGTAAATTTTATATGGTGTTGCAGAATGTTATAAAGGGTTCGTTTAGATTAAATTCAACCAATTATTTGATGGTTAAAAAAGAAAACGAAAAAGCATAAAGAAATCGCAGAAATTAAAATATCTAAAATGAGTTTGACAGAAAAATTCTGGATGAATGCTTCGTTCTGAAG